>LPNX010918563.1:0-79426 GCA_001517045.1 Pseudotsuga menziesii | reverse complement strand
AAAGTGGTCCAAAGGGGTTAATGAGTCTGCAGCGGGACAAGGGAAGGCCATACAATGTGTGATTCACCTAGTGTGGTGAAATCCGCTATAACACCAATGCCAACACCTCTCACCCCGATGCACTGGGGGAATCCCATCCTGCGAATGGTGTCATCGGTTATGTATCCCAACATCTATAGTACTACACGACACCCCTATGATGCTACCGCACCTAAGAAACACCCCTAGTGTTGGACAACCAAACTAGATACCTAATTACTCAAGGATGATGGCTCAGTCCAGAGCCACAACCTCCTAGGCATAGCCCGCACCAAGTCAGCACGCCCATGCACCTACTTGGCCAGCATGACCATACTCGGGACCAATGACCAGATTTCTATCCCCCTAGCTCCTCCAACCTACTATGTGCCACCAATACAAGCTGCTCCGACCCATGCCCCATCTCCTTTGACATCCTTGGGACAGGTTTTTTCCCAGCAAAATCTTCCCAACCAACCCGCCCCCACTAACCAACAAGGGAAAGGTAGGAAGAACCGAGCAAGGAACCAGGGTAACAACCAACCACAAGGAGGTGTCCAATATCCTAATACTCCTAACAACAACAGCACTAACCTGTTACTGCAAACCCCCTAACAACCTAATCGAACAAGACGAACCGATTCATTACAGACTAATCATCTATGTAAATTATGCAACTTCCATGGTCTCTATACTCATTGATGCCCGCATATGAACCATGTCAAGCAGTTTTTCCAAAATGAAGCTCAACAAGACACTAATGTGGCAGCGCAGGCTCATCCTAACCCAGTGACACTAGGCCCTCCACCTATGTTTCTCCAAAACTCATTACCACTCCAAGGATTGGTTGCAACCGCAACTTCTCCCCCACCTACCCCTGCAGCACCCACCACGGCTCCACCTACCAAAAATGGTATCCATCACCTAATGACATTGTCAACAAAAGAGGTGAACCTCTAGACTAGACGTAACCAGTATGTTTCCACCATAAAAACCGTTGACCCATCAAAGGAATCCACCTCCAGCACTTCCAACATGCCCCTCCACCTACCTCCACCCCGCATTGATGGGGTTTCCCATGTGGCATATCGCCAACAATGCCACCTCTAGAGCTGCATTGAATTACAACATTGTTAACAACCTGACTTAGTCACCTACATCCATGTCCCTTTGATTCCATATTGTTTACATTCGATTTGGATCAAGGAGAGCCAAGAATTCCATCCACCATCTCCTTCCATATTCCGATCTCAATTTGAAATTTGGTCATACATCGATGTATCATCGATGAAGGTTCATCCACCTGTGTCATGTCGACATTTGTCTAGTAGAAACTCTAGTACGCAACCCTCCAACTATCCACCACTCCCCTTCACGCCTACGATGGTCTCTCGACCAAATCCCAGGGCATTCTGCCAAATGTCTCTATATCATTAGTTGGTAAGACAATTTTGATTCACATAGATGTTGACAACACTCAGATTGATTATAACCTCCTCCTCAGACATAGTTACATGTATGTCATGAGAGTTGTGGAATCCACTATCTTTCACCTTATGATGTTCCCTCATGATGGGAATATCGTTACGGTGGACCAATTAACTTACTATGATCCGCAGGGGCCGGACACACTAGACCATGTCATCCCTGCCATTGAAACCTCCATCAACAGTGTCTCCATCCCTTCTTTGTCAGCCATAGGCCCAATATTGTTTGCCGACACATCTCTGACGGCTTCTTTCCCATCTTTACATCCTCCACTAAAGCCAACTGACATAGTAGATTTGTCTGTTCTCTAATCTAGCACCATTCCACCCACACCACAACCACAACCGCAACCTCAAATGCAGTCACCAGAGAATTATTGGGGAACACTACCAATCCATACAATCTCCTTCCTTTTCCCACCGTCTGGCATCGTGAGTAAGCATGTTATGGCTACTTTAAATTTACCAAACTTTACGCTAGAGATTCCTATGTGGTACCTTGAACCACCCACCCTACCTCCAATTCCCCAGGTTGTGCTAACCCCCATCCATCCTTTTGAGATGGAATCACCCCCTCCTCCTATCCCAAAAAAAATACCATTCGTCCCTGCACCAGCCCCGCCTCATCCAAAGAGGACATAGGGGAAAAACCACCAAAGTAGCTTCTGAGCCTCCAAAAACCCCACCTTGCACTTTTTGTGATGTACACGGACATGCAATCCATAACTTCCCATATATACCTATCCCACCTATGCACATAGATGCCATGGATACAACTGAAGGCCTTCAACTAGTTAATGTCTCAACTCCGCCATCGACCAAGAATAAGTATTTAAGGACCAACCATTCATGTGTGATTTGTGGTCTATACAGCCATTATTCACACCATATCTTGGACTTGGCTGAGTATTGATCTTCCCTTCAGGATATTAGGAATCACTGTCATTGAGGAGATTCACTCATTGGTTTCTTCCTCAAACACCACAACCATTTACATGGTTTCCAACTCCACCGACCCTGCCTTCTCCACGGCAAATGACGATTCCTCGGATCTATCCAATCGTTGTTTCAGTAATAACGAGGAGATACTTGGATCCTTGTATGCTCTTGAATACCCATGGGATGTCCTGCACCATCACTCGTTCTTCCTTCCTGGGGAACCATCGTCAACATCCGATTATTATTCAGTAGAGACCAAGGATTTCATCCACGACAAGGTGGATTGGCTCAAAAACCACATCCTGGCTACCGATGCCTTTGAAGAAGGAAATATGGCCAACATTTCCCCCACAATTAAGGTTAATATCTTAACCAATTCAAAGGTTGTTGAATAAATCACACTCAAAACATTTTTCTCCCCTGAAGAAGTCGCTTCTTACAAAACACCTTTTTCAAGAGTTCTGTGACATCTTTGCTCGGTCCTACATCGAGATACTTGGAATGGATCCATCCATCATGGAACATCACATTGATACATACCCTGATGTGGCATCAGTGCATCAGAAACAATGACCCATTTACCCTTCAAAGGCTACTATGGTCAAGGTCGAGATTGAGAAGTTGCACACAACTGGCTTCATTTACCCCATTGCATATACCACTTGGGTTTCGAATCTTGTTCCCATGAATAAAAAATAGGTTACCATCCATGTCTGTATAAACTTTCATGATTTGAATTTGGAATGTCCGAAGGATAACTTCCCGACTCCTTTCATTAGAGGAATTTTTAGGTCTAAAATGGGCCTCCTAAGGAAAATAATAAAATAATATTTATTAATTTTGGAGGAAAAAACAAAAGAACTACTTTTTGTGTTCGTATTTTCGACATATCTCCCTGTTTTTTTACTCAAATTTCGATCAGGAGAGCTCGTTGGATGTGGAATTCAATTCCACATCTAACGAGTACCCACACTGCATACTTTTGACAGACCGCATTACCCCAAAAACAAGAAATACCTGAAAAAATGTGATGATGATGTCATCATCATGTTTTTTAGGTATTTCTTATTTTTGGGGTAGCAGGGTCCATCAAAAGTATGCAGTGTGGGTACTCGTTGGATGCAAAATTGAATTCTGCATCCAACAAGCTCTCCTGATCGAAATTTGAGTAAAAACATAGGGAGATATGTCGAAAACACGAACAAAAAAAGTAATGTTTTTTATGACAAATATGTCAATTCAACCATTATGGTTGACTTATTTTATTTGAATTCTATTGGTTCTTGAATTCCAACTCACAAGAACTTATTGTTGGCACATTTTCTTATAAGGCCCATTTTAGACCCCAAATTTCCTCTAATGTATTGACCAAATCATTGACGCATGCGCTGGACATGAGTTCTTTTCCTTAATGGACAGTTTCTCTAGATACAACCAAATTCGGATCCAGAAGGAAGATCGATACAAGACTACGTTTACAACCCCTTAGGGCACATTTTCATATCAAGTGATGCCCTTTGGAATCAAAAACCTTGGAGCCACTTTTCGATGCACCATGACATACTGCTTCCACAACCTTGTTCACATCATATTGGTCTATATGGATGACCTCACCGCTCGATCAAAGAAGTGCTGACAACACTTATACAACTTGCGACAAGTCTTCCTGTGATGTCGCAATTACAAAAATAAACTTGAATCCTCTCAAGTGTGTCTTTTGTGTCCCAACGGGATGTCTACTTGGGTTCATCGTCTCCCACTGTTATCAGGAATATTGCACCTTCTGCAGACAGAAGTTGTTCCTCTAGTCTGAATGGTTCAAATCCAGAACAAATGAGTGAACGAAAAAGGATGAAGACCTTCCTTGAATGCTGTAGACACCTAGAATACTGCTTAGATTATGAACTTGTGTACCTGCAAACATATCAAACGTATAAGCACATCAAAGCTACCAGAAAATCATCTACATATCCATGCTAGTGACTAAGGAATATAACAACATATACATGTGAAATCAAAACAACAGTAATGTGGGACGAAAATCAGCTTTGTATTAAGAATGTATGGAGAAGCTTATAACCGTTCCCTTAGTGTCGACAAGCTCCTCCACGAGACAAACACTTCACCCCCAGAAGCTCCAACTTTGCTCTTTATGATCTCCAATTANCATGGGGGATCTTGAGCTCAAACTAACCCATAATGATAGGGATAAGGGAGGACATGAGGCTCAAGTTCTAGAAGCCTTGAGAAACTTCTCTTTTTCCCATTTTACCCAGGGTACCACTTTTGTTCCCTTATGACAGAGTGGTTTAGATGGGAACCACTTTAAGAAAAAAGACTATATGCGATGGCACCGCTTATCTATAACATGATACAAGCGATGCTGAAGGAGGTATCGCTCATCAGCCATAGGGTAAGCACGGTGCTAGATTTTTTCAAGTAGAATTGACAAACAGAGCAAGTTTCCACTCCAAGTGTTGGGATTAAGGGCAAACATAGGAGTTAAGGATCTCATCACATGATGGTTACATGATTTAGGTATAATAGAATGCCCCCCAAAGCATGATATTTAGAGGGATATGATAAGCGAGAGATGAACAAGTTGTCACTTCGAGGTGAAAATGTCAGCTCAGTTGGAGAATGTAATCAAGTGGGCATCTGTAGTACATCAATACTTTTGACTCATAGACAAATGTAACCAACTCATGGCTGTGGACCAATACAAAGTAGATCCATGAGAGGAATAAACAAGCATGGCTACTAGAATATAGCGTAGATCCATGTGATAGAGGACTCAAACTTGGACATAGCTACTGGACATACAATGTAGATCTATGTCATACAGAGGTAAATTTGAGCATAGTCACGACCATACAAATGTGGATCCATGCTAGATATACAAAACTCCATTACAACCTGGAGAAAGAAATGAGCGCTAAACAAATACCCAAGGTCTTCGTCTCATCTTCCACAAAGTATGATTCTATCCATGTGATTACAATGATCTGAAGTCTAACATGGTAAAAACCACTTGATTACCGGCCAATGATGTGAACCGTTAACTAGTGCGAGGGAGATCACCATTGATGTCAATGATTCCCAAGGTACCCTAGTACAATCTACTGTGTGTGAATAGATGTCTTGATGTCGAACACACAGTTGATTCTATTGATCAAAGGTCAATGATGTGAACCTATGTCGAGAGCGAGAGAATCTGTCATTAAGGCATATAGATCTCAAGGTACTAAGTTTTGTTTCTAAGACTATTTCCCAGATGATGAGTTGACGTCGACGGGAATAGTCTCGTTGAAGGAGGGCCATGATGAGTCCCACATTGACGACACGAAACTCGGAACATAGTTACGGAATTATGTGAATGAAGTAACCATAAGACTGACTCAAAAGTACTGACACAGAGACTGTTTTGACTACAGAGGTAAAACCTTCCCTTTGAACATCGGGCGGCACGATAAAAGACTTGGCAGCATGACTAAACCAGAAAAACACACAGTACAATGGAGGACAATGCATTCTTTTGAAAGACTCAAAGGAGTGACATGACTCATGAAAGTGGATCGTCATGGAGATTAGATGAATACCCAATTGACTGAAATGATATGTAGACAAGTTCCATGTTCAAAGGTAACGACAAACTACTGCCATTTATTTGCAAAATGATTCCCTTCCCATTTTCCCCATCATGGTTTATGAGTGCCTCTTTTTGGTTTTACAAGTTCAAAGAGGGTAACAAACACTCATTATAACTCATCTAGAGACAAGTCCAAACTCATATGTTTTAGAGAGTCTGAACGACCATGGAAGAAGACTCCATAGGGTCCTTTTTCGTAAAATAGTTCACCTGAACTGAAAAAGTGATAACCTACCATTAGATGAATGACTCTTCAAATGATTTAATGAGCATGAAGAAGACAATATCACTCGACAATATTTTCATATTTGAGCCCAAAAAGAGTTTAAAGAAGAGTCCACTAGGTCGCTTTTCACGATGAAATATTTTACGAGCCTAAAAAGAATCAGAAACGGACTCGGACCCTTGATGCTAAGTTTCAAGAGCATGATCAAAGTGTTGGAATAAATGCTCAAAATACTTTTTCTGTTTTATGGTAGTACGAAAAAGTAAAAAATGAACTCCCAAAACTTTACTGCTCCTGCTCTTTTATCTTGCAACGACTCAAAATCAAGGGTTAAATGCCCCAATAACTGACATTAAACGATTACGACTGATAGATTTTGAGTGATAAATGATTTTAAAACAAAACTATAACATGTCAAACCCTAAAATGTATATAAAATTCATGTAAATAGTAAAAAATCAAAACATTTTACCATTTACCTATAGTAGAGAGCTTTTGGAGCATTTTCTTGGCCATATTTTCAATCCCTGATATCAGGATCATCCACCGTCGAATTCACACACCGTCAGTTCCAGGTAATAATCTAGATCCTACTCTTTCATTTCATGTCTTCAATTTTGATTTTTGATGGTGTTTTGGGCTTATATGGCGAGCCCTAAAACCATGGAAGCGGGCACCACTATTATCCCTTGTGGGATAAGCGGTACCCCACTAGAACCACGCTGAAAACATAGTGCTCAAGCGGTGCCACAACCTGTCCTCAATGAGACAAAATTGGTGCCGGTCGTGGATAAATACAAATGGTTGTACAAGAAAAACTAGCTCAGTTTTGTTGATTTGAATGATTAGGAATGCTTCTAATTAGTCTTGTGATGGTTTTTTACAGGTTCTTGTTGATAAAAAATGGTCATATTGAAAGAGAGGAAACATGACAATGACGATGCCTTCGCCGAATGAAACGTGGGTTGCATAGCCGCATTGAGAGACTACGGACTCTTAAAGTTCTTTTGCACACCCAATATGGTATCGCATGAGCAACTACTAGAGCATATACTCCGGATGTGGAATCCGGAGCAACAATATTTCGAGGTTGGTGCTCACATATTGATAGTTGAGATAGAGTACATCTACTTCCTAACTGGCCTTTCGATATGGGATGCTCCCATCTTGTTGTCTGGTTCTCGTGGGGGGGACATTACTACTCAGGAGCTGATAGACCGCCACTGCATTCCTAGGACCAAGACATCAGGGAAGAAAATTCCCATAAAAGCAGTGGTTGATGGCCCTCTACAGACCGTGTTTTTTACCATGCAAAGAGTGGAAAGAATCCAAGGGGTACACCAGGAATCTAGAGTGCATATCCTCTACGCCATAGAGGCCATGGAACCTACAGTGTTCAACTAGGCAGAAGCTCTACTTCCGATCTTCAAGGATCAACTGACTAAGTGTCAGCAGGGGGAGCTGAAGCAATTTGGTTTTGGTTCCATTCTAGCTTGCTTCTTTTTTGAGAGGGTTCCATAGATGAGACCCTAGGTGGTATTTACAGAGTTGAGTGCACGGGACTCTCGCATGCAAAGGTGGGTCCGGATTATGGCCCGTACTGGAGCGGGTAGAGTCAAGGTAAAGTTCGATGACCTGTTCTTTTGATGGTTGAGATATCAGCTCCTCATGGTGGAGGACTATGCATATGTCAGCACTGACTTCAGTGGTGACCCTGGCCTATCACTCCCACCTGGTGGACAATGGGGTGATATCGGTAAGAAACAAAATACCCTAAAATGGAAATAGTGTTTTTTATCTTTTTTATGTTTTATATTTTTTATGTTTAGTAACGAGACTTGAATGGTTTTATGCAAACATCGGAGTAGCATGAACTGGGGGAGCCTCCCCACTATATAGGAGAGTTGGAGCTCGTTTTGTACCATAGGGCGACGATGTGACAGGGGAGTTAGAGGATAACCTGGAGAGATTGACTCTAGACATCCTGGATGCTTCTATCGATGACCTCCCACTGAGGTATTAGAGGCCTACAGCGGGAGTACTGGGTTGCTGTAGCATATTGCTATGTAGAGTAGCCCGAGTAGTGATGTGTTACCACAAGCATCATTAGATGATGAGTGCATGATGTATCCACTGAAAGCTAATAGCTTCAAAACTTTTGTATGGTGATTTTTCACCTGAAATCCTACATGCTTCAGATGATGTCTCGTGACCTATTTTTTGTAAAACATGTTCATATATATATATATATATACAGACTTCTACTTGGTGTTTATACATCTCAAATGGTGAATGTATTTTACATGAGTTTTAAGTGTCTTTTATAGTTTATTTACAATGAACCATGTTTGATTTTCATGTCATGAATGGGAAATATGCCAATCTAGGATGTAATTAGCCAATGAGTCAGCAATTTCTTTATGTTCCCTAGTGATATTCTTATAGTTGATAGTTTCATATGACCTTTCTAACAAACGTACCCTCTAGAAGAGATAGAGAATCATAGGATTCCTAATGGTATAGACATGGTTTAGATGATAAACCACAAGTTGTGAGTCCATCAAGACAACCAAGTTGCAAATATCTTGGGAGGCAGATTCAGTCAAAAGACCTATGACTGCTCGATACTCGACGATATTTTTGGTAGTGGGACCAATAAAAACCGCTCCTAAACTGACCAAATCATAAGATGGGGAATAGAGAACCCAAGCAGCTGAGGCAAGATTCAAGGTGTGGCGGCAAGCACCACCAGCGAAGGTGTAGAAATCCATCTACTCTGCATGACCAAAACATGGTATAAACATATATGGACACTAAACTCAAAACCATATTGAAAATACTTAAGCACACTGAAATTCAAGTAATATACATATACACAAGATACTATCCAAGAGAGATCTAGGCATAGTACCTCTTCAGGTACAACCCATTGCGAGGTTGTCCCAAGGGGATTCCATCATAGTCCACGAGCTCATAGGCCCCTTTCTCTAAAACTTTGAAAATAACAAAAGGACTGTACCACATGGATTCGAACTTTCCTTTCCCTAATTTGCCATATCTCTGATCATAAGTCAAAACTAGGTCACCCTCGTTAAAGGCACGAGGTTGGACAGACTTATCATACTATGCCTTGATGTGTTTCTTGTGTGCCTCATTAGCCAAGGCAGCATCTCTTCTAGTTTCATCAAGGTTGTTCAAGTATAAAAATATCTCTTCCTCTGCAGAAGTGTCCAAGAGAAGTTCAACAGCAAGTTTCAAGGATGGAATCTGACATTGAATCGGCAAGACATATTTGAGTCTATAGACAAGCTGAAAAGGTGTGAAACTAGTAGCCACTTTCACTGAAGTCTTGTAAGCCCAAAGAGTGGAGAAAAGGATGTGGTTGTAGTTGGATTTATGGTCTCCAACCATCTGATGAAGCATCATTTTCAAAAATCTGTTAATGGCCTCGACCTAACCATTAGCTTGCGGATAATAGGGCGTAGAGTTTTCATGACGAAAACCTAGCTTGGCACTTAGTTCCTCCATCATTTGATTACGTAAATGTGATCTGTGATCAGTAACTATGGACTGCGGGACTCTGAATCTCACTATCACATGGTTGAATAGGAAGAGAGTAGTAGTATTATCATCTTCTGCATATGTAGGCATGGCCTCATCCCACTTTGTAAAATAGTCAACGGCTACGATGATGTAACCATGCCCCCGGGCTGAGGTAGGATTACAATGCATATAATCAATCCCCCATTTGGAAAAAGGGCCAATGACAATGATGGGGTGTAGCAGAGTAGGATGAGTGTGCTTTTTCAGATAAAAATGTTGACAGGGTGGGCATTTCTTAATAGCCTCATGAAAATATTTAAAGACTGAAGGCCAGAAATAGTGAGTGCGAAGGATTTTCTGGGCTGTAGCCATCCCAGATAAATGACCGCCACATGCTCCAAAGTGTCAATCATTCAACATTTGTTCAGGTTCCTCATTGATAAGGCATCGCTGGAGAATGAAATCAATACCATGTCTATACAAAGTGTCATTCAAGATGAATTAGTATTTTGCATGGTGACAGATACAACGACGATCGTCATAGGATAGATTTGGCTGAAATCTTTGTGTTTGGAGATAAATGAGCAAATATCCATACCATGGGTTAGTAGTGCTTATAAGAAATAGGAATTCATCCGGAAATGAATCACTGGGCTCAAATTCCATTGAAGCACAAGGAAGATCACACATGAGCTTGGAAAAGACCAAGGATTTCTTTGATGTGGCTTTGGCAAATTCTAGAACAAACTCTTATAGTATGACTATCCACCGGGAGTACTTGCCCCCGAGCACCTGATGAGTCAAGATGTAATACATAGGGTTCTGGTCTGCCAATATGGTGGTTGTGCAGAGAAAAATGTAGTGACAAATTTTTTTAACATAAATGACTGTGGCCAATGCTAATTTCTCCATGCATGAATATCGGGTTTCGGAATCCATAAGATTCTTACTAGCATAACAGATCACGTGCTCCTGAATGTCGAGATTTTCCTGCACCAAAACCATAGCGATGGTAGTAGTGGAGGAAGTAATATATAAAAGAAAATCCTTTGAATAATCTGGGGGGTGTATCAAGGGTGAATGAGTCAGAGCGTGTTTGAGATTATCAAAGGCTCGTTGGGGTTGGTCATCCCAATAGAACGGATTGTCCTTCTTAAGGAGATGCATGTAACCGTTTGTTTTATCTGCAAAATTACATATGAAACAACGAAGAAAGTTTTCCTTCCCTTGCAAACTTTGAAGTTCTAGAAGGTTGGTTGGGGCTAGTAGAGCTAAAATAGCGGTAATTTTCAATGGATCTATTCGGATGCCATCCTTAGAAACCACAAAACCTAACAGGTTTCTCGTCTCAATGCAGAAAACACACTTATGAGGATTGATCTGTATATTATAATGACGACATCTCAGGAAAATGTCTCTAAGATGACCAAGGTGGTCCTCCCGTCACTGTGAATGAGCAGGGAGGTCATCAAGGTAAGGTTCAACAATATGTTTTATATCGTGAAACGCATAGAACATAGCACGCTGGAAAGTGGCTCCAACATTTTTAGGCCAAATGGTAACTTCCTATATGTAAAGGTTTCCCATGGAAAAATGAATTCCGTCTTGTGCTAATTGATGGGTAAAATCTCAATCTGATTATAACGCGAAAAGCCATCCATAAATGAGAAGATGACACTTCTGACATAGTTATCAATAATCTGGTCGATATGAAGAGTGGGAAAGTTGTATTTGGGACAAGCTTTGTTCAAATTTATGAAATCGATGCAGAATCTAATGGTGCCCTAATTTTTATTGATAAGGACGACGTTTGATACCCATTTCGTCGGGGGTACGAGATAAATAAACCCTGCTTTGAGAAGTTTCTCTATTTCAGCTTTGATAGCTGCGGATTTTTGTGGATGGAATTGCCTTAGTTTTTCCCCGATAAGTTTAGCAGTGGGATAGGTTTTTATTTCATGGACCAAAATGGATGGGTCTATCCCCAGTATTTCTTCATAAGACCAGGAAAAAATATCACGGAATTCTTTGAAAAGTGCCCTGTATGCTTCAGATTCTACACATACTGAGGGGGGTGCCAGAGGAGCACCTTATGGAGGTACTCCCCCTAGGGCGCCTAATGGTCCTGGAGGGACTGGTGGCTTTCCTCCTTATGGTCCTACTAGTCCAGGGGGGCCTGGTGGATTCCCTCCTAATGGTCCCAGAGGGTCTGGTGGCCCTCCTCCTAGTGGTTCTAGAGGCTCCGGAGTTCTACCTCCCAGGGGTCCCGGAGGGTCTGGTGGCCATCCTATTGGTGGTACAGGTGGTCCTAGTGGTCCCAATGGTCCTAGTGGTCTCGGAGGCCCCTACTGTCCTAATAATCCTGATCCCAAAAATCAACCCCCTGCGAGCGGATCTTCCGATGGTTCTTCATCACAACAACTTGTCTATCAGTCTACTGACGGTCCTACTGGTACTTATATGCCATATCAATATTACCAGTATGTGCAACCTAATTGTTAGTTACCTTTCCTAGAAACCTTGGACTTGCCTGATTTGTCCAAGTTTATTAATGATCCCATTCGACATAACCCCTCGTGGCCTCCCATTCCGGTAAAGTTACCATCGGACATTCCAAAATTCGATTGGAAGTAGGGATATGATCTGAAAAAACATGTCATGACATTCCATTTGTGGTGTTATTCAAACTCCCTTATGGATGATTCAGTTCATTTAAGACTCTTTCAACGAACTTTGACCAGTACAGCTACGAAATGGTACATTGAACTTCCGCAACATTCATTTGTGTATTTTGGCTCATTGGAAATTGTGTTTCTTACACATTTTCATCTTCCTATCCATTATGAAATGGGCACTGATAACTTAACTTCTCCATGACAAAACACCTCCACCCACATATCTGAACATATCCATGAGTGAAGAAGGTGGAGAAGACTTATTAAGGCTCCTATTCTGGATCAGGTGTTAGCTGATTGGTTTACTAAATATTTGTTGCCTCCAATTGCCTGAGATGTGGCTATGGGTGGTTCCATTACTGAAGAGAAAGCAATTAGTCAAGCCCAATATTTGGACTTGGTCTATCCCTAGTCTAGAACTTTTTATGACGTGATCCCTCAAGCTCCTCGCCCAAGCACTGATCCTACAAAGCCACAAGCAAAAACACCTGTTGATGGGATTGTTGGTTCAATCCAGTCCCCGTCAGTAGAAAAACCTACAAAGAAACCTGATACTTCCACCCCTATGCCTTCAACTCCCAAGGTTTCTTCCAAGGTCAATTCCATTCAGAGTATTCAATTGCCCGACAACAATAAAAAGAAAGGTAAAACTAAAAACAAAAAACCTGGAAACCAATAGGAGAATCCAAAACCAACCACCAACGACAACGATAAAGGGAAAATAAAAGAAAAATATCCATGTCTTCTATGCAGAGGGGACCATTTCACCAAAGAGTGTCCTCGTCGGGATGAAATCACCCAATTTTTGAAAACTAATCCCACACCTGCAGTTCTCACGAATCCTTTTCCCTCTCAACAACAACTAATAGACCACATGTCTAGTTAAGGAAACTCTAATTCTCCAAAGCAAATTCACATGATGTCCTCAGATACTATTAGTTTGAAAACTTGAAGTTAGAGTTATGACAAACCCACAGACAAGATAGAAGACAATTCTTCTTCAGGAAAAGCTCCCTCTACTAGTTCTCCCAAATCCTCTTCTATTGTTCCCCTAACCATCAAGAAGCCTAATCTCGACATGGTTTTGTGTCCACCCAAGAGTACTCTTAGGAAGGCTGTTTTTAACCCTAATGCCAGATTTTCTCAATTTTATAATGTAGTTGAAGATCTCGCTCAAGCACCATGTGTAATGTCCACCTTGGAAGTACTCCAAAGTTGTCCTACACAACGCACAAACTTGTTAACTACGTTAGGAGATTTAGACCCAGACAATACTAATTTGATTCATTTCAATGTCAAGAACTATAAGTCTAGACTACCTCACAAACTTGGTTTCCAAATCATAACCAAAGTAATTGGAAATAAGGTCTTTAGAATTGTCTTAGACGAAGGAGCTTCAACTTCGATTTGGTCCCTGTCTTATTGGAAAGTTATTGGCTCTCCCAAGCTTGTAACATCACCTATGACTCTAAAATCCTTTGATGGATGAGGCTTCTATCCCCATGGTCTCATACCAGTCCTTTCATTTGAGCTTGGGGGAAAATCTACTTCTATTCAAGTATAAGTAGTAGACGCCCCATTAGATTACAACCTCGTTCTAGGAATATTGCACCTTCTGCGGACAAAATTTGTTCCTCTGGTCTGAATGGTTTAGATCCAGAACAAATGAGTGAACTAAAAAGGATGAAGACCTTCCCTGAGTGTTGTAGACACCTAGAATATTGATTTGATTATGAACTTGTGTACCTGCAAACATATCAAATGTACAAGCACATCAACGCTACCAAAATATCATCTACATATCCATGCTAGTGACTAAGGAATCTAACAACATATACATGTGAAATCAAAACAATAGTAATGTGGGACAGAAATCAACTTAGTGTTGACAAGATCCTCCACATGACAAACACGTCATCCCCATAAGCTCCAACTTTTCTCTCTATGCTCTCCAATGATTTGGACTAGGTAGTCAATCCAATAGAATAACAATACCTCTATAGTTCTCCCCCTCAACTATGGATATGAGCTTGTACTTATAAGGCTAAATGGATAGGAATAGTTGAGATAATTGTGGGTGAGGTGGTTCCAATATCCTACCATGGGGGATCTCGAGCTCAAACTAACCCATAATGATAGGGATAAGGGAGGACACGAGTCTCAAGTTCTAGAATCCTCGAGAAACTTATCTTTTTCCCATTTTACCCAGGGTACTGCTTTTGTTACCTTATGTCAAAGCGGTTTATATGGGAACTACTTTAAGAATAAAGACTTTAGGCAGTGGAAACACTTTTCTATAATAGGATACATGCGGTGCTGAAGGAGTTACCGCTCATCAGCCACAGGGCAAGCCCGGTGCTAGGTTTTTTCAAGGAGAATTGACAAACAGAGCAAGTTTCCACTCCAAGTGTTGGGATTAAGGGAAAACATAGGAGTTAAGGATCTCATCACATGATGGTGACAGGATTTAGGTATAACACCCACAAAGGGATTGCAGTTGACCCTCTTAAATTTCAATCCATTCTCGATCTACCCTCACTACGAAATTTGCACCAACTACAGAGCCTCCAAGGCAAGGCTAACTTCCTTCATTGCTTCATACTGGAATATGAGACCAAAGCCCACTATTTCTTGCATCTGCTTCATACCAACATTCCATTTTTTTGGGACCAGCATGTGCAAGATGTGTTTGATGCATTAAAGAAAGCTATGTCTTCTGCCCTGTTACTATCTGTACCTGACTTCACCAAAGAATTCATCCTCTATGTGTCCGCTTCTGAAAACACCGTCACTGGATTTTTGGTCCAGGGAGTTGCCAAGAGCATGTGATTTACTACATTAGTTAGAAGTTGACCGGTCCCCCCTTACGATATTCAACTAAGAAAAAGATGCCCCTCGCTGTCGTATTCTCAATCCAAAATTTGTGCCATTACATCATTGCAAACCATACTTGAGTAGTGGTTGATTGCAACCCGATGTGGTACCTCTTGAGCCATCGCCTCCTACAAGTTCACGCGGCCAAGTGGATTGTCGTTCTCTAGGAATTTGACTTGGAATTCATCGCCCCAAAAATCACCAAAGCTCTATCACTCGCTACACTGATGATAGACCTACCCCTGTTTTCCACATCACCACCAATTACGGTCAACCTTCCTGATGAATTCTTATTTGTCATTTCCATAGAAGATCATTTGTATGGGGGCATTCTCTTGTACTTACGCACCGAAGAGTTCAAGTCTCACTTAATCCATGGAGACAAACGCCGCATATGACACCAAGTCGCTCTCCATCTCCTTGTTGGGGATGTCCTATACCGTTAGGGTGTCGATACCATATTACGTCGTTGCCTCACCCATAACAAGGTTGAAAAGGCCTTCAATGAATGCCATAATGGAGCTTGCGGTGGAAACCTTTCTGGTTTGGCAACTGATCAGAATATTCTATGTGTCGACTATTTTTGGCCTTCCATTTTTTGCTGATTGCATCGAGGCAATTAAACACTACCGTAGCTGTCAACTCTTTGCTCCAAAAGCAAGGACCCCCCATGCCTTTACATCCCATAGTCACAGTTGGTCCCTTTTACAAGTGGGTGATCGATTTCATGACATTAATCCTCCCTCGACCGGCGGCCACAAATACATTATTATGGTTGTCGATTATTTCACTAAATGGGTTGAGGCCATGCCCATGTTCAATTGCAAAGATTACATGACAACGTGATTTTTCTTCAACCACATCATTTCACTGTTTGGTTTTCCCCAACATATTGTCTCAGACCACGGTAGCCATTTCAAATACGTTTTTTTGACAAAACATTCAACCATGTTGAAATTTGAGCACCAGTACTCATCCTCCTACTACCCTAAGGCAAATGGGAAAGTAGAAGTTGTTAACAAAATCATTAAACCTATCCTCCAACGGATGGTAGGAAACCACAAAAATAACTGGCACCACATGCTATTTTTCTGCCCTATGGGCCTACAGCACATCCAATAAGACCGCCACTAGCTTTACCCCATTCCATTTGGTACATGGTGTTCAATCAGTACTTTCCATAGAGTGCTAGATCCCATCGTTCCTTCTCGTCATGGAACTCCTTCCCAATACTTCACCTCTAGAAGAACGCCTCCTCCCACTTTAACAAACCAATGAGGACCACCGTGCTTCTCTCTAATGCATAGAAGTAGCCAAAATCCAGTCGAAGTCACATTTTGACTCCCATGTTCACCCTCACACCTTTAGCGAAGGTGAACTAGTCCTCATCTATGACCAAGCCAACAACAATTAAGGAAAAGGGAAGTTAGAGTCCATGTGGTATGGCCCATACGTCATTCACCACTGCCTTGACAAGGGGGCATACATTCTTGCTGACTCTGATGGACAACTCTTGAAGAATCCCTGCAATGGGCTCTACCTCAAGAGATTTTATGCCTAACATTACCACCACGAGTCACTTGTATTATGGTTTTCATTTTTTTACACTGTTCTTAACATGATCCTTACACTTTGCTTCCTTTACTGCTCTAGATGGATCCTAAACCACGTCGCTACACTGGATTTGCTGATGGAGCAAGCAGATGGTCTCCCAATCTCTCATTGACTACATGGGTTATCTATTCCTCGTCACATGAGTTGATCCATATTGATGACATGTGTGTTGGCATTGCTACCAAAAACTAGGCTGAATATGATGGTGTCACTGGTCTCTTGGTTGTTTCCCTCCAGTTAGGTATTCATCACCTAGATGTCTTCTTAGACTCCCAATTGCTTATCTCCCAGTTGAATAACCTCTATCGGGTACGCGATCCTCCCTTTTTAGAAAGTTTCTCTGCACTAAACAATTGGTTAGAAATTTTGAATCCATCGCATTCAAACATGTTCCCAGAAACCTTAATAGTGTAGCAGACCAAATGGCTAACAATGTTCTAGAATGGCATATTCATCACCACATATAGGAATTCAAGAAAATACATCATGCATAAACATCTAAAAACATGCATACATATGTAACATACACCATCTAGGCATTTTCATCATCATAATAATAAGACTCACATAAAACCATAAAAAGTGCATCCACATGCATCAATATATATATATATATATAGCATGTCATAAAGTGTTCAGTACAAAATGAGAAGCTCCACAAGCTTTCTCAACTGAATATACATAGTGGTAAAAAAATCCTAGTATACCACCACACTAGGGGCAACCCCACTAGCTAATAATCAGAGTCATACTCATCATCCTCCTCCTTTGACTTTGTCTACTCTTGTGAGGAATCCTCCTCATTGGAGCTGTCCTCATCCTCCATCGGTGTGTCCCCTTAGGCCTTCGCTCGCACGTACTCTGTCATGAATGCAATCCTCTTCATCAGAGGAATCCACTCAGGAGGCACGCTGTAGCAAGAAACGATCAGATCATTGTTCAAGTGCTACCATCCATAATCAGTAACACCCTCCAGCAGACTCTCAATATCACAACGGAGCGACCACAAGGTACTCCGGGGCCCGGGTGCAGGTGGATAAACCCCCTCCACCCTATCCCTCTGTCGCTCTAAACCGTGGGTGCTCATGGTCCAACATCTACACATACACACGGTACATCATCATTATATGTCGTAAACATCAAACTGGATACCACTAAGCTAGTGTACTATATATGAATGTAAACACATAAAACATCATGTATACATATCATCTAGTCCCAAGGCCTGTCCTGGAGGTTGAGGCATCTCTTTATCTCTCCTGTAGTCCATGTCTGCGGATGGGTAGTCCTCAATGAGGACTGGAATCTCACTCCACTGTGCAAGCAGCTCTCGAGTAAAGAAACAACCCACTAGGATTCCTCTCTCATGAACCATCATCTCACTCCATCGACGCATCCGAGGCTCCTGAAACATACCATCCCGCATTGCCAAGCGTGGTCGAAGGTTTGGCACCCTCTCGAAGAAGAAGGAACACAAGAATGAAGGGAAACATAAATCCCCTCTCATAGTCCTAGCATGGTTCAGTGCACGCCGAACCACAGTCAGATACATCTAGTACCACCCATAGTAGGTTCCAGCCATCACACGCTCCACAATACCAGAGATTTTGTGGGTCCCAGAAGACCCAAAGATCCATAGCACCATCACTGCAACCGCCCGAGTCGAGAGACTCTCAATGTCACACATCATAATATATGACCCATGCACATAGGCAGAGGGATATCAGTGCCTCTCGCAGAGATCATCCAAAGTCTCCCCATGTGAGACCTTTGGCATCGTATCGCCAATCACTCCCAACATTGGAAGCCCCGTCAAAATACATCCTACAAGTAATCTCAAGATGCTTCCCCTGAATGATGAAGCACTCTACCCCAATATCCCAAAAACCCAAAAAAGTCTTTAGTAACAGTCATAAGGTCCGCATCGGGGAAACCTGCATGAACTTGAGAAATCCACTCTGGGCTAGCATATCCTGCACACCCACGTTCCTAAGGGCCTGCAAATGTCTATCAAGAACATCTCACACATAAAAACTCATCCAGGGATGAATTCTCCCCTGTTTAGCCAAAATGAGTGACCCAAGTCACGACTTTTGGCTGAAAAGTGCGAATCAGTTGCACTTTTTGGTTGAACAGCTATGACTTAGGTCACAGCTAGGTTGCGATTGTTTGGCTGAAAATCACGACCTAGGTCATGTATTTTCCCTCAAAAAGCATGGCCCTTCCTAAAAAATCCTTTCAGTATGGCCTAGGCCCCTAGGTGAGAAAACCACAAAACTAAACCACTGAAAAGGACGTTTTTTGCATGTACTCTTACCTGCAAGTCACGGATCAGAAAACCATCGGTTGAAAAAAAAGAAATTATTACAAGGGATCTTTAGCGTATTCTCTTCCTATTTCGTCTAACCACTCTAGAATGTCGATTGAAATTGCATATGTTTGGACTTCATCTTTCCTAGATAGAGCATCAATGACTAGATATTATTTCCCTCTTTTATGTAATATCTCCAAATCAAAGGTAGTGATGTTGTTGCCACTTCTTCACATGTCTCTTCACTAACCCAATGATCCTATGATGTTAGTCAGCCATACAATTAACCTATATTAACCTAGTTCGGATCTTCTATTAAGGAGCAAGTGTTTAGGTCTTTAGCGTATTCTCTACCTATTTCGCCGGCCAATGATCCTATATGATGTTCGTCGGCCATTCAATTATCCTAGATTAACCTAGTTTGAATCTTCGATTAAGGTTCAAGTGTTTGGGTCTTTAGCATATTATATTCGTATTTGGTCAAACCAATCTAGAATGACGATTGAAATTGCATAAGTTTGGACCTAATCCTTCCTAGATAGTGCATCAACGACTAGATTTTATTTCCCTCTTTTATGTAATATCTCCAAATCAAAGGTAGTGATTTTGTCTATCCAATTATGTTGTTCTGTTAACAATGTTTTTTGTTGAAGTAGATATTGAATACTGTTATGGTCAGTTCTTATCAGTATTTTTCTCCCTAGAAGGTATTGTCATCATTTTTTTAAATCATGTATAATGGCCAGCATATCTTTATCATAAGTGGACTTCAAATTTCTCTCTTGTTGAGCTTTCTACTTTTGAATGTTATTGGGTTACCTTCTTGCATCAAAACTACCCCTAGTATGAAACCTGATGTGTCACATTCGACTAAAAAAAAAATTTTGAAGTCTGGCATGGATAATATAGGTGTTGAAGACATCATGCATTTCAATGTTTCAAAACATTTTTCTACTTCACTATTCCATTGGAAGGAATTTTTCTTCAATAAATTTTTGAGAGGGGCGGTTTTATAGGTGTAATTCTTTACAAATATTCGATAGTATCTTGTTAGGACTACAAATCCCCTTAGCTTCGATATGTTGTTAGGTTTGGGCCATTCCATGATAGCCTTAATTTTACTTGGATCAAATTTGACTCGTTCCTTCAATATCTTATGACCCAAGTAGTCCACTTCTTCTTTTCCAAAGGTGTACTTAGACATTTTTGCATAGAATTGGTTTCCTTCCAAAAGGGTAAGAACTTGACTTAGATTCCCTAGAGGATCCTCCAATATTCTTTTATATATGAGGATGTTATCAAAAAAACTAGTACGAATTTTCTTAAGAATGTCTGGAACAATTCATTCATTGTGGCTTCAAATGTAGCCAAAGCGTTAGTCAATATGAATGGAATTACTTTGAGCTCATAGTGGCCTTCATTCATGAGTGGAAAAAGTAGTTTTTTCTATGAATTCCACTCTAACTTTTATTTGATAATAGACATATTGGAGATCCAATTTTGAGAAGTACTTGGACCCATGAAGTTCATCCATCATCTCATCGATGAATGGGATCGGAAATTTATTTTTGATAGTTATTTTATTTAGTCCTCTGTAATATATGCACGGCCTGAACAAACCATAATTCTTTTGTACTAACACTACTGGAGCTGCATACAAACTTTTGCTTTTTGAAATGATGCCACATTTCAGAAGATCTTGAGTTAACCTCTCGATTTCTATTTTATGGTTGTAAGGTTTGCCGTTACACCAAAACCTACAGATGTTGATGAACATTTGAAACCTAGCACAAGGCCCTATCACCAGGAGTGGTGGTTAAACCACTTGTTTTATATTCCCAGAGGTGCAGCGGTTATACCATATGGAGGTACCCGATACTCCAACACCCTGCCTCCGGCGATGTGGGTATCTGTATGGTTTTCTACTAGTAGGTTTTGTCCCTGGTTCTCTTTCAATTATGTGTTTGATCTTTCTATTTGGTGGAATCTCCATGGGAAGCTCTTGAAACACCTTGTGATGTTTTTGAATCATCTCTTGTATCTCTAGTTTTTTGTCCATATATGTTTCACATGTTAGAAGCTCAATTTCTTGACATTGAAGTATGTACGTTGGTGCGCCTTTCCAAAGTATCTCTTCCATCTGATGTGATGTAACTAACTATGTCGAAGGTGGTTGGAACCCGTATAATTTGTGTGTCTTCCCAAATGAATACAAATCAATAAAATGTTCTTTGTTATTTGTGGAGTATGTGCCCAAGGTTCGCGACCATTGTATTCCTATTACTACGTCAAATCCTCCCAGCGGTACCGCAAAGAGATCTGATTCTAAGTTATACCCTTGCATTTGTAACTTGACCTTATGAAATTTTCCCACATTGTCAATATTCTTGCCATCTTCTACCATAACCTTCATGTTGGGTACTGGAAAAATGAATAGTTTAAATACTTTAGCAAGGTTACTCAAGTTGCACAACTTTGGCCAATTTCTATCTTTAGACTAGTGAAACCCAAGTTGACCCAAATGCACCCAAATGACTTCAAATTTTGTATGGAAGAGATTGAGAGGTATTAGGACATCCAAATGCATAATATGAATTATCATATACACCTTTAAATATCTTCTAAAACTTTCTTTTGGACATAGGGAAAGAAGGACCAAAACACTAGGAAATCAATGTTAAGCCCCCCAAGGGTGAATGACACTTTTGTCTCTTCAAATGCAGTATGACCCTCCCAAATTTGGGAGTATATTATGGGGATGAATATAAAACATCAGTGATTGTAATTAATCATGGGTATTATCTCTGTAAACTTATTATAAAGTGCAACATTTCCATGACCACTTTCAGGGAAATTGCTTATGGGAAAATTGCATAACTAACTCAATTTTGACATATGAAAGGTAGAGTTAAAGGTTCAGATCAGGATGTGACATATATATACCATATATAAAATACAAAATTATTCACCAATAATATTAAACATCATAGAAATCACTTCATACAAGTATGATATACAACTTATTCAGTATGGTGTTAAATTAAATGAAGCATAGGATCATCAGGCTGCATGAATTCAAATGAGAAGAGAAGGTTATAGAAGTGATAGAATAAATTATCATAGATTGATCAATTACTCATGGAAAAATTGTACACAAATAGAGACAAAATTGGAATAATATTATTATATTCATGAATCGGTAATCAATATGTAATACAATGGTTATACATATAGCAGAATTCGAATGCCTAAGGTAGGATTCGAATATACAAACCTAGACAGACTCTAGAGCTAGCTTAGTGTGGGAAAATCACCATTGGAGATCAATAATGCAACTCTGGATGGCTAAAATAGTTCACACTCAGTTAGATGATGAGGTTAGGTGAGCAAATGTGCCCTACTTCCCTTGATTCATGGAAATTGACACTAGAGACACTGGGAGTGATCTAAGTGATGGGGATAGGAGCATAAATGGAATTAAATAAATACCTACTAGAGTAAACTGTTGGAGACTGATGGTGGAACTCAATGTGGGTTACTAAATTATAGGTATTGGTCCCTGGGGCACCTAAACTCATGGAATCAAGTGCAGTAAGTGGAATATGTTCCCTAGGTGTGTCCCCCATGTACTAGTGGAGTGACGAAAACCTCCTAATCTAGGAAAATAGACAATTTATACTATGCTTTCAAAGGGAAGATTAATAATAATCCCAACACCCCCATTAATCCTGACTTTGTACAACCTGGGCCCTGGAAACTAAGACCAAAGGTCACCCATACAATCTAAATGCGAAAAATAATAGTTGCTTAATAAAACCAAGGAAATGGGGAAAACCTCATGGGAAACACCCCCCCCCCACCCCCGCCCCCCAAAAAAAAAAAATTTAAGTGTGAAAATTAGGATCAATATTTCATGTAAACAGAAAATTTCTTCTTGAATAAAATACTTGTGAAAAATATTTTTGCAACCTACATCTCTATGGTGTAGTGAAGCTGTGTGATGGTCCTTGTGTGCACTAGTATCCTAGGACTGTGCATGTGAACCTCTCCATATTATTCTAATATGATGATATATAGGAGAATAAATGTTGCCTTTGTCTCTTCTTCCTGTAGAAAGAGTGACATGAACCAATTTTTTATTTAGTGAGAATAATTGATGATCAGTCCTTACCATCATGTAGCATCTCTCTAGGATCTTGTTTCACCACTCTAAAGGAAGTGAATTTTCTTGACATAGCACAAGGTTATACTTTTGAAACTCCTATATTATTCTCCTCATGTCAGATGGATCTCCAGTCATGTTCTCAACTTCCTCAATAACCTTTTATGCTCATTTAGGCCTAGGATTGGGAGTAGGGATTGGATTTGGATATCTATCACTGTGAACTTCATCTTCAATTTCATAAACTGATTCAACTAGGTCTTCTGCTTCTTATTCTTGATCTAAAACAATAATGGAAACATTATCATATGTAAAATGTATAGGTAGAATTTTTTTCCCTCCCCTTTCAAATGGCAGCTGATACTGTACTAGATATGAGTATGGAAAAAAGTGTGAGAATTCATATGGCTTGGAGGCATGGTTTGGAACACCCTTCGCTATAATATTCCCATTTGATATATCTAATATATCCATTGAGTCGGGAACAAATACCACTCACTTTGGTGGGTCAGTATGTGTCATTTGGTTGGGGAGGAAGGCATAGGTAGGATTATCTTCGATCTCATAGGAAAATCAATCATGTATTATGCATGGGAAATAAGACATAGATATAATAATGAAGTGGAATGGATCTTGCTTCTCCTTAGTTTCAATCTGACAAGATAGAATAATATTTCAAAACTCATATATTTTGGAGACTCAAACAAATTCATCCAAAAAATGAAAGTCAGCTATATTCATGGTGCATCCAACTATAGACGAATCTATGATAGTATTTGTCGCCTCACCTCATATATTCAAGTTACCTGCTTCCACTCCTTTAGAAGCAATAGTACCATAGCGTATAAATTTTCAAACCAAGGTGTAAAGAACAATTTGGGCATAGTTACTATCAAAGGACATAAAAACATGTATAAATATGTCCATTAGCAACCATATCAATATCACAAAGGTGGGGAGGTGTGTTACACATAAATATTGTCATCATCATGTGATGAGGTCCCAAAGATCAGTATTTTCCCTAAATCCCAAGTTGTGAAGTGAAACTACTGGCTCAGGCATTAGTCCTGCATATGAAAATATAGTATCGCGTCTACCCTTAACTCAAGGAGCGTTACCTTCTTCAGTAACAACTATAGTCTATTGGCAGGAGGTGGTGCCACCACCTTTACCTCTTGTTCAAGGCACAGTTCTTCCCTGTCACCGCTCTTTCATAGTGGAGTAGAAGAGGTGCCCTTGGTAAAAAGTGAAAAATAGAGTTTTCCATGAAGCTTCTTGAAGGAAGGCTTCATGGAACCCTTATCCATACACCTAAGGACCACCTGGACTCAAGATCCATCCTTTTTGGATCTCCTATCCACCTCACCCATCATTTACTCAACCATTCTCATCCTCCCGAGGCCTATAAAACTAGGCTCATATCCCACGGTTGAGAGAGAGAAAAGTTATGTTGTTGCATTGATTCTAGCCTAAATTAGTAGGGTGAGCATAGGAGGAGTAAGATGGAGCTTTTGGGGATGATACATTGGCATTGTGAAGGAGCATATCGACACTAAGGAAAAGGTTGTAAACTTCTTCTTCATCTATTAATGAAAAGTTGGTTCCTTTCCTGTAAAGTATGTTGTGTCATTATCATGTATTTTACTTTTGGATTCCTTAGTCACTGGCATAGATTTGTGGTTTATATTCTGGAACTTTTGATTTTGTTCGTTGGTTTCATGTGATTATGCAGGCACATTCATGAAGAGATATCACCACAGGAAACAACTATGCTACTTCATCAAATGGACTATGTTAACCCAAAAAATCCCTCACTCAGATCTACATGGCCTACACCACCCAAGGACACCCATGCATGACCCTCATTTGACCCCATTTGACCCCCACACCCTCAAGAAGGCTTAAAAACATAAAAAAAGGGCTCAAAAACCCCTAAAAAGAGCCTAAATAGCTCTCATAGGGGCTAAATCCTCCAAAATAGGGGTTAAAACCCCTCAAAGGAGCCTAAAACCCTAAAAGGGGCTAAAGATTGAGCGAAAGGGGCCAAAATCCCTAAAAAGGGGGCTAAAGCCCTTACCAAGGGCTCAGAACCCTAAAAAAACTATAAATAGAGGGGCGGGGGTCACTTTCAAAACATTCCTCCCTTGCTGTTGATTACATGGGCAGACCCGGGTTTACTATAATTAATCAACAACACCCCAAACTCACTGGCCCTTTCGGAGTTGGCCAAGACTCAGGTGTCTTGGACCAGGTTCTGTGCATCCTACGTCCCTTATCTTACTACTGTGAATTCCAAGGTCAGATATTTCTGCGCATCGCACATCCCCTTCTACTCGCAGCACTTTTACCCGTGCGATTCTTATCCATGCGCAAGTCACACAGTCTCTTCCCTCGTCGCACAAATTCCACTTACTCACAATACCTCCAACCCTATCGCACCTTTGCGCACCACAGAACACCCAACCTCTCCTCAACGCTAAGCCCTCAGCTCGCAGTATCACGCACCGCAGCTCCTCTGCCGGTGCGATATCGCCTCTCTGCGATATCCTACCACTACGACCTTGCGCTCTTAGCGTTGACTGTGCTGATGTGCGGAACTCTACTTCTCAGAAGTTATATTGTGATTAAGTGGTCATTAGAAACAGACGTAAAGGAGTCTTTAAGCAGCTTACTAAAATACTTCAACTTATCTCTATCTTCTTGCATTATCATGAACTGAGCAATACATATATTTACTTACTGCAACTAACATCATAGGCATAATAACCAGCAACCATAAGCAAATACAATCACATTCATACAACACATAACACGCAGATTTAACGTGGTTCACCCCCAGGATGGGAGTTACGTCCACCAAACTGTGCTTCTATTATATATCTTGAGGGAAGTTAGCACAGTATGTTGCACTGCATATGCAGCGCGAGATCTCTCCTAGATCTCTGGTCTATTTCTATCTCTATATTTCTTTTCTTTCAATATATCCTTCCCTCTCTTCCTCTCTGTGGATGGTTACATACAGACTCAAATGACTCACAGACAAGCTAGGTGTCTGGATCGTTACAGCACAGTCTGTCGGACTGACTCCTGAGTCTACAAAAATAATCAACTGAACAACTAACGACTCAATCCTATGAGCCAACCAACTGGCTAACTGACTGATTCACTAAATAACTAACCCCAACCAACCCTTTACAATACAAAACATATGCTTTTATAGGCGGCCCGAAGGTCTCGCCATTACAACACTGTGGGCCTATCCCAACAGTAACCCCATACCCTAATTAGTGACAGTCGGTCCTCTCTGTCCTTGAGGTAGCCGCTTCCCGTCACACCACAGCTCTCTGCAGTCTTCCATGCTTCCCGGCACTGACCATGGGTACTATGCACCACTTCTCTTTCTGTCCTTCACCTTCAATGCTTGAGCCTCGTTTCTCCTTCTTCTTTATGAGGGTCGCTGAGCCCTCCTGTCTTCCATCGCTGCCTTCAATGCAGTGGTTGAGCTTTCTTCTCTCGGCCGCTCGGGTACCGTTGCCTTCTTGACTTTTCTATCCCAAAAGTCATAGTTTTCGGCTCTGCTCTCCAGCTGGAAATGTGCTACGGCGTCGTAGCTCTGCCTTGTCCTCTTTCCACCAAAACTTATATCTTTCCGCCAAAACTTATATCTTTCCGCCAAAACTAGTAGCTTCTTCTGTAGCTGCGGAACCCTGCTCCAACAGTCCCCTAACACTTACTTGTGGCTCGCCCTCGAGCCACCTAGAATAGGCTTCTCCTGCTGCAACTTGTCCTTCGCCTCCTGCGAAGTCTTCTGCAACTTCTACCGAAGTCTTTCGACTTCGTTCTACATTACCTTGACACATTCTTTCTAGAGTTTCGGTAACTCAACTTGCTGGGCTCTCTTATCCTTTCTGCCCAAAGTCATGGTTTCGCTCTCTTCGCTCTTTGTTCTGTATGAGCGCTCTAGTGTTTGAGAAGTGTTCCACAGATATCCTTTTCTTTTTATCTGGGTTAGAACTTTTATCACAAGGAAAATCTATATCTTCCAGCCTCCTCAAACCTTTCCTTCCATCTAGAGCCTCGTGGACGGAGAAGAAGCAACCCATGGACTCCGCTCTGAGAACAAGCCTTTGTCCTCGTTCTGGAAGTCTCCCCTCCGCTGGGTTTGCAGTCTTATTCCACTTCTCTTCTCTTTGAAGTGGTAAAGGTTTATGCTTCAGTACCTTCACCATGTTTTGTTCTTTTCTTACCTGATCAGATAGGTCAGTGACCTTCTCCCGTTGCTTTCTTTCTCTCATTTTCACCTTCCTTCTAGCGGGAGATTTCTTCTCATCAGTCTTCTGCTCTGCTTTCTTATCTTCAGTGGTCGGCTCGGCGTTCTTCTTCTGCTTAGAAGAGACTTTAGTGACAACTTCTACTTCTGGCAATTGAGTATTCATCCTTAGCGACTGTCTAACTTGTGTTGTCTCGATTTTCACAACCTTGGGTGGCGTCGTCATGGTGAACGCATGGCCAGTACGTTCTTTCTAAAGCTTCACTTCTCCAGGTTCGGCCTCAGTCAGAATCCGCTCGGTTCAATACTCTGGGTGTGCAGTGGCTTCGAACTCTAGAAGTCACTGTACTCTGCAACTTAATTGGCTCTACACAGGGGACACTTAGCACTGCCTTGCATAGTTCTCAAGATTTGGCAACTGTACCCTTCCTGCTTGAAGGATGTCTGCTTTTATGCTGAAGGCATGCTACCGAACGCAACGGTCCTCCTGGGTCAACCCCGTTGGTCATCATAATTACTTGGACAAGACCCTACCCGTCATTCTGATCTATCATAATTGGTGAGATCTGCTCACGTGTCCCTCCAAGCGTGCATATCTAGGCATCGGTGTCGTCGGGGATTTACCAAATCTGGAAAAATTTATTAAACTGCTGCCAAATCTACGGTAGGGGATACCGATCATTTCTTCATTAACTACCTGTCAGATAGTGACTTGACTAGCCCATTGTTGGTTGCAAACTGGGTACGTGGCAGGGGGAAACATCTTACTGCTGCGATGCAACTTTGCATCACTTGCGCAAACAAACAATGTTTAAGAAAAACTCCGCATCACACTTTTTTTTTCTTTTGGGTGTAGACTCATTCTCGGTGCGATGCCTCCTTTCAACTACACTGGACATCTGCACTGGCGCGGCTGGCTTAAGCTAGGGCTGAGAGGCGAGGTGGTTATCACTATAGAGATTAAGCCTACTGCCATTGATCCATGTGGGCAAAAGCTCCCCGTTCAGCTGGCTAAGCTGGGCGGCACCTCCTTCTGTGACTTGTTGGATCTGGTATGGCCCCAGCCAATGCGTCTTAAACTTCCCTGGGAACTTGATGAATTTGCTGTCATAAAGGAGCACCAGGTCTCCGATCTAGAAAGTCTTGTTCTTAATGTGTCTGTCATGCCAAGCTTTTTCTCGGGCCTTCTGCACTCTCTGATGGAATCCAGCGATGAACCGGTCTTCTTCTAAGGCAAGCAGCTGTGCTAACCTTTCTTTGACTGTGTCTGTATCAGTCATCTCCGTAATCTGAGCGATTCTTAAGCTGGGACGAATATACTCCAAAGGCATAACAGCCTCCTGTCCATATACTAAGCTGAAAGGTGTGTGTCCCATAAGTTTCTTGCATGTGGTTCTGTATGCCCATAAGACAGCGTTAACTCTGAGGTCCCAATCATTCCTCTGGCTATTACAGATCTTAGTAAGAGCGTTTTCTAAAATCTTATTGAAGGCCTCTACTGTACCATTAGCCTGCGGATGGTAGGGAGTGCTCTTATGGTGCTGGATCTGGAATTCTTCTGTTAATGCCTCAATAGTACTGTTCAAGAAATGTGTACCTTGGTCACTCATCCAAATTACTGGGCATCCAAACCTGCTGATGATATTTTCAAAGAGGAACTGTGCAGCTGTAGCAGTATCACAATTTCTTACTGCCTTGGCCTCCGCCCATCTGGTGAGGTATTCTGTTCCAGTGATAATGTATCTCGCACCAGTGCGCTTCCCTGGTGGGTTGATTGGACCCACAAAATCGATAGCCCATTTGTCGAATGCGCGCAGCGTGACCTGCGATTGCAGCGGCATTTCATCGCGTTGCGAGGGTTTTCCTACCCTTTGGAAGATATCGCAGCATCTGCAGAAGTCCTTAGTGTCTTTATGCAATGTGGGCCACCACAAGCCTGCGTCTAAGATTTTCTGCGCAGTCAGTTTTCTAGCGAAGTGACCTCCTGCAATTCCTGAATGAGCCTCTTTGATAATAACGTCTTTTTCGTGCGGCATTACACATCTGCGTAGAATTTCATCCGGGCCTAACTTGTATAGGCATCCTACAATGAGGGTGAAATCTGCTGCCTTCACAACCAACTGTTTCTTTTGCTGCTTATTAAAGTCATCAGGTGCTACTCCTGTGGTGAGGAATTGAATAATGTCGGCATAGTACTCATCTGCAATCTGTATGGAAAACAATGGCGCATCTGGCAGATTGTCTTCTAGGTTACTAGGCTCTTCTCCTGAGTCTAACCACGACAGATGATCCGGTCCTACATTCAATCTTCCTGGTTTCACAATGATTTCAAAATCATACTCCTGGAAGAGGAGTAACCATCTGCAGATTCTTCCCCCTAACACTGGTTTATTGACTAGGTACTTCAATGCGGAATGGTCAGTAAACATTTTAAATGAGGCGCCCAATAGATAGTGCCTAAACTTCTGCAGCGCATTTTAAATCCCTCCCTTTCTGTCGTGGTGTAGTTCTTTTCCGCTGTTGATAGCTTTCTGCTGGAGTATGCGATGGGATGGTCAAGATCCCCTTCTCCTGGCTGGGTCAAGACAACTCCTAATGCGATGCCAGATGCATCCACATGTACATGGAAAGGCTTAGTCCAGTCTGGAAATACTAGGATGGGTGTTGTAACCATCTTCTTCTTTAGTATGTCTAAACTCTGCTGGAATTCCTCATTCCATAGAAATTTTACATCCTTCTTGAGCAATTTCTCCATCGGCGCTGTAATCTTTGCGTAGCCCTTGATGAACTTTCTGTAGTACCTGGTATGACCAAGTACTGTCCTCAATTGTTTGACTGAGTTAGGTGCTGGGAGGTTTACAATGATAGTGATCTTGGCGGGGTCTACCATCAAGCCTTGTCTGCAAACAATGTGACCCAACAAAATACCAAATGGTGCACAGAATATACATTTTTTCAAGTTTAGAGAAATCTGGTACTGCCTACATTTCTCTAACATCAGTCTTAGATCGCCTATGTGCTTATTGATTAACCCAAATACAGTCCAGTCATCGAAATATACTTCTAAGAACTTATGAATGTATTCTTTAAATACAGCAATTACTACTCTAGAAAATATAGCTGGTGCATTCTTAAGACCAAAGGGCATTACCGTATACTGGAATGAGCCCCATTCTGTTGCAAAGGTGGTCTTAAATCGATCTTCTGGATGTATTCTGATCTGATGGTATCATGAAAACCCGTCAGTGAAGGAGTAGACCTCTTGTCCTCCCACATTATCTAATACTTCATCAGTGAATGGTGTTGGAAATGGATCATGAATTGATGCATCATTGAGTTTTCGCAGGTCAACACAGATCCTAATGTCCCCTTTTGTTTTCTTTTCTTACACTACCATAGGGCTAACCCATTCGCTTTCCTCTACTGGCTCAATGATGCCTGCTGTTAGCAGTTTATCAATTTCGTCCTTTACTTTTTATTTGTAGCGCGGATTCAATCTATATGGGCGCTGCTTAACTGGTCTAGCATCCTCCTTTAATGGTATCCTCATGACTCCCAGGTCTCCAACTATTCCCTTCATCTCTATGAACTTGGTGGGAAATAGGTCCTAATAGTCATGTAGCAGATCTGCAATCTGTCCGACTGTTTCCTCATTCCAGTAGTCTCCAATAGAGGCAAACTTAGGTTTTGCGTCTTTCCCAATATTGATCTTTTTAATTTTCATAGGCTCCGTGATCGCTGGAATCTCTAACTGTGGTCCTTCTACATCGCGATTGCCTTCTGATTCTGGAATGTTGGTGTTGCGAGGATCCTCCTCCGCTTCCTCTGATTCTGATGTAAAATTATAGCATTCCAACGCCTCTTCTAGCTGGATAGTCCACTCAGGTTGGACTGATACTGAGATGGTGCGATCTTCAAAAATCTTTGTCTTGATTATATCTAGGACCTGGGCAACACTTCGATGTTCTGACTCGAACGCAAAGGTGAGTAGGAAGCTATCTGTCATAAGCGGCCATGTGGTTGTTCCTTTGCATAGCTCGGTCTCTGTATACCAATTCCTTGGAACTGTGTCCAATGTGTGAATGAATCTGTGAACCCATTCATCCTCTGGAATGTCCGACCAGTTCTGTTCACATGTCTGAATGTGTATCCTGGGGTTAGTTTCTCCTGTGTATTTCTGCTGAACATACTCTCTGTTGTCAGAAAATCTGATTGCCATCAGTCTTTCCATATTATCACATGATGTGATATTCTCTTTATGCGCATACCACCATCTTGCAGGTGTGGCTCGAACTGCAAGGTCCATAGGTGCGATCCTCTGTTCATGAGGAATTTGTTGCTCAAATTGTTCAAGAAAATCCTGGATATCCGTCAGACCATGATATGATGGAGTTTCAGCGATCTCGGTGCCGATCCATCGCAATGACTTACTTATAAACACACATCTGCGCGATGAGACTTCGTAAAGTCTGTTCTGCCAGTTTTCTAGACCAACATCCGAATCTGATGCGCATGAACTATCACATCGCCAACTAATATGCCCTTCTACAGTGGGATTGATATAGTCATTTTGGTTTGTTGTCATCTGGTAGAGACTCTCCATATTATGTGCCTCTTCCTCTACTCAGATAGGTTCGATATATCTAGGTCCTTGGTAAGGATCCAGCGGTGTGATGACCCAGATCTGCGCATCCTCAAAGGTCATTTGTATTTTCTTTAGGTCAATGACAGCTTTGCTGCCAATTGCCCAATCAATACTCAGTAGTGCTGGATATGGTCGACTGTCGCCAATGATTTCTATAACCTCGAAGTCCACAAAAGTACAAACTCCGTCGATATCAACTGGTACCTGCAATAGTCGACCCAATGGTGATACTCGCTGCTGATTAGCTAATATTAGGTGGATAGGTGATAGGGCTAACTGAGGACTACCCATCTGTTCCCATGTCTGTTTAGTTAGAACATTCACCTCTGATCCTAGGTCTAAGACAAGCTCATCCATTTCAAATTCACCAATCTGCGTTGTGAATTTCATCTCTCTTCCTGTCCTTGCATGTCTTGTAATATTATGGACAGCGCGGTGTGCACTGCCCGAGAGAGAGGGTTGCTGACACTGATCTATCATACGCTGTAGCTCACCAACAGCTTTATCATTTCTCAGGAGTTTCAAGCAGCTGTGCAGGAAGGCTTGTATACTTCCTGCCGATTCATCTTCGTCACATCTTCCCGATGTGGTAGCCTGCTGTGCCTGCTCAGAGCTATCGCTACAAGGTACTTGCTGCAATACGCCCCTAGACGGTGGTACCTACGGTCCTTATAGTGTAGGTTCCTCAAAGGAAGCCTTAGCTTCATGAAAGGTCTCTTTATTCTTCTGTAGGTCGAGTGCGGTTGCTTTAGTAGGAGTTCTGTGCACCCACCCCTGACTTGTGTTATGTCCGGTCTCCTGCGATGTGCCACTGGTGGAAGCACCGCTCCGAGTCACAATGTTAACTGTTGGTTCTGGTTCCTTAGGTTCAGCAGTAATAAGCTGGATGTTCTGGTGTGCGGCTGGTTTAGGATCTCTGATCTTAGCTATTAAGATGGGACACTCTTCTATAGTATGATCATAAGATTTGCAGTAATTACAAGTAGTAGTGGCGTTCTGGCAGTCCCTAGCATAGTGTCCTACAATTCCACAATTATAGCAAGTGACTGGTCCACGACCTTGGCCAAAACCTCCTCCTCGGCCAAAGCCTTCTCCTCATGCGAAGCCTCCTCCACGGCCTCGTCCTATAAATCCTCCTCCACGGCCTCCGTAAGTCTGATCCGGTTGTGGTCCTGTTGCTGGACCCTGTGTGTCTGCTTGGAATCTGTACACATCTCGTGTTCTTTCTGACAGGAGATCATAAGCTCGACAATCTTGTGGATCATGCCCAACGGATTTACAGAAGATACAATATAGGTTTTTAGGTGTCTGTACATACTTTTTAAGCAAAGGGCATTGCTGAGGTGGATGTCCTTGTGTTCTACATATTTCACACCATGGCCCTTGTGTTCGTGGTAAGCGGTTAGGAGACCCTGACGCTAAGTATTCTGCAAAGACTGGACAGTTATCTTTACTGTGGCCCTGTGCTCTACACTTTATGCACCATATGTCTTGCATAACCTCTTTCCCTTTTTTAAGTTCGTGTATCTGTAACGTAAGGTTGGCCAACTGGGTCTGTAGAGTTGTCATGCCTGTACTGGTTTCTGCTAAAGGTGAAGCCTCTAGTTTCATTGCCATCTCCAGCGCTTCATCTTGAGTAGTGAGTTTCTGCTGCATTAGTGGCATTCTGATATGAGGGAGCAGTGCAGCAATAAACCATTCCTTATGCTGCTCCGGTGCAAACTCAAAACTTACTTGGTCTATAAGAGCTTTGAATTTCTGGTCAAATTCCCATACTGATTCTGATGGTAGCTGCTTAATATCCTTAAGCTCTGTGATGCACTGAGACTCAGACTTAGGTTTCTTAAACTCTTTAATCATGGCGTTCTTGACCTGGGCAAGCATCTTGGGTAATGTAGTATACTTTATGTACCATGTCAAGGCTCTGTCTCTGAGTGTGGTGACCAACTGTACAAGTTTAAGGTTATCATCGTTGATTGTTTTAATGGTCCACATAGCTTCGCATAGGAACCAATGCTGTTCCGAGTCTTCTGCTCCTGTACCTTTAAAAATAGGTAGCTTCATGTCATCTCCCATTCTATTTCTCTGTGGGGGGTTCTGACTGACTGGAGTACTACCACTCAATGGTGTAGGTGAAGGTGCTGTAACGGGAGTAGGTACTGACTGTGAACTACTAGATGGAGTACCTACGGGATTGTTCTGAGTCCCTGTCTGTTTCTGAGGAGTATAGGGGTGGTAAGGGATACCCCCCTCTGGTTCTTCTGTGGTACTAGGGCTCTGTTGTCTGATACTGTCTGAATTGTCTTCAAATATAGGAGATCTAAAATCTACTTTATACTTCTTTCCACTACGTGTTCGTCCAATGTCATCAAAATCACTTTCAAACTCTTGTGACATTACTATCTTTACTTATTCATCTGAGACTAGATCCATTGTTCCTTTTTCATATAGCAGAATCTTAAGGGACAAGTTTAGAGATCTTAGGTACTTACCGCGATATCCTCTGAAGAAGTATCGTTCGGCTGCGCTGAAGCTCTTTCTCTGGTCAACTGCAAATTCTGTGACGTAGACTTCTAGCACACTGGTAAGCCAGAAGTCTACCGCTCTCGTAATCGGATTGTCAAGGTTTTGTACGGTCTGAATCAGCTCCGGTGTCCAGACGATGTTTCTTTTCTTCTTGAATGTGTTCCTATCTGTCAACTTGGATAACCAGTCGAAAATCTTGTTTCCATATGTTACAAAAAATATAGCGTGTATGTCTGAAGCGATATGCTTCTCTAGCCAGGCCTCTGTGCTTAGTCTCGGACTCCTATTCTCTTTCTTGGAGAACTCCCTTAAGTCTGAATCCAGCCACTGGTGAAACTCTTCTCTAGTAGGATTCCAACAGAACATTGACTCCCAGTCGTTTAAACTGGCAACGGAACCATTTGTTGATTGCGTGGGCAGACCCGGGTTTACTATAATTAATCAACAACACCCCAAACTCACTGGCCCTTTCGGTAACAGACCGCGAAGCGATCTGAAGTCTCACCCGAAGTGAATCTAATGGGTTGGCCAAGACTCAGGTGTCTTGGACCAGGTTCTGTGCATCCTACGTCCCTTATCTTACTACTGTGAATCCCAAGGTCAGCTATTTCTGCGCATCGCACATCCCCTTCTACTCGCAGCGCTTTTACCCGTGCGATTCTTATCCACGTGCAAGTCACACAGTCTCTTCCCTCGTCGCACAAATTCCACTTACTCACAATACCTCCAACCCTATCGCACCTCTGCGCATCGCGGAACACCCAACCTCTCCTCAACGCTAAGCCCTCAGCTCGCAGTATCGCGCACCGCAGCTCCTCTGCCGGTGCGATATCGCCTCTCTGCGATATCCTACCACTACGACCTTGCGCTCTTAGCGTTGACTGTGCCGATGTGTGGAACTCTACTTCTCAAAAGTTATATTGTGATTAAGTGGTCATTAGAAACAGACGTAAAGGAGTCTTTAAGCAGCTTACTAAAATACTTCAACTTATCTCTATCTTCTTGCATTATCATGAACTGAGCAATACATATATTTACTTACTGCAACTAACATCATAGGCATAATAACCAGCAACCATAAGCAAATACAATCACATTCATACAACACATAACACGCAGATTTAACGTGGTTCACCCCCAGGATGGGAGTTACGTCCACCAAACTGTGCTTCTATTATATATCTTGAGGGAAGTTAGCACAGTCTGTTGCACTGCATATGCAGCGCGAGATCTCTCCTAGATCTCTGGTCTATTTCTATCTCTATATTGCTTTTCTTTCAATATATCCTTCCCTCTCTTCCTCTCTGTGGATGGTTACATACAGACTCAAATGACTCACAGACAAGCTAGGTGTCTGGATCGTTACAGCACAGTCTGTCGGACTGACTCCTGAGTCTACAAAAATAATCAACTGAACAACTAACGACTCAATCCTATGAGCCAACCAACTGGCTAACTGACTGATTCGCTAAATAACTAACCCCAACCAACCCTTTACAATACAAAACATATGCTTTTATAGGCGGCCCGAAGGTCTCGCCATTACAACATTGTGGGCCTACCCCAACAGTAACCCCATACCCTAATTAGTGACAGTCGGTCCTCTCTGTCCTTGAGGTAGCCGCTTCCCGTCACACCACAGCTCTCTGCAGTCGTCCATGCTTCCCGGCACTGACCATGGGTACTATGCACCGCTTCTCTTTCTGTCCTTCACCTTCAATGCTTGAGCCTCGTTGCTCCTTCTTCTTTATGAGGGTCGCTGAGCCCTCCTGTCTTCTGCCGCTGCCTTCAATGCAGTGGTTGAGCTTTCTTCTCTCGGCCACTCGGGTACCGTTGCCTTCTTGACTTTTCTATCCCAAAAGTCATAGTTTTCGGCTCTTCTCTCCAGCTGGAAATGTGCTACGGCGTCGTAGCTCTGCCTTGTCCTCTTTCCACCAAAACTTATATCTTTCCGCCAAAACTAGCAGCTTCTTCTGTAGCTGCGGGACCCTGCTCCAACACTTGCATACTGTTATGTTTCTCGAGTGGATGCCTTGAGACCATTTTCCTCTCAAGCCACCCACACTCCCTCTCATCCATCTTCCCTTTGATCCATAGCTCCCCCATCACCAAGAGAGAGGTGCTTCTCCAAGCTAGGGCATGGTGGCTCATTTCCACCAAGAGGTATAAGCTTTGTTTAATGTCATGTTTATTTCTAGTTTTTTCTAACTTAGTTTGCTTGCAGGTTTATTTTATGTTCTAACAGGTTGTATGTAGGTTTCTAGAGTCTAAGCTTGTGTGCAGGGTTCCCATTTATTTCTATTTTGTTCTCTTTGCTTCAGTTTTGCTTCATTTTTCTTGCATTACCATCAGTAACCCTACCCTTCTGTCCTATAGATGGAAGGTAGCCATTAGGGAGAAATCCCTACTACAGACTCATTCAAGATCTCCAAAACTTCTAGGGGAAGTCTTCCACCTCTATTGTAATTCATTTGTTCTAGATCTAAACCATTCAAACTAGAGGAACATCTCCTGTCCGCAGGAGGTGTATTTTTCCTAGCAACAAATATGGCGACTCCACTGGGGAGAGATTTTAGTACATCTGATATTCCTTGGTCTTCAAACTATTGTCCAAAATCCAAGATCCAGTCTTTCATGGGTCATATATAGTAGCTGATCTAGTGAGATCTTGTTTTAGTTCACCAGGTCTACTAGCTTATCTAGTGAGATATTGGTTTGGTATTATCAGATCTGTTCAAATATAAGTCATTATTACCTTCTATACTTCATATTCCTTTCAATTCATGATTTTTATGCCAGTATTATAGCGATTAAATTTGTTTTTTCAGCATTCTTTTGTTTCTTGACTTCTACAAGACACCGCACATGCACAGTGGGAAAGAAGCAGTGCCACCACCTGTGTCCAGTGATCAGTAAGTGGTGCCACTACCTGTGTTCAGTTAGCAGGAGTGGTGTTGAGATAGAAATGCTTTGTCACCAACCCTCAGGAAGCGGTGCCAAGTAGGCCCTTTTAATACTTGTCATTTCAAAGTTTGGTTTGATTTGTTGCTTTCAGCTCAGAATGTTTAGGCTTATTTACAGAGATCTGAGTAGTTATAGTTAAAATTTGGATGTGGTAAATTCTTGTTTTGTTGAAATCAAAAAGCTATATTATGCTCGTCAGTTTGATTGCTTGTATGCCTTTCTTTTCATTTTTGAAAGGAGTGCTTGGAAGCTTTGCTTAGTCAAATCTCTTCTTCTTGTTTGACAAGACTGAAAATGAATACTTGCTTGTTGGTTTTTTGCTTTCATTTTTCGTTAAAGCTTACGAAAGAATTCTTTTTGCTTTTTGAAAAAGAAAATATTTTTTTTGAGATTTGGTTATAATTATGTTTGAAGACAAATAATTCGGTCTCTAACTAGCCTCATAAAATTTCAGATCTCCATTTTTCTTCTTTCTTTTTACATTCTTGTCTCATCAAAAAAAAAATATCATAGTTTTAAGTTAGATCTTTCCATTTTTGAAGAAAAATTGAAAAAGTATTAGTATGCCTTTGAGTGTTTTTTTTCTTTCCTTTTAGGAAAAGAGATCTCACACTATTTTCTTGCTTTCAAAAAAATAGATTAGAAGTGTCTTGCTTGTTTGTATTCTCAAAAAGCTTTCTTTAGTTAGACGGTTTGGGAAATTTTTGGTTTTGAAACGAAATTGAAAAGAAAATACTCTCTCCTTCCCGTAAGTAGGCATGCTTTGAATAGTAAAGTGAAGAATTTGCATATCATAATTGCATGGTTTTACTTTCCTGTCATAAATCCATGCATTCACCTAACCATTCAACTTAAAATTAATGATAGATATAGGTTAAAAATATTAGTAACTCGAGTGATAGGTTAGAGATGTGTTCCGGTGTCATAAAGCGTAGGAGATATCATTTATTACTTGCACTGCAACCCAGGACCTGCGTGGTTCTTCCACGTACTGCTAATATATAGAAATTCCTTTCACGTACTCTTGAAGTATATCAAAAGGTACTTCACGTACTTGATTGTATATCAGAAGGCCCCTTGTGAATGGTTGTGCATTATACAACACTATTATAGATTTGAACTCCAATGTACCTTATGTATATCGGGAGGCCCTTCTAGGATTCTTAAGACCATCTCAAAAAATCCCTTTTGGTCGTCTTGTTGGCACAGTACACCGAGAACAACACTCAAGGATATTTCTACACACGCACCGTATAGGTAGTCAGGTATTCAGGTGAGGGACAGTTGATCCTCCATGTCGCGTTTTACTGTTGGACCCTACAGTATATAGCGAGTTGCACGAACTTGACAATCTTAGTGAGGAACTGGCTTATATCAGCCCCTCTTGTCACTTAATTTTTCTTGTGACCTATAGTTTATGTAGGAGAATTTTTGTGTGATTTTCTATTTTTAAAAACCTAGGTTAGGTTTTAGTGACCATACAATCTGGTTGAGTTTCAGCTGAGACAATCCAGAAGAAACAAGGGCTTACCACTTGAATTCACACATGTCACATGGGAGAGCCCAATGGAAGCCATGGATCAAGGAGATACAACTGACTCCCTTGTGGAAGGAAGCACAGTTGTGGAAAGAGGAGAACAATTCACTGCTTATGTTAATCCCTTGGTCCAACAACTTCCTATGGCTGACACTTCCTTTCATTCTTTGAGGGAAGGTCGTACTAGTCCTGATGAAACTGAATATGGCCCTAATGCTCCTTTTTGGAGAACTTCTATAGGTCAAGCCCTTTCCAAATTTGGGGTTACCAGGCCTTCTTTTGATATTTCTCGCCAGGTGAGGATGAGCATAGAAGGATCTAAGCTTCTCTTAATCGTGCTCGCAATTTTCAAGAGAGAGTGGAAAGAATTATTCCCTCACTCGTATCTCACAAAGAACCTATGTTGGTTATTTTACCTCATATTTTGGATCCTTGGCCTTTTGGATATCATACACTTGATGAAACTTTGTCTCCTATTGATGATATTCCACCTCATGGTGTGACTTCTCATAATCCAAGTCAAACCTCCAACCCTATAGTTTTAAATCCTAGGTATGTTTCTAGTCCTCCCATACCCTTTGTAACTGGGGGGAAATCCTTAGCTCAAATGGTGTTAGTACATTCCAACACCGAGGGGAAACCCTCGGTGCGAGTTGCGTTATTTGTTAGTATATTTTCTACTAGTTCTAGACAGACTTCTGCTATAGGACAACCCATAGCGGTTCTTTCTCCCAACCACACCAATATGGTAAACCCTCCATCAAGTTCAAGACAACCCTTAGGGGCACAACCTATAGTCAACCAACCTTATTGGGGTTATGGTTACCCAAGGAATCAACTACTTGTAGGAAATATGAACTATCAACCTACACCTACAAGAACTATGTATCCTAGAATCCCTTACCCTGGAAACACATTTATGTTATGGGGGAAACCTAATTGGTCCTACATTCCAACTATGAGAGGTATACCTATTCATACAGCTGGAGGCTCTGGAGGGCCACCAAGCAGAGAACCACCTAGTGGAGGTCCACCTTAGGAAGGAATGTTATCAGGAGGCCCACCACTGGGAGGCCCACCTTTCGGAGGTCCACCACCTAGGGTTCCACCTTCTGGGGGACCACCACCTAAGGGACCACCACCTGGAGTTCCACCACCACCCAGAGGCCCGCCACCTGGAGACCCTCCACCTTTAGGCGGACTTCCTCCTGGAGGTCCATCCCCTTCAGGAGGATCATCTGCCCATATACCAGCCTAACAGCCTGTGTATCAGTCAACCTATGGTCCTACTGCTGTGCATATGCCTTATCAATACTACTATTATGTCGAACCTAATTGACAACTTCCATTCCTAGTAACTTTGGACTTACCCGATTTGTCCAAGTTGACTAATGATCCCATTCAACACAACCCTTCATGGCCTGTTATTCTGGTTAAGTTACCATCAAACATCCCAAATTTTGATGGGAAGCAGGGAGATTATCCCAAAAATCATGTCATGACATTCCATTTGTGGTGTTCTTCCAACTCCTTGATGGATGACTCTATTCGTTTGCGACTCTTTCAATGCACTTTGACCGGTACGGCCACAAAGTGGTATATTGAACTTCCACGGCATTCGTTTGTGGATTTTTGCTTATTGGCAACCATTTTTTTGACACACTTTTAGCTACCTATTCATTATGAAATGGGTATGAACCCTCTGACCTCACTCCATAAGAATACCTCCACGCACATTTTGGACCATATCCATGAGTCGAGAAAGTAGAGACGACTTATTAAAGCTCCCATCCCAGGACAACTTTTAGTTGATTGGTTCATGAAATTATTTTTTCCTCCCATTTCCCAAGATGTGGATATGGGTGGCGTTGTTACCGAAGAGTATGCTATTAGTCATGCTCAGTATCTATATTTGGTATATTCTCAATCCAGAACTCTATATGACCTAATCCCTGAAGCTCCTCATCCCAGCACAGACCCTACTAAGCCAATCACAGAGACTCCTGTTCATGGGGTTTTTGGTTCAATCCAACCGTCATCAACAGCCAAACCTTCCAAGAAACCCAATGCTTCTACTACTACTCTTTCAAATCCTACAATTTCTATTGAGGTAAATTCTATCAAAAGTACACAAATGCCCAGAAATAAGAAAAAAAGTAAAGATAAAAATAAAAAACCTGGAAACCAATAGGAGAATCCTAAGGCTATGGCCACGGAGAACTATAGTAAAGGGAAGAGAAAGGCCAAGTACCATTTCTTTTTGTGTGGTGGTGATCAATTCATGAAGGAATGCCCTCGTCATGAAGAGATTAGTAAATTTCTGAAAAGTAATCCCACCCCAATGGTGTTAACCAATCCCTTCCCGTCTCAGCAACAATTGATAGAACACATGTCTAATCAAGGGACCTCTATTTCTATAGAAGAAATTAGAATGATGTCCTCGGATACCATCAATTTGAATAGTCGTAGTCATTCTTATGACAAACCAATAGAGAAGAAGGACGAAAATCCTTCTTCTGAGAAACTTCCTTCTACTAGTGCCCCTTCATCTTCATCTAATGCCACTCTCCTCATCGAGAAACCTAATATCTATTTTATTTTACAACTGCCTAAGGCTACCCTCAAGAAGGTTGTTTTTAATCCCAATTCCTGAGCTACACAGTTCTATAATGTGGTTGAAGATTTGGCTCAGGCACCTGATGAAATGTCTACCCTGGAGGTACTCCAAAGCTGTCCAACACAGTGTAAAAACCTGCTAACGCATTTGAGGGCATTAGACCCAGATAACACCAATATAATCCATTTCAATGTGGAGAACTATAAATCCATATTACCTCACGAACTTGTATTTCAAATTACCTCTAGAGTAGTTGGGAGAAAGGTCCATCAAACTGTTCTGGATGAGGGAGCTTCAACCTCAGTTTTTTCTATATCCTATTGGAGAGCCATTGGTTCTCCTGAACATACAAAGTCACCTACAACCTTAACATAATTTGATGGATGAGGTTTCTAGCCTCATGGTTTCTTACCATCCCTTTCAGTCGAGCTTGGGGGAAATACTGTTTCCATTCAAATGGAAGTAGTTGATGCCTCATTAGACTACAATATTCTATTAGGGAGAAACTGGTTCTATGCTATGAGTGTTGTTGCTTCGACAGTATTTTAAACTCTCCAATTTTCTCATTTGGGGAAGATTATAACTATCGATCAACTTGAATTTTTTTCACCAAATGTTACTACTCCCACCGTGAATAACATCCCTATGCTAGGTCAGTCCCCTCCTCCTTATCAGTTGATTGGGGTAGGTATGATGAAGGATTCAACCCTTATGGAAGTATTTCCTTCACCCCCTCCTAGTATGGAATTAGCGACCGTGAACATGATTTCCATGACTGGTTATAATCCTAAAGGAAATGAAGTTCTTGAGGCATCCTCTCTTAGCACTTATGAAGAACTATATGATCTTGTGCAATCTGATTTTGATGTCCACTATGATGATCTTCATCTAGTGGCTTCGAATCCTTACCACCTGCCCTACTAGATAGAACCATCCCTCCATACTCTTGACTATATCTCCTAGACTTTTCCTTTAGACGATTCCATCATGGAGATTATGAGTACGGATGAATCTGTAAGGGAATATCACCATCACGGATCTTCTTTTCTTCCTAATGCTAGTTCGATAGACTTTGACCTTGTATCTCTTATCAGTACTAATATTGTCACCAATCCAAAAGCATCTGTATTGTTGCAAGACACAAATTTCGAAGGAAACATTTGCAACATCACTAAGACAACCCCTATTGACATATCAGTCAAGCCCAAAACTATTGAACACGTCCATGTAGGCCAGAACTACTCAACAGATGAAACTAAAATTTATAGAACTCTTTTCAAAGAATTATGTGATATTTTTTCCTGGGCATATGAGGATATGCCTAGGATCGATCTATCAATTGCTGTACATGAGATTAGAACCTATCCCACGGAAAAACTTGTTCGACAAAAATTACGTCAAGTCCATCCTAGGAAGGATGCAGCTATTAAATCTGAAGTAGAAAAACTTCTGATGGAGGGATTTATTTATCCCATCCCCCTAACGGAATGGGTATCTAATAGTGTCCCCATGACTAAGAAACAGGGCACTATTAGAGTCTGTATCAATTTTCGAGACTTGAATAAGGCTTGTCCTAAGGACAATTTCCCTACTCCACATATCGATCAGATCATCGATAATTGTGACAGAAGCATCATCTTTTCTTTTATGGATGGTTTTTCTGGCTATAATCAGATAGAGATTATGCCCTTCGATCAGCATAAAATGACATTCATTTTCTCGTGGGGAGGGTTCTCATATCGAAAGTTACCTTTTGTCCTAAAGAAAGTCGAAGCTACATTCTAGCAAGCCATGTCCTATGCCTTTCATGATATCAAGCACATTGTGGAACTGTACCTTGATGATCTCCCTTCTCATTTATAGCAACGAGAAGACCATTAAGGGAATCTATTTTACCTAGGTTTGTTTTCCTTTCTTAGGATAGTGTATTTCTTTGAAAAATATGTTAAGCCTTGAGTTTCTATCTTATTTCCTTTTATCCTAAATTTTTGGGTTTCTTTTGATTTCACATTTTTAATACTCTAGGTATTTATAACATTTTAGCTCTTAGCTTATGATCATATAGTATGTTGAGTTCATTCATAATTGTTCTATGGTTTCAAAATATTCTTTATGGTATGATCTGGCAGCAAATAAATATTACTCGAGAAGCAGGCACGCTGCCAGCTCGACAAGGATGAGATGTTTTACAGGTTCCATTATGATACTAGCAGTCTTCGAGCTATGTGCTCATGTCCATAATTTGACATCTGCTGTTGAATAGTACTAGGTTAAAACACCTAGCCAAAACCATTTCTCGTCATCATTTTCCACAATTACATTTTGTACTCTGAAAAAAGGAGTCAGGAAATCATGGTTTCACAGGAACAAGGGTTCTTTCATATTTCTCAGAAATCTTGCTCCAGTGTTACATCTACAGTTCACAATCCAGTTATGAGTATGGATAGGAAAATTCGACCAAGTGGTCATTTGTTGAGAACATACTCCTCCAACGTCGAATGGATGCAAAAATTTCCTTCATCCCTCGAAAGACTAAAGGAAATTGGTTGGTATGATATGTTTGAAAAGATTGAAAAACATCATATTGGGGTCACTAAATCTTTCTGTCAGAGTTTTGATGGATCTAGGGTTCAAGTTGGGGGTTTAAAATTCACAGTCACAGAGGAGTCCATCTCGCATGCTATTGGTGTTCTTTCTAAAGAGGAAATGTGGTATAAAAGACAAACTATTAATGAAGACTATAGCCAAGTCCTGTTACTAGCTCATAAAAATCCATATTGGAGCCAGGGCATCCAAAGGGATTTTCTTTTCAAAGAATGGCAGGACATATTGCAAATTATCCAAATGTATGTCACTTGTGAGGGACGATTTGGCACTGTGTATCATTATCATATGAGATTCCTATAGCATGTAACAGGTGCAAACAAATTAAACCTCCCTTTTTATTTATTAAAAAGTCTAGAAAAAATGTTTGTTAGGGCTCGAAATCATCCTAGCTCCTCTGGTAGTAATATGTTCTATCACGGATTAATTAAGCTGTTAATTACTCAGGAGTTAGGAAGAGTAGAAAGGTCATGGTCCAATTTTTTTTTCTAGGGGGATTTCAAAGTTAGTTTTAAAGATGCAAAGAAAAGAAAGAGGAAGAAGTTTGTAGAGAATTCTGATAGTACAGAAACAAAACCATCATCTGAAAATAAATCTGGAGATTGTTATGAACAAGTAGGTCCTAAATAGATAACCTCGACACAACTACCAGAAGAAGAACCTATATGGGAAAAGAATGAAAATTCAGTTTTAGGTTTTGTTGATAATATATAGACAGTTGAGGAGATAACCTCGGCACAGTTACCTGAAGAAGAACCTAAGCATATAAAGAATGACAGTATAGTTTTAGGTTCTGTTGATGAAATGCAGATAGTTAAAGAGGGACCGATTCATACTAAAAATATTTCAAAGCAGACAGATTTTACATTCAAACCTCTCAAAATATATTCCAAACCTAAAACCAAACCAGTGAACAAACTCTGGATGAATATGAAGGCATTATTAAACCCTAGTTTTAATAAAAGGCAGGTGATAAGTGTTCAATATACCTCTAGTGATGATAAGGAAAACAATAGATCTAAGGAGTTAGAATCAGCCATGTATCAAGTCTTTGATAACATTAATCAAAGTTTAAGACAAATTCCAGATCTAGCTCCTAAAAGTTGCATCTATAACTCCAGTGATATGGAAGATGATAGTACATCAGTGTTTCCTGAAGCTGAGGTTGGTAAAACATTAGAAAAACAAGCAAAATGTAATGAGTAGGTTCTCATAGAGCAAGAAAAGGAAATAATTGCAAAACTTAACAAGAAAAAGGTTATAGGTGAAGATGCATAAAGAAATATGAGTGAATTGAAACAAGGTAAGGAATGCAAAGAAATTGAACAGCTTAGAAGACAAAATGCACATCTAAATCAAATCAATGATCAATTGGTAAAGTAAAATACAATGTTGAAGCAAGATTTGCAAGAGGTGAATCAGAATTTTGCTGAGCTAATCCAGGTTTCAGAGGAAGCAGTGAAAAGGAGAATACTGGTGCAAGAGGAAAAACATTAGTTAATGAAAGATAAAGAGGATATGACAATAAGGCTTCGTGGCATGCAGAAAGATATAAAAAGGTTACAAGTAAACTCATGTGCACTAGATGGGCTAGCCACCTTAACTGAGGTAGTAAGAAGGATTTGAAATGATCTTTTGTTGACACTTGTCATAAATTAGGTTTCCTTTTTTATTTATACTTTTTCTATAATTAGAAGTATTAGCCTTAAAAAGTGGATATGTTAAACAAGCTTTGGGGATCCTATCCTTAGGTTCTGTTCTATATATTTTGTAATATCTTTTAGAAAAAAGGGGAGAGTCACATGGGAGTGGAGGATGCTTGAAGCTTGTACAGTCCTGCATATACTTTATTTGTTTAAGCATTTCTTTGCTTTATGAAAGACTTAATACACCTATTTGGAGCTAGGTTTTGAACTGATATTGTGTGGATGTTTCTCTGGTTCTATTTGAACCCTTATTTACATTGTTGGTTATATTGATGTTTTTAGTGTAGTTGCTATGTTTATGAGTGAATGTTTATGCTTATATGATATTTGAAATGTTATTTCAACTTGATATACTATATGCATATGCTACAATGATAAACTGTTTGTTTATCATTTGTATTTGTGTGTTTTGAAGCCTATCTCCTGGATTTAAAGTAATATTGTCTTTCATCCTGCAAAACCTTATTCTTATACTTGTATCTTATGATGTTTTCAGATTATAGTCTCACTGTATATTGTCTTCATTTTTTCTAGTTTTACATTGTTATCCTAAAATCCTAAAAATAGTCATTTATTTATTGAGGTTCCTAAACATTGCTGACCCCGTAGTCTAGGTAGCAGACTGTAGGGAAAATAGAACCTTAGACATTTTCCTTAGGTGTCATCATTATAATATACGGTTGAACCCACATAAATGTGTCTTTTGTGATGAGACTAGAAGCCTTCTTGGATTTTTGGTTTCCAAAGATGAAATCCGGATTGATCCTATGAAAATTGCTGCTATCTTGGCCTTACCCACCCCAACAAACATTACCAAGCTCCAAATTTTGCAAGGGGAGGAAACATTTCTTCGTTGTTTGTTTCGTGTGCAACTTCACAAAGAAAACGCATGGTTATATGCATCTCCTGAAGAAGGACACCCCATTCTTCTGGGATGACCAAGCCCAATGAGATTTTGATAATCTAAAGCAAACTATGACCCATTCACCTGTGATACACCCCCATATTATTAAAAATACTTTATGTTGTACGTTGCTTCCTCCCCTACTACCATTGCAATGGTTCTAGCATAGGACAATCCCAACAGTGAAGAACATGTGACATATTACTTGAGAAGAGTCTCATTGACTTTGAAACCCATTACTCACGTGTGGAGAATTTAGCTCTGGTTATAGTCACTGCTGTACAAAATTTTCGTCATTACATTCTACTTCGTACCACAACTGTACTCGCAGATGAAAACCCCATGTATTACATTTTGAATCGCCAGGCTCTTCGAAGCAAGTATTCCCATTGGATTGTTATCTTACAGGAGTTTGATTTTGAGTTCTCTAAGGCCACTTCAAAGAAATCCTTAGTTTTCGTGGAGTTGATGTGTGACCTTCCCTATGCTTTGATAGAAACTGAGCCCAACGATCCATTCCCGGATGAATTTTTTTCTTGATAAGAATAACTGATCCATGGTATGGAGATCTGATTATCTATCTCCAAACTCAAATATTTTATCCTGACATATCCCATGATGATCATAGTCGTATCCGTCACCACGCAAAATACTATCTCATTTTGAATGACACATTGTACCAACGTGGTATCGATTCCATCCTTCGACGATGCCTCACACATGAAGAGGCTGAACAAGTTCTAAATGATTGCCACTCTAGAGCATGTGGTGGTCATCTTTCTGGGATGGCTACAGCCCAGAAAATCCTTCGCGTTGGGTACATCAGGCCTTCGATCTTTAAATATTGTCATGAAGCGGTTAAGAAATGCTCTCCCTGTCAACACTTTTATCCGAAAAAATGCACCCACCCTACTCCTTTACACCCTGTCATTTCATTTGGCCCTTTTACCAAGTGGGGTATTGATTTTATGCATTGTATTTCATGTGCCCACTCCTCATCCCGATGATGGAGAGGACAAGAGCAACACACTGCTGTTGTCGAAAGGGAAAAATAGCCCCATGAACATAAAAACATAAACATGCATTGGGTCAAAACATAATAGATGCATAACTCATTAACATGAATTAAACATGAATATATACACGGATGCATAGTACATTCTACAATAGAAGCAAAACTCATTCGCTTAAACATTCAAACATTCAACATGCTCATTTTAATTCATAAAGAAAATAGTTTGCAGAGATTAAGCACAAGAATAAAAGGAAATACTTATCGTGTAATTTCGATGTCTTGCAACTAGCTTCATCACTGCAATGTTCCACCCAACCATAGGCCAGTGTGCTCATCAATCTCTCACCACCACTGCCACCCCTGAGTTGGGCATGATTCCACAAGGAACTAAGGAACAATAGGCTCATACACATAGCGAAATACATATAAAACCCAGCCAAGCCAAAAATACATTTGGGTTTATCAGGCTACTAGGGGAACAAGCCAATAGCATAAGGGTTCCTTAGACTTACTCAACCAAGCCAATAATCACACCCAAAACACTGTCATACCCTCTAACAGTCAGCTCTCTTGGACTTACTCATCCAAGCAAACACTTTGCATCAAACACACAGTCAACCAATTATTCAAAACACAGCCTCACACAGCTGTTGGATATGAGCAAAATGTTTATGGGAAACCAAAATGAAATGGCTGAGGGGAACAAAACCTTGGAACATCAAATACACTTTTAGGAAACGCTCTTGTGCAAATTCGGCAACCACAAACCCCCAAATCAAAATTTGATCTTAGAAAATTCCTTTGAGCATTGCTGGAGCAAAAACAACCATCATTCACACCCAAAATAGGAGATCTTGGTTCCCTAACCACTGAGCAACACAAAAACAAATTTATGGGCATGGAATAGTGAGGAAAACATCAAGAAATCATGGGGAAAAAATCCAACAAGCTCAGTTTCCTAAGGAATACCAAAAAATGACCTCTTGAAACCCCCAAAACTTGAATCACAGTTGCACATTCACTGAACAAAACAAAAAAATGGGATTTCCCAGCTATGGTAATGAAGAAAACCACAACAAAAACGCCCAGGGAGGATCCCAGCCACTGAGCATTGCCCCAAATTGAATTCCCAGCCATGGGAAAAATGAAGGAAACAACAAAAATGTGAGGGATAATTCCCTAGCTATCTCCAGCTACGTGAGAAAGTAAACACATGGGTGAATAATGGCCTGGGAAGGCATTTCCTAGTATTTAATTTCCCAAGAAGCAAAAAAAAAACGTTTTCCAAAAATGAGTAACTCCCCAAATTCGAATTTTACTTCCATACCTTTCCCATCCCAGGCAATAACTTCCTTCACCAATTTTATATGGCTGGGCATAAAAGACAAAAAGGGTGGTTGACAACTTGGTGGGTTTTTCCTTTAACATTTGGCCTTTTTCCCATAGGATCAAAGGTTTGAATAATTCCCCTTCCCTATTCCTTCTGAAACAATGCCGCATCTCTTTAACGTTGTGGCGTGTAGCTAGTTGTGGTATTTTTATTAATGTACCATTTTACATGGTGTCTCAAACACATTGTGCCTGGCTAGCACATAAACCATCGGCATCGATTTTAATCTCCGATACATGAGACACTAAATCCATGATGGGGCCTTTTCCTTGAGCTCCACACCATGATTTAATACAATATTTACATCATATGCAATTTAATACCATGGGATCAAAACCGGGGTGTTACATTGTAAGCCTACCTTAGCCAGGTGGCATGGTTACATCATCGTAGCCATGGATTATTTCACAAAATGGGATGAGGCAATGCCTACATATGCAGAGGATGGTAAGACCGCCACCCTCTTTTTATTCAACCATGTGATAGCTAGGTTTGGAGTCCCGCAAGCTATAGTCACTAAACAAAGATCTCATTTTCGGAATTAGATGATGGCTGAGGTGAGTGCTAAGCTGGGTTTTCACCATGAAAACTCAACTTCGTATTACCCGCAGGGTAATGGTCAGATCAAGACCATTAACAAGGTTTTGAAAACCATGATGCGTAGGATGGTTGGAGATCACAAATCCAACTGGCACTTGAATCTCTTTTCCTCACTTTGGGCTTACAAGACTTTAGTAAAAACAGCAACTGGTTTCACACCCTTTCAGTTGGTTTATGGACTAGAAGTTGTCCTCCCTATCGAGTGTCAAATCTCGTCACTTAAACTCGCAGTAGAACTTCTCCCAAACACTTTCGCTGAGGAAAAGATATTTGTGTACTTGACCAACCTTGATGAAAGTAGGAGAGATGTTTCCTTGGCTAACGAGGCACACAAAAAATGCATCAAGGCACAATGTGACAATTTTGTTCAACCTCGTGTCTTCAATGAAGGTGACATAGTCCTGACCTATGATCAGAGACATGATAAACTAGGGAAGGGAAAGTTTGAATCCATGTGGTACGGTCCCTTTGTCGTTAGTAAGGTCTTAGAGAAAGGGGCTTATGAGCTCATAGACTATGATGGGATACCCTTTGGGAAACCTCGCAATGGGTTGTACCTGAAGAGGTACTATACTTAAGAAATTTATGTATGGTACCTTGTATATATGTATGTTTGGCTTTCAGTGTGTTTTGTCATTTTTCAATATGGTTTTGAGTTTGATGTCCATACTGTTTATACCAGGTTTTGGTTATGCAAATTAGATGGATTTCTATGGTCTCACTGATGGTGCATGCGTCATACCTTGAACCTTGCTTCAGCAGGTTGGGTGTTGTATTCCCTAGCTCAGGATTTAGTCAGTTCAGGAGCGGTTTGTATTGGTCTGGCTACCAACAACATCGCTAAGTATCATGCAGTGATAGGTTTACTTATCAAGGCTATGCCTCGGGACATTCATGATTTGGTAGTATTTTTGGACTCTCAGCTAGTGGTTTGTCACTTAAATCATGTTTACACTATTAGGAACCCTACACTTTTCTACCTCTTTCATAAAGTACGTTTGTTAGAAAGTTCCTTTGATTCCATCACTTATACGCATATCCCTAGGACCGATAACGTGATTTAAGATTCATTGGAAAATTACATTCTAGACTATATATTTCACATTCATAACTTTTAAAAATTAAACATGGTCAATCATAAAGTAAAATAAATAGTAGAGGACATGTAAAACTCATGTAAATATAATTCATCCATTTGAAACACATGTAAACACCGGAACTGAGTCTGTGTGTGTGTATATATATATATAAGTGTTTTTACAAAAAATATGGTCACGTGACCTCATCTAAAGCACTGTGGATTTCAGGCACACAAAATGATACAAAAATCCTGAAACTAGATAAATTTCAAGGATAGATCATGCAGACCACTCTAATGGTGCTCGTGGTAGCATATAATGGACCTTGCTACCCTACATAGTAAGCGACTGAAGCGGCCTGATACTCCCGTAGTATGTCTCTGAAACCTCCCAGGGAGGTCATCTATAGTAGCATCCAGGATATCCAGAGTCAATCGATCCAGGTTCTCCTCCAGCTCCGTGAGCTCATCATCACCTCTATAGACAAAGCAAGCTCCTGCTCACCTGTCCATTGGGGAAGATCCCCCAAGCCGTGCATCACCAACATCTACATGCAAACATTAGGTCTTGTTATCATCCATAAAAATCATAAAACATAAAAATATAAAAACATAATCAACATCTTGGGTATTTCTTCTTACCGATGTCACCCCACTGAGCACCAGGTGGTAGTGGTATATCGGGATCCCCTCTAAAGTCGATACCTACATAGGCATAATCCTCAATCATGAGGATCTCATCACTCAACCAATGAAATAAGGGAGCCTCGAAATTGACCTTGGCCCTGCCACCTCCTGTGCAGGCCATGATCTCCACCTACCGTAGAATGCTGGGTTCCCTAGGTCTAAGCTCTGTGAACACTACCTGGGGCCTCAAGAGGGGTACCCTCTCAAAGAAGAAGCAAGCTAGGATGGTCCCATACCCAAACCATTTCAACTCTCCTTACCGACATTTCATCAGCTGATCTTTGAACACGGGTAGTAGTGCCTCGGTCCAGTTAAATACCATGGGTGCCATGGCCTCTAGGGCATACATCATATGTTCCCCAAATGCTTGGTGGGGACCTTAGCTCCCATCCACCCTCTACATAGTAAATAGAACGGTCAGAATAGGTATATCCCTCACAACATTGATAGGGATCTTCTTACCTAGCATTTTTGTTCTTGGAAAGCAGTAGAGAACAATAAGCTCTTGTGTAGTAATGTCCCCTCCTCAGGAACCAGTCAGAGAATTAGGTGCTCATCATATAGACATACTTGTGAGGAAATAAATATCCTCCACCTCCATAGTCACAATATGGGGTCCCACCTCAAAATGTTGTTGTTCTAGATTCCACATCCATAGGATGTACTCCAGTAATCATGCATGTGAAATCATGCTAGGAGCGTGGAAGAATTTTAAGAGGCCACAGTCTCATAGGGTAGCTATGCAACCCATATCTCTTGCAGCACAGGCATCATCATCATCATGTTGTCTCTTCTTCCAAAACACCATTTTTTACCAAATAACGTATCAAAAAGCATTAATGAGCCTTTTAGAAGGATATTCAACCATTGAAATTGCTCAAAACCTTTTATTTTGACTAGGTCTTGTGTTTTTGGGGCATCATGGCCAGCACTGTACTTGTCTCCTTAGAATAGAGCGGTGCCATCTCCTAAGCAAAAATGAAAAAATGCGGTTCTTATTGGGCACCACTCTTCCCGAAAAGGCCAGAAACGGTACCTGGCATATGCTTTTTAGTTTTTCCCTTAGGGCCCCAAAACTCAACAAAAATTAAAAATGGAAAACATGGAAATGAAGAGAGGGCTTCTATCTCTTACCTGGATCTGACAGCTCGAAAAATAGACGGGTGATGGATCTGCAATCTCCGACTTAAATTTGCACTCCAAATCTCCCAAAATGCTCTCCAAGGTTTTGTAAATGGTAAATGACTTGGTTTTTTAATATTTACCTTGGTTTTTATAAAGGATTTTAGGGTTTTATATTATTTTTAATGTTTTTAAATATTTTTCATTAAAAATAGATTTTATATAGTTTATAAAAGTCAATTTAAAATGTTTTTGGGAGACTAATGGTCTTTATAAAAGTTTTGCAGGGATTAAAATGAAACATTATTGTCTATGGGGAAGTTTATTTTTTGAATTTTCCGTACTTTTGAAAAATGGAAAAGGTCCTTGAGCGTTCATTTCGAAACTTTGATCATGCTCCCTAAACCTAGTATCAAAGTCTCAAGTATTTTTTCGATTCTTTTCAAGCTCATAAAAACCATTCATCATGAAAAGAAACCTAATGGATTCTTATTTAAACTCTTTTCGGACTCCCTAAATGTGAAAAGATTGTTGAGCGAACTTGTCTTCTTCACGCTTGTAAAATTACCTGAAGAGTCGTATTTTTTATGGTAGTTTATCTCTTTTTTGGATCAGATTGAATAATTATGAAAAAGGACCCTTTGGAGTCTTCTTTCGTCTTCGTTCAAACTCTCTAAACATGAACGATACTGAGTTAACTTTCATTGGACTCGTTAAAATCAAACATTGAGAGACCCTCTTTTGAGAACGAACCCCTCCTTTCTCAGGTTCTTAAAATGTATGAGAATGGACTTGTCTTTGGATGAGCTACAATGAGTTTTTGTTACCCTCTTTGAACTCGTAAAAACAAAAAGAGGCACTCATCAATCATGATGGGGAAATTAAGGGAAGGAAATCAATTCATTTTGTAAATAAAATGGAAGTTTGTCACCTTTGAACATGGCACTTATCTGCATTTCATTCAATCAATTGGGTATTCAGCTTGTCTTCGAGTCAATCCACTTTCATGAGTCATGTCACTCCATTGAGTCTTTCAAAGAATGCATTGTCTACTATCGCATTGTGCTCTACCTCATCAAGTCAATTCTTCCAAGTCTTTTGTCATGCCGCCCGATGTTCAAAGGGAATTTGAAATTGTACCTCTACAGTCAAAACAACCTTTTGTGTCAGTACCTTTTGATTCAATCCTATGGTTACATCATCTACAACATTCCAGAGCTTTGTTCTGAGTTTTACGTCATCAATGTGGGATTCATCATGGCCCTCCTTTGACGAGACTATTCCTGTCGACATAAGCTCATCATCCAGGAATTAATCTTAGAAACAATTTTAGTACCTTGAGATCTGTATGCCTTAATGATATATTCTCTCACTCTCGACATAGGTTCACATCATTGACCTTTGATCGATAGACTCAACTAAGTATTTGACATCAAATAATCTATTCACACTTAGGAGACTATACTAGGGTACCTTCAGAATCATTGACATCAATGGTGATCTCCCTCGCACTTGTTAATGGTTCACATCGTTGACCGGTAATCAAGTGGTTTCTACCATGTTCGATTTCAAATCATTATAATCACATGGATAGAATCATACTTTGTGGAAGGCAAGACGAATACCCTGGGTATCTGTTAAAAGCACTCATAGCTTTCTCCCCAGGATGCGATGGAGTATATTGTATGAAGTCCTAACATGGATCCACATTTGTATAAACATGGTTGTGCTCGAATTTGTGTTCATTTGACATAGATCTACAGTGCATTTCTGGTAGCTATGTCCCAAGTTTGAGTCCCCTATCACATGGATCTATGTTGTATTCTAGTAGCCATGTTTGTTAATCTCTCTCATGGATCTTCCTTGTATTGGTCTGCAGCCATGATGAGGACACATTTTCTCATGAGTCAAAAGTATTGATGTATTGTAGATTCTTGGTTGATGATGATCTCTGATCAATCTAATTCTTGCCTCGAAGTGATAACTTGCTCTTTCAAACCTCTCTCCTATCGTATCCCTCTAGCCTCATGGTTTGGGGGGCATTATGTTACACATAAATCTCATCATCATCATGTGATGAGGTCCCGAACATCAGTATTTTTCCTAAATCCTAAGTTGTGAAGTGAAACTACTGGCCCAAACATTAATATTGCATATGAAAATCAAGCACTATTTCTTCCCTTAAGTCAAGGAGCACTAGCTTCTTCAGTAATGCCTATATTCTATTAAAAGTAGGTGGTGCCACTACCTTTACCTCTTACTCAAGGCATAGTTCTACCCTGTCACTGCTCTGTCATAGTGGATTAGAAGCGCCGCCTTGGGTAAAAAGTGAAAAGAGAGAGGTTTCCATGAAGCTTATCGAAGGAAGGCTTCATCACACCCTTATCCCTACACCTGAGGACTACCTGGAATCGAGATCCATCCTTTTGGGATCTCCTATCCACCTCACCCACCATTTACTCAACCATTCTTATCCTCCCAAGACCTATAAAAGAAGGCTCATATCCCATGGCTGAGAGAGAGCATAGTTATTTTGTTGCATTGACATTCTGGCCTAAATTAGTAGGGTGAGCATAGGAGGAGTAAGTTGACGCTTTTGGGGACATTACATTGGCATTCTGAAGGAGCATATCGACACTAAGGCAAAGGTTGTAAACTTCTTCATCTATTAATTCAAATTTGGTTCAGTTCCCGTAAAGTATGTTGTGTCATTATCATGTATTTTACTATCAGATTCCTTAGTCACTGACATAGATTTGTGGTTTATATTCTGGTACTTTTCATTTTCTTTTCTAGTTTCATGTGATTATGCAGGTACATCCATGAAGAGATATCACCACAAGAAACAACTATGCTACTTCATCAAAGGAACTCATTCCATATCTCCACAACTTCTAGGGGAAGTTGACCACCTCTGTTGTAAATCATTTTTTCTAGATATGAACCATTCAGACTAGAGGAACAGCTCCTGTCCATAGGAGGTGCATTTTTCCTAGCAACGGGGTGCCACATTTGGCCCTCTCATAATACTCCTTTTGGGCCACATTTTCAGCATTTGATCGACAGTTGTCCTCCACAATGGACATGTTGCTCAAGCCCCCATGTGAATTTATTAAATGCATGCCCCGGTTTCCTGCTCCTCGACGTTTGAAGCGAACGCTCGCACTATTCATGGAAAAGCATAGAGGGATGAATACGCTCCCTTCAAACTTAGTTTTTCAATGAGATATTGAGGAATATCTATACAGGTTGGCCAGGTTTTGGTATTCAGTAGAAGCTCTGCATCTCAGGCTCTCTTTTGCGGGAATCTACCGAGTTGAGGATTCAGGTTGTGGTCCTCTTGACCCTTTTCTAGCTTTATTTCCTCCCTTCGATCTCCCGGGTCTTAGCAATTCTTAATATGTGGAGAAAAAAAGTGGGAACACAGGATTTAATGATATACAGTCGATTTTGAAAGATGTTAAATTTCATCTGTGATGGATTTACGAATTTGTGAGCATTGCTGTGAAAGAAAACAGTGTAGCAATGTTGGATGTGAATTATTTGGCTAATCAAATGGGATGCCACGAGTATAGAATTGATGATAATTACCGTGACCTGCATGAGCTCATGGGAATAGTAGAATTTATCAAAGAGGAAGTGCATACATTGAAAAACATGAACCATTGCATCCATTGTCAGGAAACCCCAGCTCAATACCATCTAATGGAAGAAACATTTTTTGTTTAGCCTGTTCAAGGGATAGGAGGAAAGAAGAAGCAATAAGTCCAGCTATGGCTATTAGATGTATTTTTGCACTTTCTTAAATACTCATTTTGTTAGAATCTACCCTACGATGGGTATAATTTTTTTTTAAATACATCAAAGAACTTTCCTGGATTTTTCAATTAGTATAGATAGCTCAGTCTTTTCCTTTCAGAACAGTTTGATATGTTGTCTTCTCCTTTTGTAAGGATGGTTGTGCTCAGCCTTTTTATATATAAATATATTCTATGGTTCTTGTTAAAGAAAAAATTATGTGTCATCTGGTATACAGATAAAAACTTTGCAGCTAAGGAGGGAACATAGAGTACATCTTTGAACACTCCATGCTTTATCTTGATTGAACCCTTTCCTTTAGCTTGAATTTGAGTGTCATCACCCATGTGAATACTTAGACCATTAGTAATTTGTAATGCAAGGAATGGTTCTCTCAATGCAACCATATGATTGGAGGCTCCTGTTATAGCTCAAAATGACACATCTCTTCCTGTGACCACTTTCCCATGATTTCGTCGCATGTCGACACTTCCTGAAAGTCACTGAAAGTCACTGAAAAAAACACCTATCTTGGAGGACCCATATATTGAGTTCTGTAACTCCGTTTGACCTCATTTCTACGCCGTTGGAAAGGTATTTCAGTTAGCTAAAACTTTCCAGAAGACACCAAAGTCTGAAAATGCCCAAAAATACCTTAAAAATGCGTTTTTTGTGTATGCGCGACTCTCCTTATGTGCAACCCGCGCATCATGCGTGACTCTTGTGTTTTGCAAGTCGTGCATGCATATATTCACGGGTTTTTCTTGTGTAAAATTGCGTATCATGCGCGGGTTTCTCTCCTTCATAGTCGCGCATCTGTTTCTTAACATTAAAACATAAAAACACGCCTTTTGAGTTAGTTTGGGTAGTTATACAACTGACTCCTTCAGTTGTAACCACTTTGGCCTCGCCCCTAACTCTTCTTCATCATATAAATAGAGGTAGGGAGGTTCATGAAAGGGGGACTTGGATTTTATGCACTGTTATGCTGGAGGAATTGGAACTCTCTTTGCCCACACCTTTGCCCTGGAGGTCTTCCCTTGTGTTGCAGAGCTTGGAGGCTGAGTTCTTTGGAGAAGAGAAGCAGCAGAACCAGATCAAGGTTTCGTGAGGTGCCAAACTTGAAGAGAAGGTATATTTGTACTTGTTTTCAAGATTAATAAAGATGTGATGTCCTTCTTCTTCCCAAATCATTGTTCAATGTGTGATTGAATCTTTGTTTCTGATTATATGATGATGTTATTCAGATCATTTGTTTATGTTTATTTTATTATCATTGTCTTATATGTGGTCATAATGGTTTGAGGAAGGTATAACTTTTTTTGCAGGTCTCTTGGAGCGAGAGGAGCAAGAAGAGGATTGAAGAGAAAGCTTGGACCAGCCTTCAGTTAATCAGGTGTGGATCTTTCTCATCTCTGAAACTTGTTGTTATATACTTGCTGAACATTGTCCATCTCTCTTTCAACCCCAGTACGTTGATGGCCTCTTAAACCCTAGCCATAGGACACTTTCCTTTACAACAGCTCCTGAATCAATGAGGAAGACATGTGATTTTGAACAACTAGGACAACAACAAGGGAATGTAAATTCATCCTACCAAAACCTTTTGCATATGATATTATTTCCATTAATGTTTCAGATTCAGAATCTGAAGCAAAGGACAAAGTTGAATCAGTCTATGGAATTGAATATGATGTTCAATCAGATCTAGATCTAGATCTAGTCACTACTCCCAATCCTAGGCCTAAATGGGCTCAAAAGGTTATTGAGGAAGGTGGTAACATGAATGAAGAGTCATCTGACATAATAATTAATGATCCTAGTTTCAAAAATAGAGTCTTGCATTATTTCAAGAAAATTCACTTCTTCCAGATAGGTGCTACAAACTCCCAGAGAGATGTTTCATGATGGTAAGGTATGATCAACATTTTTTCTCACTGAAGAAAAAATTGGATCATATCATTTTCCTCCAAAAAGAAGAGACAGATTCAACATTTCTTCTTCAACCTATCATTGAATTGGAACAATATCAGGAGGTTCATGTGTACAGTTCTAGGAAACTAGTGCACACAATAACCATCACACTGCATTACTGCTTCATAGAGATTCAGATTGCATAAATATTTTCACAAGTTTTTACTCGAGAAGTTTTTTTATCTTAATATGAAAGCTTTATCTTCGTTTTTCCTCCTTATTTTGAGGGGAGGGGGGGGGGGTTCCCATGAGGTTTTCCCCATTTCGTTGTTTGTTAAGAAGTCATTTTTATTCATTTAGATTGTATGGGTGACCTTTGGCCTTAGTTTCCAAGGCTCGGGTTGTCCAATGTTAGGATTAAAGGGGAGTATTAGGATTAATTAATCGTCCCTTTGACCACATAGTCTATTTGTCCATTTCCTAGATTAGGAGGTCATTATCACTACACTAGTACATGGAGGGCATGCCTAGGGGGAACCTACCACTCATTGTACATTTCTACACGAGTTTAGTAGCTCTAGTGACCAATCCATATAATGTAGGAACCCACTCTAGGTGTCACCAATAGTCTCCTTCAATTGATTCTAGTAGGTATTCATTCATTTTCAATTATGCTCTAATTCCCATTTTTTAGTTCACTCTTAGTCACTCTAGCACTAGTTTACATGATTCAAGGAAGGTTGGGCACATTTACTCACCTACCCTCTTCAGTTAACTGATTGTAGACTAAATCAGTGATATGGAGTTGCTTTAGTGAGCTCTAGTGGTGATTTTACCACAATCAGTTATCTTTGAAGTCAATCCAAGTTGGTAGATTTGAATCCTATATTAGGCATTCGAATTATCCTATTTGCAAATTTACCATTGTATTGCATATTATTTACTGATTAATGGATGTAATGTGATTATTCCATTTTTTTCTCTAAGCATATACAATTTTACCATGAGTAATTGATCAGTATTTACTAAATTCTGTAGAAATAATAGCTTCAATTCTATGAGAAAATATGCTAATAAGAAGCACAGGAAATATATCTTGCTACTAATAATTCTCACAAGTATGCACAGGAAAAATAGAGAGAAGAAAAGAGACTGAATCACATGAATGAAGAGATGAATATTGGTGTGTATCCTTCCATTGAAAAATGATGAATAATAGTGTACATAAATAGTACATCCCTCATAGGAAAATCAAGTTGTATGGAGATAAATCATAAATATAAAAAAGGTTGACTTACCAAAATATAACAAACCTCCATAGGTGACTAAAGCACTTCCCAAATATGTTAAGGATCTCATGAATTTACAAAATAATGAGTGAGTTTTCAAGGGATATGGAAAAACATTCTAATCTTGGAAAATGGAGAAAAAGTCATGAAGGATGGGTTGGCTACAAAGGAACCCAGTTTCCTAGTCAATTAGCTTTACCTTATCCACAGAAATGCGCGATAAAGAAGAATCTGTTGTAAAGCATTGTTTACTAATTTTGGATGGCCATAAAGTGGTCAAGATCAACCCATAATCAGAAATAAAGCATTCTTGGGGTTTATATGGTATGTGTTGACTTTAAGGTGCAAGTCGATGCCAACTAATTAAGCTAGTGGGTAGATATTTAATCAAATAATTATTAATTATTTTATCCTAAGTATTGAGTGGGTTTAATATATTCCAACACCCCCCTATAAGCCTGAATTAATGATGGTATGTCAAAAACATAGATGCATATTGATGCATATAGGGCCCAGCAACAAGGCTATGGTCACCCTTTATTATGTCTAGAAAAGTGACAAAAGAGGGACAACCACATGGGGAAAATACTCCCTCAATAAAGGACAAGGCACAAAATTTTAAATAATATGTCTTCAACATATATTTATCTTCACTTGAATGAGCTGAATGAACTACTTATGTATGGAAGACTTGTTGAAGAAATCATGAACTCCATGATCATGCGCTAGAGTGTAGAACCTGCAAGAAGGAAGAGGAGAGACTCATTCTATCTCATCAACTGATGAAGTAGAAGAATTATCTGAATGATTATTTCTGCTTTCAAACTATGATCTGCAAACATAATCTGAAATGGAAAAGAGATCTGTGCATACTCCCTCCCAAAGTGTACAAAAATTAAGACAATTTATTACACACTCAATTCCCTGAATAGCTGAAAAATTGTGATGTGAATCACATGTCAATCTTCCAATCTGATGTAGCACCTTTCCAGATCTGATATGAGGCTGAAAAAACTCTGATATATCAGAAACATTAGCATATGGAATAGAAAATACAAAGGCTTTAGTGACTCCATGGGGATATAGGGCTAGACTAGGAAAACTATGAGCAACTAGGGAAAACCGATAGGTGTAAAAATATGAATGATGGATGAAATTGAGATCTGAACCATAAGTGTTTAGAAAATATCCAAACATGTTTAATATTGTTCCAAATATGAATAATTTTATGGATAACCAACCACTGAAAGATAGGAAAGACTTCAAACCATGTAAGATAAGTAACACTGCATAAGAGACCAATGTGGAATCAACTAGTGAACTTGAGATTTGTATAGTCTTAGTATTATTCATAGATATGGTAGACGGTATGGATGGTGGTATTATATGTGTATCAACCTGCAAATATGATTCTAAATCAGAATCCAAAGGATCGCATATAAGCATATCAGTAGACTCATGAGTATACACTGCTAATGAATCTTCTGTATAAAAGGAGGAAAGAGGAGATGTTCAAAATATTCAAGAAGTATCTAAGTATTGATGCCAACAACAAAGGAGGATATGTAGAAGCACATGATATCAAGTATAGTAAGTAACATGACACTAATAGGACTTGATTTGGCTAAGCAAACATCTTGGAAGTCACTGGGTTGTGTACCATCAATGAGAGAGGTATGTTAAAAGTGTGAAGGATCTGGCACATAGATCTCATAATCCAAGATAGGATATTTAGAGAAAAATGAATGGCTGAATGTATCATCATCAATATCAATAGCAGCTCCATATTTTTCTTCTTTTTCATCACTAGTATCACAAGAACAAAAATCACTTTCAAGAGACACATAAAAAGGTGGCTCTTCAATATTTGCTTCTTCATTAAAGGAGGAAGCATTCAAATCAAAGAGGATAGAAGTAGCATGAACTGTATGAGAAAATTATTCATCATGATAAACTTCATCTAGAATGTAGAGGCTAAGAAATATTGAGAGAGATAATAAGAGGAGATGTTGGGTTCGCTCCATGCTTCATCTTCTACTTCCTGCACACCAAAAGCTTTGTCCAAATTGTTCCAAAGCTCAAATGGATACTCGGCAGAATCTATGAGATGATGTATATTTGCAGACATTCCCAAACACATAATTCCATAAGCTCTATCTCAATTATTTATCCAATCAATATTCTCTTCATAATACCCGAGTTCGATCAATGCACCAATGGAGACTTCAAAGAGACATTGCCTCTTCAAGTATGCGCTCATATTGGGTTTCCAATCATCATAGTTGAAAGGAGATAGTAGAGGAACTTTTGAATCTGTATTGAATTTGTTTATATGCTCTAGGAGATACTCTTTGCAACCTGTAAAAAAAAACTAGGAGAAAATATTGTAATCTAGACAATATCCTCTTCAGAGAGGGATAGGAGACTGGATGCACTCCTCAACTCTGTATAACTTGATCAACCTTTCTTCTTTGATACCATGTATAATATTGCAAGGTTGTGTTCCATGTAGCTCTGATACCATGTAGAAAAAATAGCTTCAATTCTATGAGCAAATATGCTAAGAAGAAGCACAGGAAATAGATCTTGATACTAAGAATTCTCACAAGTATACACAAGAAAAATAGAGAGAAGAAAAGAGACTGAATCACATGAATGAAGAGATGAATATTGGTGTATATCCTTCCATTGAATAATGATTAATAATAGTGTACATAAATATTACATCCATCATAGGAAAATCGAGTTGTATGGAGACAACTCATAAAACTCAAATGGTGCACTCTGGATAATAAAACTCCAACATGGGACAGCATGAAAAAAAGATCCTTAGAGGGGCCAAGATATTGCTCCTTATGCAAAAACAATGAGGAATATGCCAACCACGTTTTTCTAAATTGTCCTTTCTCCACCCAAGTTTGCAAGCATTCGCAGTCAAAGACAAATCAAATGTACTTGTGGACTGGACCCACACTAGAAGATGCTTGGAAAATGTGGCTCAACACCCCCCAACTAGCCCATATAAAATCTCTTCCTCTCATACATATTTGGGGGGTCTATATTGTACGAAATCAAGCAATTTTCCAAGAAAAATATTCCTCACCAGAGGTCACAGCAACACAAGGCCTGGATATCCTTTCATACTTTTTAAAAACTAAGGATGCACCTTCAGTAAGAATTATCACAGCTGAACAGGTCGACCACACCATGCCCTGTGATTTATTTGATGGGGCTCCTCAAAATCTTATCTATGGAGGTGGTGCCACCCTCTACTTAACCCAAAACCATTTCTTCCATATCCAAATGGGCCTTGGAGAAGTCACAAACAACTATGCAAAACTTTTGTCTCTGAAACTTCTTCTCCAATTTTCTCTAGAAAAGGGTTGCAGAAACCTTCAGATATTTGGAGATTCACTCATTATTATAAATTGGGTGAAAAAATTTCAACATTGTAGAAATATTTCTCTTAATACTCTCTATGAATATGTAATCAAACTTTGGACATATTTTTATCACATTGCATGCCGTCATGTCTATAGGGAATGAAATGCGATAGAAGACCGCCTCTCAAAAGAAGGGGTGGGGATGGCCTTCGGTAGCTGGAAATTTTTTGAACATAAGGAAGGGGAAGTATATGAATTCTATCACAGACCTTTTGCAGAGTCCCTTCCTATAATACAAAATGACTGATTACTCTGACTATTATACTCTATATATCCTTTTTTACAGCTGCAAGCATAGAGACTCTCCACTGGCACAAGCCTCGGCTCAGCAAAAGTTTGCACAGGCTACATGCCTGAGTTTTATTTTGAAAACAATTCAGACTCATACTATGGGATATATAATCAGTTGTTATAGAGATCTTCTCTCTGGCTACTTTTTGACATGATCTCTCAGCTTAAACAGAGATGCTCAAACTATCGATTGTTTTCTCTGGGAATAGTGATTGGTTCAGTTTACTGGTTGTATAATCAGCAGTATGCAAATGCATAAAAATTACGTAAAGACTCTTCTAGATTTAATAAAATAAAATATTTTTTTCCTTGGGAAAAAAAAAATCATAAAGCTCAAAAAGGATGACTTACCAAAATATAGAAAACCCCCATAGGTGGCTAAAGCACTTCCTAAATATGTCAAGGACCTCACAAATTAGCAAAAGCATGAGTGATTTTTCAAGGGAGATGCAAAAACATGCTAATCCTAGAAAATGGATAAAATTTCATGAAGGATGGGTTGGAAGCAAAGGAACCCCGTTTCCTAGTCAACTAGATTTAGCTTATCCACAAAAAAGCAGGATAAAGAAGAATAAAGTAGAATCTGTTGTAAAGCGTTGTTTACTAATTCTGGATGGCCATAAAGTGGTCAAGATCAACCCAGAATCAGAAATAAAGCATTCCTTGGGTATAGATGGCATGTGTTGACTTCAAGGTGCAAGTGGATGCCAACTAATTAAGCTAGTGGGTAGATAATTAATCAAATAATGACTAACTATTTTATCCTAAGTATTGAGTGTGTTTACTATATTCAAACAAATTATTCTATCTCTTATGCATCTTTCTTTTCTCATTTAATTCATATAGTTCCGAATATCCTATGCTTCATTAAATTTAGCAATTCCACATCTTGAATGGGAGATCCCTATCTTAGATAAATATCTAGAATTTTATTTTGAAACACCAACACCCCCTCATGAAGAATAAGTTATTTCCTCTTCACATGCATAGGAAGTTCAATTGGATGATGTGATTGAAAGAATTGGAAAGCTAAATCTTGAAGAGAATGAATCACAATTAGTTGATCAACCTAGGAATTCATGTAAAGTTCCAAACTCGATCACGAAGACACTTGAAATTGCCAATCCATATGAAGTTGGAAACATGGGAACAAGAAGTTCAACTAGACAAGAAGATGGAGGAGATGCAGATAATTCAAACTCATGTGATGTAGAAGATATGGATGTCTCATATGATTATGAATTGAATTTATTTGCTACCCTTGAATGAACTTCCTTTGAAGAAGTTATTTCTTATGACGAGTGGAAATAATCCATGTAGAAAAATCATGATGTGCTCATGAAGAATGGATCCTGGAAGCTGGTGGACCCTCCATTTAGAACCAAACCAATTAGCTACAAGTGGGTATACAAGAGTAAATGCATATCATATGGCTCTCTTGACAAGCATAAGAAAATTATTTTTGTGAAAGGATATACACAAAGGGAAGGAATTGACTATGAAGAGATGTTCTTCCCCACAATAAAATGGGATGCCATTCACACCTTATTGTCATTGGCTGCAGAGAATGGGTGGAAAGTTCATCAGATGGATGTGAAAACTATTTTCTTGAATGGATACTTGAAAGAGAATGTCTTCATGTCTTAGCCATAAATATTTTTGAGAAAGGTAAAAAACAAAAGGTGTGTAAGATCATCAAGTCATTTCATGGCCTAAAACAAGAACCTCGTGCATGGTATGAAAAGATAATCAAGCATCTTCTAAAGTTAAATTTAAAACGTTTTAATCTTGATGATGCAACACTATTTGTAAAGAAAGTTGGAAGATATGTTGTGTATCTTGTGGTGTATATAGATCATCTTTTAATGATATGGTACAATGAAATCTATATTGCATCCATAAAGAAACATTTGAATAAGACCTTTGAGATGACAGATTTGAGACACCTTCACTATTACTTGGGAATTGAATTAATTCAACATCCTAAGTACATATTCATCTCCTAGAAGTACATTGGAGAAATGTTGAACATATTTTGCATGACAAAATAAAACCCTCTCTTGACTCAAATGGAACAATATTTGAAGTTCACATCAAATGAAGGAAAACAATTTGAGGATGCAATCAAGCATAGACACCTTGTGGGAAGATGTATCTACCTTACCACCACTAGACTAGATATTTCATATGTTGTTGGGATCCTTTAAAGGTTCATGTAAAAACCCTATGAAGGACATTGTTCTGTTTTCAAAAGAGTTATAAGATAATTGAAGGGGGCTCAAGTATGCTAAGGTAGATGCCTCCAAAATTATTGGCTACTTTGATTTAGAATTTGATGTTGAGAAAGACACAAGTGTGTCTACTTCAGGATATCTCCACAGATACCTCATGAGTCTTGGATCAACATATGTCATGAGCTAGATTTGAAATTGGGTGGGGAGTATCACAACCAATTCTCTCAACCACCCAATCTAGGCTCTATTGACATGTGGTAGTAATATTATATTAACGTGATGTACATTTGTATTAAAAAAATAATATAAAAAAATATTTTAATAATTATATTTGGGTTTTGTTATTAAGTAAACAAAACAAATGTTTTTTTTGTTCTTATTAAGAGTGAAATTTTTAATCAAGAAAATCAATTGATATAATTATTTTATTTGTGTATCTTTTAATGGATAACAAGTTAGTTTTCTTTAGATTTTTTTTATCTTCAAATAGTTGTGATAAAAGTTAGGAAGGTCACTATTATAGAAAATATTTTGAAATTGTTTTTAATGTTGGTGTATTCTTTTTGTTCTTATTTTGACAATGTTTTTATTTAATACACGAACATTGTTGTGTTTTTTGGTGTGTTTGTTATTTTTTAATAGTTCACAACAACAACAATATATGTATACTAAATATACAAAGGTTTTGCTATTTTTTCACCATTTATTATTAAATATGTATATTTGTACATCTATATTCATTTTAAATGTGCAGTTTTCAACCTGCATCATAAAATTCTACATACATATAACCACAAAAAAGTTTACTAACCCTATTTTGAATCAAAATACTAAAAGATTTTCTAAATTCTTCAGGTGCATGAGTTGTTGCTAATGTGAAATTAAAATGTAAATTTGTTTATCTCATAAAACTTTTATTGTAGTGGATACAAACCTTGTTAGTCAGCTAGTTTAAAGACATTAATTTATGCATTTAAAGTCCACTTGCAGGGTGCATGATTCAACTCCGTATTTGATTTTCTTTGTGTTGACAAAAATTATAGAATTGACCTATGTAAATTTTTTATGCAAAGTCCACTTGTAGGATTCATGATTTGTCTCCATATTTGATTTTGTCTGTGCTGGACAGAATCTTGGCATTAACCTATGCAAATTTGTGAATACCTGTTGATCATTAACCGTACGAAACATGGCACAACCTCTTGGATTTTGACTATATATGGAACTGAGTCGATTCATTTCCTTGATGATATGATTCAGAGGATTCTATAATGGACTTCCATTCCATAAGATTGCACTAAGAAAAAATTTCCCACTGTCATTATGTATGCTCAGGCCCTCATGATCAGCAGTGAGTTCTCTTTTCTTCATCACGAACTCTCATAACCCCTTGTATTGCCTAAAACAAGATTCACGCTAGAAACATGGAAACCCACGTCTACCTTTACCATCTAGTGGGATCTCTGGTTTCTAATATCCAAGATCATCTGTATAGCTTGTATATTGGAGCCCAAATAATTCAAGCTGCCATGAGATTGAAGGGCATTGAAGCATTGATATCCATGAGAAGAGGATGTTAAAACCTTGGCAAGTATTTAGGGGCATGAGAATCTCGTCCAGCTTTGGATCAAGTTGACATGAGTTTATTTGTTCCCCTAATTCATTCTTGTTCAAAGACTGCATATGTATAAGCCTTCTAAAAGATTCCTTAAAGCATTCCATGGCTGGTTGCATATGGCTCTTTAGGGATTAAGAAAACGAACGATCTTGTAATATATCTAATAGTAGTAATCAATTGATAAAACACAACTAGGTTTGCTTAAAACGTTTGCTAGTCCCATATACCAAGTTCCAACAAAGGTGGACAAGCACAATTGGAATAAGGTTGGAAAACACTGATGGTGGGAATAATAAAAAATGAAAGTTTTTGTAACATTTTATTAAGATAACCAAACTATTTCCCAGGATTTACCTGCATTTCCCACTTCCAACAAATGTATAGGTAGTACCCACGTCTATTGTTTGTTGGAGCTTTGAGTGGGTTTAATGGTTAAGAACATGTGCTTCTTTTTAGTATATCATAGGTTCAAATATGATTTAGTAATCTTATATCCAGGTTCATTTTGGAAACCTAAATTGCATATGCTCTATTTTCTTGACTTGAGATTTTTCAAGTATTCATAAAGATAATTTTTTTTACAATTTTTTTCTATTATTTAAAATAAATATAATAAGTTTAAATGAAAAAATATAGCATTATTTTTAAGTCAATATGAGTTTATATCTTAGAATTTTGGGATGGAATACCATCTATGTTTTGCATGAGGATGATACAAGTGTATTCTCTAAATTAATTCTATGGAAGAAGTTAGAAATTCGAAATAAACAATTATAATATATATAATATATAATTGGTAGTTGATGAATGGATAACTAGCAGGTGATGTATGGATAACTGGTAGATATTAATGGACAACCAATAGTTCATGGAATATAACTTGAAGGTTGTGAGAGATAAAAATATACATATATAAAAATAATTGATGATTGATAAATGAATAACTCTTATGTAATGCATGAATGCATGGGTAACCTCTAATTTGGGGTGGATTGATAGTTGATACATAGATAACATATAATTTTATGGACTTAACTTGCGTTTGCCAACCACATATTAAGTGATTGTGTTTATAATATTTTGTAATTTATAAATGTATTTAAACATCTTTGTATTTGAAATTTTACTTGGGGATTTTTCTCTAAAACTCTTCAGATATATTCACAACCCTCCTCCTATAAACCCTAGTTTTGTTTCAACCCCTGGAGATGAAGTGGGGAGGGAGGGGTCCCCCCTCCTTTCGCAACGCAGTTCTACAGCCTAAGAAACCTAGAGGGAGACCACTAGCAACTGCATCTGCAAGGAACACTAATAAAAAAGAATCGACAGAACCAAGATCTCAACAAATGAAGGAGACCGAGCCAGCAAAGAATGAACAACTGATGCAAACCCTAAATCGTGACAAGGTAGGTTCTTCTAGGAATTCAATGGGATATGGGGCCAACAAAGTCCAATTCTGAGGGGAGGAACCTTCCCAACAACCAAATGCTAATGAAAATAGGGCCAGAATGACCTGATATCGCTACCTACCCAAAACAACATCAATCCCAATTCTAGAAATTTCCTCTAATAAGATTGAAAAATACATAAGAAAGGAAGAATAGGCTAGGGTTTGGCTGCGTACTCCTACTCGTTGCCTCTGACAGGCCCCTTATGGGTGCTCCTGCTTGCAGCCCTATGACGGCCCCCTCGTGGGCATCTACTTCTAACATCCTTGTTGTGCGTGTTTGATTGGTGAGTGGCCCCCACGGGCTCAACCTCCGTGCCCTCCTTGGGTGGCGTCCGTGATCATGCCAACCGAAGATGTGCGGCCTCCTCCAGGCCCAAACACCAATACCCTTTCCTTCAAAGCTTTAATCACTGGGATATCCAAGGCTGTGCCCCAGACGATGATCCCCAAATTTGTTAAGAGGATGGAAGAGATTCCTACCATTGACTTGCCCCCCTTGCATCCCATACAAGTGGCCATCTCTCTGGTAGATCAGGCTCTTTTGGGCTAGTTTACTGGTCTCTGGCCCTCTCTGAATACTACAGACAACTGGATCCAAAATAACTGGAGACCCCTCATTTTGAATAGTTTCACATGCTATGCAATAGGTAGGGGATTCTTTCTCTTTGAGTTCATTACTAAAGAAGATCGAGATCTGATTTTTCGAAGTGGACCATACTTCATGGGCCCAAAGGGATTATATATGAACAAATGGGATCTATACTTTGATCCTTCCATCGACATTCCTAAAGCAGTTTCAGTTTGGGTTTGCCTCCCAAACCTCCCAATCCATTGCTGGACCGCGTCCTCCTTGCAAGCCATTGGAAATAAACTGGGTACGTATATTGATAAAGCCCACCCTAAAGACAACTATTCTTGTGCATGTATCTACGTAGAAGTGGATCTAGAAGCAGGTCTTCCTGAAGAAATCAAACTGGTCATAGGGGAATGGCACCATTTCCAAAAATTGTATTATGAACAACTGCCCTTCAAATGTTGACACTGCCATGAATACGGCCACTTCCAAAAAATTTGTCCCAAGAAACCCTTAGAAGTTGAAAAAGATCCTGAAGAAGGATGGATCCAGGAAAAAAGAGCAAAATCTAAACCCAGGCCACCCCCTAAAAAAGCCGATAAACTCGGACCTGTGAAAACTTCGGTTGCACCTTCAAATCCCACCCCCAGCCCTATTGCAAATGTCACCCCTCCACTCCCTGAGGAAGCACCGGAGCTAGAAGAAGAAGACCTGGTAAGACCGACCCAGGATCCACCCAACCCCATGCAACTTGGAGATAACCAGGGGGAAACTAGTCCCCCAGCATCTACAATCCAATCCTCTAAGGAGGAGCTATCGAAAGATGAGGAAGGATAAATTCGACTTCAACCCTCTCCCACAAAAAAGAAAGGTAAGTAGGGAAGGAAAATGGACAAGGAAAGAAGAGAAGAAGCCACTTATAAGGACAAGCTGCTGGGTTCACAAGTAACTCTCGAAACCATGCTAGGCTCCAAAAATACTAGACAGAAAAGGAAGCCCAAAGTGGCTACCAAAACACCAAAAGGAAAGTAATGAATATTGTCTCCTGGAGCTGCAGAGGTCTAGAAAGCAATAAAATTTGGACTCTATGAAAGATATAATTCGTACTACTAGCCTGGAAATCCTAATGATCCAGGAGACAAAAATGGAGTCCTACCTCCTTCAATCAACCCCTTTCTTTTGGAAGTTATGTGAAGGCCTTGCGGTTAGTGCTAGAGGCGCCTCTGGGGGAATTGGTACCCTTTGGAGAAAATATGCCTTCGATCTCATTCACTCTGTTTCAAATAATCACTGGATATTGTCCATTCTTCTTCATAAAGACTCTGGCATCCAGCTGAGTCTTTTCAAAATCTACGTCCCTGTACTTTATATGGAAAAAACATCCTGCTTGCAAAGTATACAGGATTGCCTCTCCTCCCAAAATCTTGATAACATCATTCTGACTAGGGATTTGAATCTTACGCTGAGCTTCAAGGAAAAAAAAGGGGGTTCAATTGTTAGAGATCCACTTCGCGAAACGGTGGAGGATATCATAAGCAACTAGGACCTTGAAGACGTCAAACCTTCTCGGGGCAACTTTACTTGGACGAATCGCAGATTAGGGCCAGGTCACATTGCCACCAGACTAGATCATTTTCTCATCCATCACTCCTTTTCCACCTTCAGTTTTAGGGCTGATTCCAAAATCCTCCCATTCAATATGTCAGATCACAAGCCAATCCCACTGGATCTCATGGAAGAATGAAATCTTGGCCTCATCCCATTTAGATTCAGCCCCTACTCGATCTCCCAAGAAGGTTCCATGGACCTCGTAGCCTCAAGCTAGGCTATCCCTATTTCTAGCTCCCCCTTCTTTGTTTGGGAAGAAAAATTAAGAAGACTTAGAAAATATCTTAAGCTTTGGGCCAAGTCCCTCACGTCCCTCTCTGTAGCTCAGATGGAAGCACAAGTCAACCTGGAAAACCATCAGCTCTATCTGGAAGAACATCCCCCAGACCTAGCCAACATAGAAAAAGAAGCTATCCTTCACCAATCCCTCCATGTGGCATGCAGGTTAGAAGAAGAAAATCTCAGACATAAATCAAGGTGTTTATGGTTAAAAGTTGGAGAGAAAAACACAAGCTTCTTCCACAAACATGCAGAGGGCGAAAAAATTTCAAAGCAGTCAAAGAAGTTTAGGTTAATGGCCAAGCTACCAAAGACTTAGAAGAGATCAAGCGAGGAGCACATGATCACTTCCATTGAGTCTACTTAGAAGAAAGACCTTTCTTGGGTTCCCCCATTCTAGATTATGTTCCCTCGTTGATCTGCCACTCCAAGAACCGAAAGCTGATAGCCCCCATCTCTAACAAAGAATTAAAAAAGGCCTTATTGGCCATGGATTCTGATAAAGCTCCGGGTCCAGATGGGTTCACTGCTAGATTTCTCAAATCCTACTGGAATATTATCAAAAAATACCTTCTCAAAATGGTCTGTAAGTCCCAAAACTGCAACAAGATTGGAGGGAGCACTAACTCAGCCTTCCTAGCACTTATTCCCAAAGAAAAGGGGGCTACCTCCTTTGACAGATTTAGACCCATCTCTCTCTCCAATATTGGCTATAAATTCATCACCAAGGTCATCGCCAACAGGATTAAAGAAGTGCTTCTTTCCATCATTCCTGAAAATCAAGGGGGCTTCGTCCAAGGAAGGCAGATTGTAGATAACATCATTCTAGTTCAAGAGGCAATTCACTCTAGCATCAGTCATCGGGAAAAAGGTATGGTCATAAATGGTCGAGCTACTAACTTCTTCAAAGCCTCCCATGGTCTCCGCCAAGGCTTCCCGCTCTCTCCCATGCTCTATGTTATCCAAGCCTCTGTCCTCATTTTCCAACTTAACCGATGCCAACAACATAATGAACTTCTTGGGCTGCGTATATCCCGAGGGGTCAAGAATATAAACCATGCCCAGTTTGCTAATGATACAATCATTCTTGGAGGTGTGAGCTCGATCTCGGCAAGACTTTTCAAACAAGAGCTTTACATGTACCAAGAAGCCTCAAGTAGTCTCATAAACTACAACAAAAGTCAGATTTTATTCTAGAACTATCCTCCCCGAGACCTCATCGACATTAGCAGAATTATTGGCATCAAAGGGAGCTCCCAGTGGATTGATTTCAAATACCTAGGGGTCCCCATTTTTAAAACTACCCCAAAATCTTCCTCCTGGTTTCACCTCATTGAAAAAATCAAGAACAGGATTAATACTTGGGGAGCGACCTGGTTGAACCCATCCAGTAAAGTCAATCTCATCAAATCAGTCCTCTCCAGCATCCCGATTTACCAAAGCTCCATTCTTTTGGCCCCTAAAAGCATCATCCACTCCATAGAATCCATTCTCAAAAACCTCCTGTGGAAGGGAGGAAAGCATAATGAAAAGAAGCTCCACTTGGTTAGCTAGGAGATAGCCACCAAACCTTGGAAAAATGGGGGACTGCAGATCTGAAACCTTGCTCTGGGTACTAAGCAACTTTGGAACATCTCCGAAAAACCTTCGTGGTGTAAAATAGCCCTCTGGAAAAAATACTTCTCGAGCAGTCGCCTTCAATGCCTTGATCACCCTCCTACCACCAGAAAAGGTTCTGTAATCCTCTCCATCCTCCTTAAATCCCTCCCCTTCTTTCTTTCCTAGTTAACATGGATCCCTAGGAATGGGAAACTAATAAATATCTGGGGGGATTCGATCATGGGAGACCCCCCTCTGAATCATCTCCGTGAGCTGGAAGAACTTAAATTCCATATGATCATTCTGAACATCAAAACCATTTGGGACATCTCAGTATGGAACCAGGACGGCTCCTGGAAGGACTGGAATATCCCCTACCCCCTCCAAATGATGGACACTAAGAGACAGCTTCTCCAAATATTAAAAGGTAAATCCCTCACTTCCAGCTCTATCAAATACTCCAGAGGGTGGGGAAATAAATTGGGTAAGTACTCTACCGCTGAAGGCTACCATCTTTTTGCAGACACAACAAAGCATGATAATCCTGACCTTTGAAAAAGCATCTGGGTTGTAAAAAGTCTCCCCAAAATCGACTTTTTCACCTGGATGGCTCTGCATGATAAAATCCTAACAGGGGCTAATCTCCAAAAAAAAGGGTGGGAAGGCCCCTCGCGATGCCCCCTTTGTCTCTCCCATGAAGAAAACACAGAGCACATTGTCATATCCTGTGAATTTTCCCAAATAATTTGGAAGCGGTCTCTGCCTGATCAGGCCAAACTCTCAGATGGAAATATTCAAACCCTCTTTCTTCATTGGGTCTCCAATGCTCCCTTCAGTCTCAAATCAAAAAGTGCCAAAGCAAGTTGGATGGTGCTCCCCAAGATCATCATCTGGAAAATATGGCTAGAAAGAAATTCTCGCATCTTCAAAGAAAGACAAGAAAAGGTCAACCAAGTGGAAACCAAAATCCTTAGTCTGCTGGGAGAATGTCTCTCTCAAATTGGAGGGTTCCCTGTGCTAATCCTAATTCGGATGCTTGGCTAAGCAGGCTTGGGCCCAAGCCTCCCTTGATGCCAGCCACCCCAAAAAATAAAATGTGGGAAATAAAACTGGCTCACGATGAACTTAAAGTGTGGCTTCACTCTACTAATAGGAGAACTTTGTTCACTGACGGTGCTTCAAAAGGAAATCTTGGGATGGCAGGGGGGGCGGAGTTTTCTTCACTCTGGATGGATCAATGGAATTGAAGTTTTCCTGGGGACTAGGCATCAACACCAACAATATGGCCGAAGCCTTGGCCCTTTGGCAGGGATTGAGGATTTCAAGGGAATTAGGAATCTCCAACCTAATCATCATTGGTGATTCCAGAGTGGTAATCCGAGCGCTGGCTGAAAAAATCTTACTAATCCATTTGGGATTAAGGCAAATCCTTCACAAGATCATGAAGCAAGCCTCCATTTTTAACAATATTGACTTCTACCACGTTCTTCGGGAAAATAATCCCCACACGGATCTTGAAGCAAACAAGGGGGCATATCTAAGCCCCAGGGAGATAATTTTTAATGAAAAAGGAGCTTATTTCCCACCTCCTTAGGATAGGGGGCTTAACATGGGCCTCCCCATGGGACCCTCCCTCCCGTCAACCCCCATGCTGGCGGACTATTGTGACACCTGGTGTGTGGTGTTCACATGGCCTCGAGCGGGGCTTCTTTACCTCATTCCGTGATCGTCCCTTCATCCCCCGCGACATTATGCAAACTTGCTTGAATATTCAAATCTCTGTACAGTAATTTATTGAAAACAAGACAGGTGATCATAGGTTCAATGTTCAGTGGAATCGTCGAAGTAATGGTGTTTATGGTTTTTGGGCTCTCACATGAGGTGAACCCTGCTGCAGTATTTTCAAAGGTGGATGCATTATTTGATTTCGTGGGTGTTCTCTCCTTCCACGCGTATGACACCCTGTTTATCTCTGGAATGAAGATTGTGCCAAGTCAGTTGGGCATCTGCTGGACTCAGGGTACACTGGGCATTAAGGTGACATCGGTCGCTGCGTCAACTGTGGGTATAAAGCTTTGGATTGCAGAGGGTTGTGTTGTGCTGGTTATTTGGGACCTCTATCATCTGGAAGATTGGAGTTTATTGGTATATGAAATGGAAGCGGATTCCTCTACACTAAGTGCATAGGTTCCACCCTCAGTTGATAAAAATCTCAAGGAAGTGAAGCAGGAACTAAATTCACTGCAAGCTCAGGTTACCACAATAGATTATGAAGGAATAAGGCATCTGGACCATGTCAGTAAGGATTTGGTTTTTCTAAAAAACAAAATTCAAAGGAAGGTCAAGGTAATAGAGAACTCTCTCTCCAGGAAACTCGTCGAGCTTGAGCTCAAGGTGGACAAGCTCATCCTTAAATTTCTCAAGCATGAAGAAAACAGTATGTCTTCTAGCTCGGAGGGTTAAATTTTGGTTTCTCGTCGGAGTTCGTCGTACTGTGAGTCTTTGGCTCCACTCATCCATGCCGGTTTTTGTTTTTGTTTATCAGTTTTCTAGGCACCTAGCTATCTATGATTTCCTGTTAAAAACTTTGTTTAAGCTCTAGACTGTTGGTTTGCTGCTATCATAATGGCATTTTGGAAGGTTGTCTATTTGGGATGGTTTGTCTTTGCCGCTTCCTCAAGGGCACTTTGGGCACTTTGTTGGTCTTTTGTCATTTCTTCTTCCTCAAGGGCATTTATCAGCAACTTTGGACTCACTGTAATTAGGTAACTAGCCACTGCTTATGTGAAATCCTTTGTAATTTGGTTATGTTGGTGGTTACACCACCTTCTTTTCTATAATATAACTGTCTTTGTCTAAAAAAAAAATTGAAAAATACAGACAATACATGAGGGACCATGCACTCTCTGCAAATTCATGGGATTCTATCCCAATGAAATTTCCCTTCAAGGATGGATCACACACAAATGGAATCCAAAAGGAGATGTCAACTTGAATCTAGGATCAAAAGGGTTATTCACAACCATATTCTTCAACACTGAGGATCGAGAAAGAATAATAGAGAAAGGGCCATACTTCTTTGATAACTCTGGTTTGTTATGAGGAATTGGAAAGAAAACTACTTCCCTGAGAAGGAATACTTCATGAATGTTCTAGTCTGGTTTAAACTGTAATCATTGCCCCAGGAATATTGGGATGAGGAAACCCTTGTGGGGATAGGAAACATTCTAGGAAATTATATTAAGAGTTTGGAAATCACCAAAAGGGTTCGTTACAACTCCTATGCTTGGATCCGTGCCCACGTGAATGTAGGAAAACCCCTCCCAGAGGAGATTTTCCTCATCTTTTAAGATGAACAATGGGTTCAACCCATGTACTATAAGAATATCCCCTTGAGATGCATGAAATGACATGAGTATGACCATTTATACCGCAACTACCCCCATGTCCCACCACCCCCACCGTAGACCGAATTCCCACAACAACGATAGGATGGATTTACCCTAGTTACTCTACGATCTAAAGGAGGAAGCAAACCATAAACACACCCACCAAATCCAAACATAGAAAACCCTAATACCTTTGTTGTACTAGATGATATGGACAGATATCATAACCAGCCATATGGAGAGCCTGTTGATGTTACTATTAGATTTTTATCATTTAATCAATATGATCTAAGATCTTATCTGAGACAATAACATGCACAACAATCATCAAAAGAGACAAGAGACACAAATATTTACCTCGGGGAAAACATAAAGGAGAAAACCCTCCAACTTCCTCAGAGATAGAATGAGCACCAGTAGCAAAATCAAAACCAAGAAGTATAAATATGATCTTCGACAACTGCTCTCTTTATCACTTATGCAAGATAGTCTTCTCTCTCTCATGCGCTATTGATGATTGATTGTGTGTTTCAAATAGAGAGTCTCACTCTCTATTTATACCTAATTTCCACTTAACATTTTCCCTATAGGGGTGACTTATCTAGAAGAGTCTAATAACCCTAATATAACTCAACTGAGGGGTCTAATGCCCCGACATACAATGGAGGGTTAACCTCATTGACTTTACATGACTTAATTACATTAATGAGTCTCATGATCAGAAGAACAAACATCTTCATCGTGGTATAATGAAATCCAATATGAAATATACAAGTGAATACATTCTGAAGTTACAAGTACATCAGCACTCCCTCTTGACTAGGAAGTTATTCTCTTGACATAGTTCATCAGCACAAGTCTTCGTCACTGGATCATTATCATCACTACTACTGATATCTCAAGCAAATGGTGTTATCTCTCAAATCTACTTGTCATAGGAATTTCTATAGAGCCATCCCTTTTTCATGTTGGATGTAGGCCTAGCCTCCATGTAGGTCTTCATCATATCTGCAAGAAATCCATCAAGTAGGTACATCCCATGACTTATTATATTCCTCTTGCAAAACTTGCAGGATCTCACAAGATTAACTATATGCCACTACAAAACCTGATGGAGCATCCCAGGACTAATTACATTCCTTGCAACACCTATGTACCCTACTATTACCTCATCATCTTCATACCATCTCATCATCACACAGAGTACAGCCTAGATACACATAAAACAACATTTACATGCACTGGCATGGGAGGACAAACCTACCACCATCCAGGAAAGGCTCATCATTTACATCAACAACCATGGGAGGACCAACCTACCACCATGTCAAAAAATATTCAACATTTACATCAACAACCATGGGAGGAACAACCTACCACCATGTTGAAAAATATCCAGTACTTACATCAATGACAATGGGAGGACCAACCTACCACCATGTTGAAAATGCTCCAACACTTACATCAACGACCATGGGAGGACCAACCTACCGCCATGTTGGAAAGGCTCCAGCACTTACATCAATGACCATGGGAGGACCAACCTACCACCATGTCGAAAAGGATTATGTGTATTTGCGTCTTTAGAAATCATCACTTCCCCTTGGAAGGAACATCGATATAAAGTACACCAAGATTTTCTCTGAAGTACTCAAACTTCACTCTAGCTAGAGGCTTGGTCAATACATCAGCTATCTTCTCGTCCATCACAACATACTAGAGATTCACTTCTCCTCTCTGCATAATATCACTGATATAGATATACTTGATCTCGATATGCTTCAACTTGTCATGGAACACCAGGTTCTCAGACAACTTCACACAACTCTGGTTGTCACAATATATACAAGTAGCATCCAACTGGAGATCAAACAAATCAGACAGTAGCTTCCTCATCCATACTACCTCACAACTAGTCGAAAAAGCTTCAATATACTATGCTTCAGCTGTACTTAGTTCCACGCAAGACTGCTTCTTGCTAAACCAAGAGATCACACTTGATCCCATACTGAAACAACACCCCGAAGTGCTCTTCCTATCAATGGCACTTCTTTCCCAATATGAATCCACATAACCATCTAGGTTAATCTTCTAATTCACATCATACTTGAGCCCATAATTAACTATAACCTTCAAGTACCTCAGAATATGCTTTGCAGCAATCAGGTGAACATGTCTCGGATCCGTTAGAAACGGGCCCAATGTGTTAACAACAAAGAAAATAGATGGTCTCGTATTCGTTAGGTACATCAAGGATCCAATAATCTGACGATACATCATGGCATCAACCGTCTCTGGTGAAGTATCACTCAATAGCCTCAGGTTAGATACCATTGGTGTGGGCATGGTCTTGTATCCCATCATCCTGAACCTCTTCAGGATCTACACTACATACTTCCCTTATCCAAGAAAGATTCCATCCACACTCTGCCACACTTCCATGCCTAGAAAGTATTGCATCATAACCAAGTCCTTCATCTTGAACTCAGAAAAAAGCTTCCTTTTCGTGTCAGCAATCAATGCATCCTCACCTGTGTTAAAATTACATATGCTAAGCTATATTATCAACATTTAATTTCAATTTCATAACAAAAAGCATATAGACAGGATCACTGAAAGAAACAGTATAACAAGAACAACACAAATTTATCCTGGGAAAACCCTAAAGGGAAAAACCTAGCAAAATCTTCCTCAATATAGATGCCCCAAAAAGATAAAAGGTAAAACCAAAAGACTGGTCCTCCTCCTTCTCCAGCTACAACTCTTTCTCTCTCTCT
>LPNX010918553.1:432960-444898 GCA_001517045.1 Pseudotsuga menziesii | reverse complement strand
TATTTAGGGTATGGGTTTACTGTTGGGACAGGCCCACAGTGTTGTAATGGCACGACCTTCGGGCTGCCTATAAAAGCTTGCATTTTTGTATTGTAAAGGTTTAGCTAATCTACGAGTTAGATAGTTGGTCAATTGATAGTTTTGTAGGCTTAGGAATCAGTCAGACAGACTGCGTTGTAACGATCCAGACACCTAGTTGTCTGTGAGTCATTTGAGTCTGTATGTAACCATTTACGGAGAAACTGAGAGGGAAGGATATAGTGAAAGAAAGGCAACATAGAGACAGACCAGGGGGCTGGAAGAGACCCCGCGCTGCATATGTGGTGCAACAAACTGTGCTAACTTCCCTCAGGATATATAATAGAAGCACAGTTTGGTGGACGTAGCTCCCATCCCGGGGGTGAACCACGTTAAATCTGCGTGTTATGTGTTGTATGAATGTGATGGTATTTGTTTATGGTTGCTGGTTATTAGGCATGTAATGTTGGTTGTAGTAGATGAATGTGTGTGTTGCTCAGCTCATAATAATACAAGAAGATAAAGATAAGTTGAAGCATTTTAGTAGAATGATTAAAGGCCCCCTTTACGTCTGAATCTAAGGACCAGTTACTCACAATATACTTCTGAGGAGTAGGGTTCGCACATCAGCACAGTCAACGTTAAGAGCACAAAGTCGTAGTGGTAAGATATCGCAGAGGGGCGGTATCGCATTGGCAGAGAAGCGGCGGTGCGCGATACTGTGAGCTGAGGGCTTAGCGTTGAGGAAAGGATGGGTGTTCCGCGGTGCGCAGAGATGCGGTAAGATTGGGACTATTGTGAGTAGGTGGAAGTTGTGCGACGCGAGAGGAAATCGTGCGACTAGAGTGGGGTTAAGCATCGCACGGGTAAGAAGTCCCGTGAGCAAAAGGGGACGTGCGATGCGCGGAGCTAGTTGATCTAGCGGCGTGCAGGAGTAAGAAAGAAGAAGTAGGATGCGCAGAACCTGGTCCAAGACACTTGAGTCTTGGCCAACCCATAAGATTCACTTCGGGTGAGACTTCAGATCGCTTCGCGGTCTGTCGTCGAAAGGGCCAGTGAGTTTTGGGTGTTGTTGATTAATTGTAGTAAACCTGGGTCTGCCCATGCAATCAACACACCTCCTTGTAAAGTCTTCTGTGTTCTCCTTCGAATACCATAATAGTGGCATATAAGAGATCCATCTGCAAAGTTCCACCTACCCTTTTTTCCCACGACCTTGACAAAAGTATACCAAACTTGGGTGAATTATTAGCTATCATAACATCCATTAGCACATTTCATTGGTAATTATGTAAGGCTAACAACCAGATCCTTGATAACCTTCAGGAACTTAACTGCTCTAGAATCAAAGGCATATAAATCATGGTAAGGTCTGGTAATTTTTAACCCTAAAGCCTCCATAACTGCCTTTGGCATAAGATTGTGTGAAGCACCAGAATCTAAAAGGTGATTATGTAACATTTGATCATGGAGTGTAAGAGTAATATAAAATGGAGCAATAAAATTTGGCTTATTATCTGAGTTATCAAATGATTTAGGACTGAAAATTATGGTAGGGTGCTCATCTTCTAAATTGACAGTATTTGTAGGAATAAGGTTGGTAGGAGGATTCAAAAGATTAAGAGTAGGTTCCCTATATGATTGAATTTTTTATAAGTTTATTCAATGCAATAGGAATTTTAATCTTAGTGATCTCATGCTCAAGATTGAACCTAGAAGAATTTTTACCTACCTCATCAATATCTTCAAATTTATCCTTGTTTCCATGTTGGTTATCATTTCTTCTCAAGAGCTGACCCTTGTTTTGCAGCAATATTTACCCCTCTCTGCCTGTCTTGTGGTACTTGCTTAATTCCAGATCTAATATCATACTTTTTTTGTGGAGAAGCTTGACAAACATTTGTTGTATATGAAAAAATTAACAAAAATTTCTCACAAGCATCCGTTATATCATAATTAGAAATCCTTGCATAATGATAATCATATTCAATTAAGAAGTTTGAAGAAAGATTACAATCTAGTTGGTCAATACTTTGATCACAAACTTCAACTTCAAATTCATTTACTTCATTTAATTCATCATTTTCTATCATGTTATTCCTAAAAGGAGGCTGTATCTTTTGATCTTCATTAGTTCTGATATCTTTGGGTAGAAATCTAGGATTGAATGGTATTCTATATTGATAAGGGTTTCGATTCTCTCCTTCATGAGGTGGTTTGTTTTGATTTTTATTTTCCATTTCCAATTTAGAAATATTAGAGGCCAAGTTTTTCATTATCTTAGTCATCTCATCAAGCTTAATATCAGTTACTTTCAAACCCGAGGAGGTACCTATTGGTTCCCTTTTCTTTCTCTTCTCACCTTCTTCATGTTGAGACTTACCTCTTAGTTTTTCTGCTGCCCTAATGTTTGATTCCACCTCTAGGGATTCTTCTTGCATATTCAAAAGGGTATTAGGTCTCCTATTTCTCAACAACAATGAAAAATTTGCATCAAAATAATTTGCATGAGAAATATTAGCTGAAGTCTCCGTTGGCTTTATCTCTACATGGATTTTTCCATACATTTTATTAAAATGCTTTGAAAAATTAGTAACTGACTCTTCAGGCTTCTCTTTCAAAGATGCAAATTTTGTTATGTAATATAAGTAATCTTTGACATCTCCCCATTGTTTCATAAAAAATTCCTCTAATACTTCAATACCATTTATTGAGAAAACTGGTAATTCCCTGAACCACTTCCTAACTTCCCCATCTAATATTTGCACAAACACCCACATCCATACATCTTCAGGTTCAGTATTTTGATTATCCACATAACTATAATAGGAATTCCAATGTTCTTCAGCTAAAGTTTCACTCTATACATTAAAAATTGGAAAATACTTTAGATAATATCCACCAGGAAATGCATTAAGAGGTTGAGGTAGTACTAGGGGAGCATGCATAGCGACAATAATTACTTGCATCCTTTTAGGCTGAGGAGTAGCCATGATTGAGGATGATTGGAATACTATAGGTTGCATAGATACTATATGTACTGGTATTGCTTGAGATGATATAGGATGAGTTGAAACATGTTGAACGTAAGGAGGTAATGAAAACTTAACTTTGTTGGTATGAGGTATATACTCAGATTCTTCTTTTTATAGCTCTGCTAATGGATTTGTGAAAGTTTTAAAAGTTATTGGTTGTGACTCCAAATCGAAATCTTGTTTCTTAGGAATACAGGTTGATAAGCATTGCTTCCAATAAGGAATTTTGACTTCTTCTTTTATAATAGGAAAATAATGATTTTGAAAGAAGAAGAGGTTTCTTGAGGACTATCAAAATGTGAAGACTTTTGGTAACCATGAGTTCTAGTAGAATCTTATTCAATCAGGGATCTGGCTCATTCAAGAATAGTTTTAGGATCAATAAGTTCCGTCTCTTTTACTGATCTACCCTCTTCTACTGTAGAACTAGAAGCTTCCTTCTGCTAAGAGCTAGCTTCTCAGATAATTCTTTCTGGGTCAGATCTAGGTGAAATATTGGGTGAACAAGGGTTACCTCTGGTTCCCACCCCCTTAGAAGCCATAACTGCTATTTAAATTGAGGTTAATGATGTAGTCTTTGAATATATACTGATTATGTTCACCATCAAAATAAGATCTACAAATAAAAATACCCAGGGAAGATTTTATTTTCGTTTCTCCATTCCCCGACAACGGAGGCAAAAGATGTTTGTACTGGAGTTTGCTCTAGACTACATAGGTACAAATCCCAGGCATCTAAAAAGTATAATTTGCAGGTTTAGGGGATGAATGAGTTAATATATTGTGCATGGGTTGAGAGAGTAATAACTAATAGTAAATATACACAATTTAAGATCTGGAAAGTGAAAAGGGAAGACCAGAATAGATGATATTATAGAGTTAATGAACCAATTCAACTATCGATAATATAAGATACCACATGTATTCCTATATTATAATCAAACATTCTTGAATAGAAACAAGTTTTGGAAAAGAATATGTAAATACATATAACTGAAAGTGAGAATGAATGATACAAAAATTATCAGTCACAAGTACATAGACATAAATTATCGAAACATGATATGCATTCACGCTATATTATTAGTCAAGTTGGATCATAAACAACATTTCATATTCAAAAATAGTCTTCAATATAGCTTATAGTCTTAAAAATCAATATTCAATTACAACTTCATACATAACTCTCTCCATATCCCGTACCAACCCCATTTTTTCTTTTACAAGCACTTTATATATACTAGGAGTGAAAGGTCTAAAAGCAGTTTCAGATCCAAAATTATAGGATCGAAGATATCTAAAAATACACTAGCCACTTCAATTTTCGAAGATTAACAGATACAAAAAGATATAAAAGATATAAAAGATAAAAAATATATTAATCAAACTAATTGATTATCTATCTCGATATAAAAGGAACCAAAACTGTGTGAAATTCTTCAAATAACAAATGTTTTCTAGAACAAATCAAATTCCATGAACTTCTGCTAACATGGTAAGACCATATAATGTTTGAGACCTTCTCTACAGTTGCAGGAATTATTTGTCTATGACTTGTCTCTTTCTTTGAAGCTCCTGAATTTGCTTAGTTAATTCTTCATATTTTGTGTTAATCTCTTCCAAGTCTTCTCTTAATATTCGATTGGACTGAACTAGCTGGTCATTGAAATTATTTAGATGTGAATTTTGGGTTTTGTAATGGTGCAAAGCTTTCCTAAGATTTACAATTTCGGATTTTTCTTCTGCCTGTAACTTATGATCCTCTTTATCCAAATGTTGACTATTTAAATCTTCATTCACAATGTCCTTTTGACATTCAAAACTAAGCTTTTCAATTTTATCATCCACAAACTCTATTTTTTTGTTTAATTTCTGCATAATTTAAACTAGTTTCTTCTTGGTCATCTGAGACAACCTCTTTTCCTTTATCAACATATTCTTTCATTGGGAATTCTGGAAAAAGCTTAATATTTTTCTCAATATTTTCTAAGGCCTGTGAAAAAATATCTTCCATTTCCTTTGATTTTGACTCTTCTTCACTGTTGGATTCATCAACATGTATTGTGATTTCACTCTTGAAGCTAGGATTAAGGGTTCTTTTCATATTCAATTGAAATTTATTAGGAACCCTAGTCTTAGATCTCCATTGAACAACTCAAGAACTGTGAAAAAAAGAATCATTTCTTTCTACTTTTGAGAATATTGCTTCAAGCATAGCTGTTTCTAACACTTTCTCCGCTGGTTGTTCCTTAAAATGGCATGGAGTTCTAGGAGTTACCACGATATGCTCCTGATCCTCTTCATTCTGCTTTTTTTCTTTCTCTGCCGTTGTATCTGCTTTATGATAAGATGTTTTCTATGTGATTTTCCTTTTATAATGTCTGAGCTATTTGGGGTTTTTTTGAGTATGCTGGTTGCAGTCTTCAGGCTAAGAGGATGACCCTTTAATTATAGAGTATTTCTTTTCCTTTTTCTTCCCATTATCTTGTTCTTCTACATTTTCAGGCTTCTCTACCTCGAACCCTGACCATAAGAGAAAATGAAGCTAGGTCCAATTCTTTTTCTTCAAGTCATTTGAAACCAACAATGTAATCAGACCATGGTGAAAGATGCTGTGAGATGAGTGATATGGATGATTCTTCACTCTTGTAGCCATATTTGATAAGCTTTTAAATATATAGAAGGGTAAGCTCAGTTTTAATGTCCCTGTAACATGGGGAATAAACCACAAATGATACCTGAGTATTGTTGCAAATCTTCCCTCACAGGTTGATATCTCTGAATAATGCCCAAAACCTGTCTCCATTCCTCTTTTAACACGATGAGATGAATGCCTTTACTCCAGTCTAGGGTTTCATATCTTGGCAGAAGAAACAAGCCTAAATTTGCTTCAGACAAAAATTGCTTGAACCATTTATCACCATTTGTAGGAAAACCCGTTGCCTCAACAATGGAGTTTTCAGAAACTTCAAATTTGAAACCGGTGAAATGAACCTGAGTGCTTGAAAATTTTCTAGCAAATTCTTGAGAAACTTGCACGTTATATCCTTTAATATTTTCAAAGAAATTAAACCAACTTGCATCTTTAAACATCTGTGCATATTGTGGATGCTCTTCAGCCCAGCAGGTATTAACATGTTCAGACCTTTGTGGTTTTCCACTCATCTTCTTCATGCTGTTTACACATACAGACTTGATTCTGATGGTTAGAAAAAATATAACTCTCAGTAGATTTTAATAAAACACACGTTTCTAGGTGTTAATCCCATTTCATGCAATTAATTCAACATTTTTGAAATGAAACCCTATTACACTATAATTACTGCATCAATTCACAGTACCGAAGTATTCAATTGATGTATTCATGATTCAATGAATATATAGGAGCTACGAACTTCAAAAATCATATCCATCTATGATTCACGATTTCACCACCCGTCCACGACATTAAACATCTGTCCTTCTTGGCAATCTGGTAGCGTTGATACATGTAGTTTCATGATAATACTCTCTAATATTGTGATGATTACAAATCTATCACACTTTTAAATAATCATTTCAATTTAAGAGTGCTAATTAAACAGAATTTCAAAAGAAAGACAGTTTTAAAGATTTTAAATATTGGAGCCAAGCCTAAACTTTATAATAAACAAAATGCATACATACATAAGATAAACAACGTGGCTAAAGGGAACATTTAGAGTACAATAAATATTTGGAAATCTAAAGGAATAAGATAATAGGTAAAAACATAGGATAAACAAACATATAAGGTTCAGCTATTAGGATTGCAACTCCAGTAGTACGAGGTTTGAAAACAATATTTACACCATAGGCGTTTTCACAATGGAGACGTAGTTTGAAAAGATTCTTCGTATCTCTGGCCAATAACGTTTCGACACATGTCCCCTGGTGATTGGCGAGTCTAGGTACAACACGTGCATGGTTAAAATTTCTGGTTATTATATCCCGTGATCCGGCAGGGACTGAAGAAGGCGGCATAGAGTTGATCAGTTAAATACATGTTTGATCAGTTAATTACATGTCCTGAAAACACTCAGGCTTTATTCTGTCTGTTCGTATTCTTTCCTCATAACTTCTTCCTCCGCCAAGTCCAACCTTATTTTAAACTCGCTCTGTGTTCTTTTTGATCGGTTTTCCTCTAAATTTGGCATAGATTTTAGCCTCTAAATTGGTACGATTTGCATGAAGAATAAAAAGAACCTGAGAGAAAATGCAGGCTATTGCAGGAAGCACGTCTATGGTTCAAATTTCCAATTAAAATTTCTTTTACAGAGTAACTATTTAAGAATATTTTGGTAGGTACAACACGCCCATGGTTAAAATTTGAAATTGGTACGATTTGCAGGAAGAAGAAAAAGAACTGTAGAGAAAATGCAGGCTATTGTCAGAAGCACGTCCATGGTTAAATTTCTGGTTAAAATTTCTTTTATATAGTAACTATTTATGTGTTTTAGCCATTGGTGAATGGCAGTGGAACAAGTGTATCACAATTGCATGCTTGGTCTTCCTTCTTCAAGGCGTGTTCACCAAGTTTCCTTCAGAGGAAAGCTACCAAATCTTCTGCAACCATTGATTCCCCTCATGCCATCTCAATCATTAATGACCATCGCTGCAACTATAGCTTATGGGTTTCATCAAAGCTCACAATCCTGGTTTTTTACTGGGGCGGAGGCACCCGCGATGTCTCCGTTCTTACTATCCGGAGAGGTGAAGTCTGTCGGATTCTTGTCATTCAGTTATGTTGCAGCTGCAACTGTTTCCCAAATTTTTTAAAATTTTGGACCCTCTTTGTCGATTTTATCTTGCTTGGATTTACTTGGTTTCTTGAACTCGGTTGTTCCTCTGCTACAATTTTGAATTTTTGAGTTTGATTCGAGGTAAACTGTTTTCTTTCATTTTCGGAGGTTGAATGATCTAAAAATCCTTTGTCTAGCTAATGCTTTTTGACTTTGGAAACTTCAAGTTTTGATTTGTAAATGTTTTCATTTATCGCTATAGAAGTCTTTTGAATAGTGAATCGGGGCCATAGTTCTCTATGCAGCCGCCGTTGCGGAAGCTAAACGATGAATGTTCTGATGGATAGCCCTTATCTTTTCCGATGCCGTGGTCTTATTGTTTTAACTTTCTCTTTTCTTTGCGCTATCGGAAGGGTTTTTGACTATTGATCGGAGGGCTAGTCCTTTGCGTCGCCAACACGACGGCGGCGTTGAGTTCACCATCGCCGATACTTAGTCATAAACTTTCTATTGCCGCAGTTTTCATTTGAAAGCGGAAGCCGTAGTCTGATTTTTTCCCACCGTTGCAACTGAATAATACATTATCTCACCAATGGTTAGTCCTTCCTCTCGCCGATGCTGACCTTTAGTCCTTAGTTATTTCGATTGCGATGTTTTCTATTGTTGCGGAACCCTTAGTCCATATGATTTCTGTCGTTGAGGCTGCTTTGTCAACCATCCGCCCGATGTTAGTGTTTCTAATCGCCGATACTTCGTCATTACAGCTTCCGACCGTCGATGATTTTGTGATTTGGAAGCCATAGTCAGTCCGTCTTCCATTGTTGTGGCGGCATAGTGAACTAACCTGCCGATGCATTAGTGGTTATAGCCTCGACCCTTAGCGTTAAAGGTCTCTGACGCCGATTGAATTAATAGTCTCGTGGGACCCGTAGTCTGTTTGCTGTCTGCCGTTGCGGCTATGAATAGGACTATTCTTCTGTAGTCTTTAGTTCTTCCGATCGCCGATGGTTTTTATTTGATCGCGGAAGTCGTAGTTTGTATGTCTTCTGCCGTTGTGGCTCCTTAGCGAACTAATTGTCCGATACTGTAGTAGTTTCGACTGTCGATAGGGTTTTCCCGCCGATTTTTGTGTGCTTTCACTCTATTTTTTGGGATGGCAGAGTTTTCCCGTGGGTACTGGTCGAGTCAAGGTTTTTTCTGAGATGAAGAGCGCAGTTTGGGGTTTGGGTTTTTGAGGAGTGTCGGTTACATTGTCTTGGTTCATGCTTTCTTCGCGGGGTTTTGAGTTAGTTTAGATGCGGCATGGTTTTAGATGAAGAGTCTGTTCTATCAGGATTGTGATTTTAGTTAGACAACGGGTTCAGAGGATTTTCAGACCCAGCTTGCAGGATGTTCTTTGCATTATCATGTTTCTTTTTATGCATTAATATTGTTTAGAGTTCATTTTACATAATGCAGTTAAACACTAAATGGTCTAAAATTTGCTATTTTCATGATAGGGTGACTGCTGCTGCAAAGAAGATATGTTTAGAAGACAAAGTAGAAGAAAGGAGGCAACAATGAAGGAAGAGAAAGAAATGAAGAAGCAGAGATGAAGAAAGCGAAGGAGAAAGTGAGGGTCTGAGATCTCAACAGATCAATAGCAGCAGAGGCTCACGCTTGGGAAAAGTTCATCAACGACCAAATTGGTCCCTCTTTATAAAAGCGTTATTAAATTTTAGTTTAATATAAGGTACTCTACAACACTCACTAAAAGACAAAATTGTGGGATTGAACGGTTGAGGGAGTCCAAAGGTCACCGGGGGGTAGCCCAAATGTTTTGCTGTTTTGTATAAATATAGGAGAGTTAGATGTAGAGGGAGGACTTTTTCCCAGATAGATTTGTGAGAGTATGTTGTAAGAAGAACTATTTCCTTTTGTAATAAAGAAATTACAAGTTTTCTGTTGGAGAAAGCTTGGTGGAAGGTTTCAAATGCTATGCTATGGATTTGTTGAATGTGAACTATTTCGTTTTCAGCTGTTGTCCATTAACTGTGAGATTGTTCTAACTCTTTGAACCTATGTTCTTGTTATGAATGTGCTCTAGTTTATTCTATGAAATTTCCACTATGAGTAATGAAGGTTTTTCATAAACAATGAGCTATCTTGTTGTTCATATATCTATTAATGTTCATGTGTTTTGAATCAAATAACAGATATATGTGATCTTTCTTAATGCATGCGCAGAAATACATTACTCATTGATAAATGATAATCTTGCTCCCGAGGGATAGGTTAGATAGTTAGTTTTAGTTTCTTGCTGTGTGTGATTTAGATGCGAGTGAGTTAAGACAAGAGGTAAGAACCTGTGCATCACATTGTGACCGCTCCTCGTATTCTCTATCAATCTGCATTCTTAGATAGGCACTTGCATATCATGCTTAAATTCAAAAGACTAGAATATGCATGGTAGATCGGGCCGTAACCGGTAAAACCTTTTATTTTGTTACTTGACCTATGGTAGTCGGACCGTAAACTGGACGGATTCCCCATACCAAACAGTAACGGGCTAGTTGGAAACGTTTACTGGGAAGAATCCCTAACTGTTGTTACCTGCAAAATTCCAGGCATCAACAAGTTCTTGGCTTCTCTATCTTTTTAGATATACCTGAACAATAATCATAGCCAGATCCCTGCTATCTTTTCAGTTATTTTCTAGATAATCATACCGAGATCCTTGCTATGCCTGGGTGATTGTATTCCGCTGTGTTATTTTTCAATGTCTGATGGATTTTTTTCTTTGTTTTATCGAGGATGGTCAAGTCTTTTGTTTAATTGACTGGGTGATGGTTGCCACGACCTTGTTGATTGTGCCGGTCTGTTCGGATGCTCCGGTGTTTTGAGCCTGGTACTATGGAAATATAGTTTATGTGTGGGTTTGGTTTATGGCTTCGTGGCACATGCCGTTGACACCTCTCAAGCCAACAACAATAGAGGAAGCTGCCATTACAACAGAACCAGTGAGAAATTTAACAACCATTGCGAATCCGGCAACAAATTTTCCACACACTATGATTATTGGTTGCAGTGCTATGAACAACCCTGTTTGTTGGGCATTGACAAGCTGATCAGAAACGCAATAAGTACCTTTGGAATAATTGTGTATCTATCCAAGTGCAATATACTTATCTGTTTATCTCTTTGCAGCTGATCGAACCCCTTGAAACACCAAAATTTCAATATAATGCAAGTCAAAAATAATATAAACGATCGACCTTAATCTTGGAGCATTTTAAACTTGTTTTTTCATATTGCAAGATTCAACTCAAACCTACCAAAATATTCTTAAATAATTACTCTGTAAAATAAAATATTGATAAGAACCAGTCTGGATACACATTCCCGATCATTTCCCGATTTCCAGTTTTATTGGTACGATTTGCATGAAGAAGAAAAAGAACCGGAGAGAAAATGCAAGGTATTGCAGGAAGCAAAATTTCCTCACCTCTGGATATGATCATATAAAATCTTTATGTATTTTTGAAAGAGAGATTTTAATGTAGAAATTATATAACTTTATACATTATAAAAATTTCATAAACGTAAATAAGCGACTTGTTTGCATATTATATGAGATTCTTAAATATAAATGAACGTCTTGTTTGCAGATTATATAAGTTTCATAAACATAAATGAACGACATAACATAAATGCTGTCTTTTAGCTGCGACTGTTGAGCTTGGTAGAAAAGATCATTACATTACTCTACAGATATCACAACACAGAAATAAAAATCACAACACACTACTACTCTGCAGAAATCAGTACACCATTCTACTAAAAGAGGAGACGAACCAGTGTGGATTTTAGCTACAATAATCAAAGGTATGTCAATCATTTTGGTTAATATAGTTTTCTTTGAAAGGTCCCTCTTAATTCCTGTAACAATACATTAACCTAAATAAAGTCTTATTGCTTTCTGTATGAAATCTAGGATAATAGTTTTTTGACTTTCTATATGAAATGGTCTGAGCTTAAAAAATATGTACGTTCGGTCCATCCAGCAGACCAACAGTGAAGTCAAAGAGCTTAAAAAACATGTACGTTCGGTCCATCCAGCGGACCAACAACGAAGTCAACCAGTTT
>LPNX010918553.1:311807-432837 GCA_001517045.1 Pseudotsuga menziesii | reverse complement strand
GACTGGCCTATGAAATGAAGTCTTTTCACTTTACTTTATAATTTCAGATGCCGATTTATAATTTCAGATGTTGGCAAAAGCATTTGAATATATGGATAGAAACTTAAACTAAAACTGCAAAGGCATGTAACTATAACAAGGATACATGTATTATGCAAAGAACTAAGAATAAAACAAAGATAATCTGTTAAGAAGTTAAGAATATTTTTCACAACTGCATTAAAATAAACTAAGATCGTTGTTTCCTTTTGAGCTGTAATCAACACATATGGACATTCGCTTTCCAATCTTTTGGTTAACCGGACTAGCATCGAAATCTTGCTCTATGTCCTCAATTTGATTACCATCCTTCAAATTGACGTTTTAAACATGCCCACTTAGATGTAATGTAGACCAAAGTATGAAAGTACATTATGCTCTCTTTCATAAGATTTGTTATTTTAAAAATAATATGAAAAAATAAAAATTACATGATTAAAGAAAGAGCACAATTTATAAACAAATAGTGTAAAGACTCTCAACGTTTCTAAATGTTTATATGTATTTTATTTAAATATTGGGTATTTTATAATGTTCTTTACAAATTTTAATAGCATGTGGAGAGAAGCGAACTGCTCTTACAGCCTACAGTAACTCAAGTGGTTAACGCTCAACACTAAAGGACGAAACAATATCGATAGTCTTAAACCTCAGATTTTGCAAAGTGGAGGCTTGCACCTATTTTTTGATCCATGGTAACCCTAAAAGTTTAGGGTTCACGTCTATATAATATGCCAATGCCTAGCACTAAAAGTAATGGCTTTAGAGCCTCCTTATAAAAGGATACAAGCTTCAACTGGAGACTTATATTTACCATAAACATTGGTGGCAAAGAGAAAACAAAAGATCTCATAGAAATCCCAGTAGAAAAGGAAAATTAACGTTATTTCTAATATAAATTTATGAGATAAAGACTTTTCTGATTTTTCCATTTGGTATTGCGGAAAGTGGAAGTCGGAAATACAGAAAGTTTTCTTATGAACTTGTAACTTTCGATTTCTGTGTTCATCACTGTCAAAATCTGAAATCGGAAAAGTCTTTGTCTCATATTTTTTTTTTATCTTATTTCTTGATTTCCGCTTTCCGCATTTCAAAATGGGGAAATCAAAACTTTGATTTTTCTTTTTGCAATTTTATACAATTTAAATTTGGGAGAATCTGAATTTGGTACGATTTGCAGGAAGAAGAAAAAGAACCGGAGAGAAAATGCAAGCTATGTAGGAAGCAAAATTTGCTCGCCTCTGGATATGATTATATAAAATCTTTACATATTTTTGAAAGAGAGATTTCAATGTAGAAATTATATAACTTTATACATTATAAAAATTATGAGATTGTAAAAATTATAACTTTATACTTAAATAAGCTACTTGTTTGCAGATTATATGAGATTCATAAACATAAATGAACGATTTGTTTGGAGATTATATAAGTTTCATAAACATAAATGAACGTCATAACATAAATGATGTCTTTTAGCTGAGATTGTTGAAGCTTGGTAGAAAAGATCAGCACATTACTCTGCAGAAATCACAGCATAGAAACAAAAATCACAACACATTACTATGCATAAATCAATACACCATTTTACAAAAAGAGGAGATGAACCAATGTGGATTTTAGCTACAATATTCAAAGGTATGTCCATCATTTTGGTTAATATAGTTTTCTTTGAAAGCTATTCAAGGTCCCTTTCAATTCCTGTAACAATACATTAACCTAAATAAAGTCTTGTTGCTTTCTATATGAAATCTAGGATAATAGTCTTTCGACTTTCTATATGGAATGAAGTCTTACTTTATAATTTCAGATGTTGTTGAAGCATTTGAATATATGGATAGAAACTTAAACTTGACACAGGCCGTGAAGAACCTCAACAAATCAACATCTTATTACGTGAATGAGTGTTACATATAAATGAGATCAAAACCATTATCTACAGTTAGATAACGAGATTATTAACTAGATTTTACTAACTAATTAATAACTGAAATAGTATTTACAATGTAATCCAGAAGGATTATTTAACATTCCGGGACATCTGACATGCCAAGCTGCATTCTAAATTTTTCAAACTTTTCACGGCCCAATGCTTTAGTTAAGATATCTGCAATTTGCTCTAAAGTAGGACAATGTGTTAGATGAATGCTTTTGGCCTCAACATGATGTCGAATCAAGTGTTATTTGGTGTTGATATGTTTGGTTTGATCATGGAATTTTGGATTCTTGGCCAATTGAATTGCAGAACTGTTGTCAACAAAGAGAGGCGTTGAAGTCATTTGTTTCTCCTGCAAATCTTCAAGTATTTTACGAAGCCAAATGATTTCTTTTGTGGCTTGAGCTGCTGCAACATATTCGGCTTCAGTTGTAGAATCATCATGAACAGATTGCTTTCGTGATCTCCATGTGATAGTTGCTGATCCAAGGTTCATCAAATAACCTAAAGTAGAGACCCCATGCTCTTTATCTCCATCAAAATTAAAATCTGAATAACCAGTGAGATGAAAGTGTGAAACTTTAGAATATTTGATGCCATAAGATTGAGTGCCTTTTAAATATTTGAGCACTCGCTTTGCTGCATTCCAATGACCTTCACAGGGATGATGCATAAACTTGGAAAGTATTCTTACAACAAAAGTTATGTCAGGACGAGTAGTAGTAAGATAAAATAAACTTCCAACAAGCTACCTGTACTTTGTTGGATCTTCAAATGTGCTACCTTCATTTGAAGTAAGCTTTAGATTCTACTCCATTGGTGTCGAAACATGATTACAATCATGCATATCAAATTTGTTTAATAACTCTCCAACATATTTTTTCTGAGAAATGAAAATGTGCTTTGGTTTTTTATCTACTTCAATTCCTAAATAATAATATAATAATCCCAAATATGTCATATCAAAAACCTTTTTCAACTCTCTTTTGATAGATACTATATAATCGTCATTATTTCCTGTGATAAGCAAATCATCCACATAGACAACTAGATATACAACCGTTCTTCCAACTTTCTTGACAAATAAAGTTGCATCATCTATATTGAAGTGCTTATAATTCAATTTGAGAAGATGCTCAATTAACTTTTCATACCAAGCTCAGGGTGCTTGCTTTAAACCATATAAATATTTGACTAATTTGCATACCTTCTGTTCTTGACCTTTGATAGCAAAGCCTTCAGGCTGATCCATATACACATCTTCTTTTAAGTCTCCATTCAAAAATGCGGTTTTAACATCCATGTGATGTATCTTCCATCCTTTTTGTGCTGCTAATGAAAACAAAGTTTGAATGGTGCCCCATTTAGCTGTAGGAGCAAATGTTTTTGTGTAATCAACACCTTCTTTCTGTGCATACCCTTTTGTTACAAGTCTTGCTTTGTGTTTGTCAAGTGAACCATCTGCTTTATACTTATTTTTATATATCCACTTGCATCCAATTGGTTTGGTTCCAATTGGAGGGTTCACCAACCTCCAAGTTCCATTTTTTATGAGAGTATCATACTCTCTTTGCATTGCACTTTTCCATACATCACTATTTACTGCTTCTTGAAAAGATGCAGGTTCATCAAACACATGAAAGTTTAATTCACAATCTAATTTTACAATATCATCATACCTTTTAGGAAATGTATTAGTCCATATTGATCTATGAACTTCCTCTTGTTGTGGTGTTTGCTTTGTTTCTTCTTTAAGAGCAGGTTTTGCATTATCCATGATACTTAGTTTATCCATTCCATTAACAATATCATCAACTGACTCATCTTCTGTTTCATCAACTCTCGCATTAGAATCATCAACTTGTGCATTAGAAGGTGTTGAGGCCTAGAAATTCGCAGGAAACAATAGCAAGGGATTCTCCCCAGTCAACGTTCCCAACTAGCCCGTGACTGTTTGGTGTAGGGAATTCATCCGGTTTAGTGGTCCGGCTACCGTAGGTCAAAAAATAAAAGGTTTTACCGGTCGCAGCCCGGTCCACCGTATATATTTTGTATTTTTTGACTTTAAGAATGATATGCAAGTCCCTATCTAACATGCAGATTGATCAAGGATGAAAGGAGTGGTCACAATGTGACGTGCAGGTTCTTACCTCTCGTCTTAGACTCTCTCGCATCTAAAATCACACGCAACTAGAAAATACATACTAACTAAGCTGTCTCTAGAGAGCAAAATATTAATTCATGAGTAATGTAATACCGTTCACATGATAAGGTAAATCACAGATAGCTGTTCTTATAACCAAACACATAAACATAAATAAAGATATACGCGACAAGATAGCTCATCAACAGTTAAAACCTTCATTACTCATAGTGGAAATTGTCATAGAATACATCAGAGAACATTCAAATAAGAACATAGGTTCAGAAAGTTAGAACGTTCTCACAGTCAATGAAACACAGTCGAAAACGAAATAGTTCCTCTTCAACATTGTTCATTCTATCTCATTTGAACATTCCACACAGCACCCTCTCCAACAAGAAAAATTTGCAATTTCTTATTGTAAAACGAAGTAGTTCCTCTTACAAACAACAGTTCACAAATTTTTATCCTAGGGAAAAAGCCCCCTCTTCCCTCTAACTTTCCTCTATTTAAACCAAAAAAACAAACCCTTTGGGCTGCCCCAGCCGTGTGACCTTTGGGCTCCTCAAAAACCGTTTAATCTCACCATTTTGTCTTTTCCGTGAGTAATCATGATTCACATAATGCATTACATTTTTGGGTTTCAACTTAGGAGCACTTAATAAAAAGGGATCCGCTCGATAATTGACGGACCCTTTCCGAGCCTGGGTTGTTATTGCCTTTTATTCTTCCTTGTCTTTTGTTTTGTCCTTCTTTAGATCCCACTGATTTCAAAGTAAACTCTGCTCGTCACTTTTTAGCCAACGCCCTCTCGCAACAGTAATCTGAAGAATCTTCTGAGTCCGTCTGCAGTCAAACAACATTTATCATTAATCAGAAATGCATCTTTTCAATAAAATTTAACTACACTAATAACCAAACTAGTCATCAAATGAGGCCCCGTACTGCGCTTTCGTCCTGAAATCCTTAACAAGAATCCAAAAACCACCGCTGCCCACACAGGGGTTAAAACTCACAAGACGGCGGTAAAAACCTCATCGGCGGCTTGAGCCATTTAAACATCAGTCGGATAGTCTTATCTGCAGCCGCAACGACGGGTTTCAAATGGCCAACGAGTTCCGTGGGACTGCTGAGTCTATCGGAGTTCGAAAAGCTAAATGCCCACGCATCGACGGATGTCGGTGAACGGAAAGACATCAATGTCGGGAGGTTAGTGCATTACGTAGCCGCAATGGCGGAAGATGAAAAGGCTGTGGGTCCCGCGGTCTAAAGACAAGAACGTCGAAACCTAGACAAAGCATCGGCGAATGGAGCAGTTATATGGCAGACACTTAGTCCGCTCAGGAGCCGCAATGGTGGAGAGCAAAAAAACTACAGCCTTCGATCAAAACCATAAACCTTCCGATAAGGCACAAAAATCATCATGAAACGTTAAGTGTTCGGAAAACCTAAGGTCGTGCAACGGCTCCACAAAATCGAACAACCCCGACCCAAAATCCGGTCAACCTCCGATAATGCAAACAAATCAAAACAACACAACATGACATTGGAGGAGTCAAAGAATATCCTGTGGAACGCTCATTGTTCAGCTTCCGCAATTGAGGCTCCATAAAGAAACATGGCTCCGATACGTTGTCTAAAAAGCCTCCGAAACAGTGGCTGGAGGGAGAAATATGCTTCCGAAAACAAAGAAAGAAAACGAGGATCAAAGGGCAAAAACCAAACTCTAAAATCCACAACCCACAGTAGTTTCAAATATGAGCAATTTTCTGAAAAGCATGAAGAGAGTTAACCTCAAAATAGTCCAAACCTGGAGCAGAAGGAAAACAAAAACAAAAACAGAGTTCATGGATCCAGACGATTCTAGGCAATGATAAAAATTAATAAAAGGGGGGGGCAAAAATTTCAAAAATTTGGGGAGACAGTTGTAACTGCAACAACCGGCGACTACCTGGTGGACCTAGATCTCTGGACAATTATTTCTTGAGTAACAGACTGTTTAATAACAAACGAACATGTTGAATTCTTCCAGATATATGGATTTTTCAAATGGCAAATATATGTACTTTTAATCATTGACGATAGTCCAATTTAGGAGAATGGAAACCAAAATTTCCAAGTCGAGATAACTCTTTTGAGGCCAGGAAGATGAGTTTCATTTGTTACCTCTGTCTTCAGGTAGCTACCAGCTCGGACACCACATGATTGTAGCATAAGGTAAACAGAAATATTCATTTGTTCCTCATTCCCATGCCATTTTGCACCTTTTGTCCTTTTTATATGAGTCCTCCTGCATGCCTTTCTTTCTGAATTTTTGATTCAGGCTCCTCTATCCATAGTGTCCTTTTGTGTGAGAGATGTATTCAATTTTCAGCTCACGGACGGAGAGGAACTTTTGGCAATTTAGAACTTGTATGGTTCAGTATTTTGTTTTGACACATAATGCTTTTATAGGAGCTTTCGACTCTTATCTGCCTTTTGGCATTCAATTCCTGGCATGGGATCATTTGTATATAATATAATGTTTACCCTGGTTCCTTTCCATGGGCCCTTTGCTGTCACTCCCTAGGACATTTTAAAATGTGAGATGGACGGAGCCTCAAAATAGTATTCCAGACCTTTTGATTCCGGTTTATTTTACAAGGATTAAGCAGGACTTCAATGTGTTCATAGCCATTCGGGAAAACTGCTAAAATAGAAGAAATTATTTCAGATAAACAATAATACACAGTATTACACCCAAGAACTTTGATCATTCCAGAATTCTGATGTTCTCCATGCAACCAAGAGTTTGCCTCCTTTATTGAAATCCGTCAAAATTTAAACTAAAACAAAACAGAACTACATAAATCAAAGTAAACAACCAAGTCAAATTATTTATATACAATATAAAAGAACAAAACAAAACTCAGGAAAAATAAGGTTTGAGAACTAAACCATTTATTGGTAAGTTATCCTCCCACCCCTACAAATCTTTCAACTTATAGGTTGAGGGGCCAAGCTTTGCCGCAATCTGGAAAGGTCCTACCCATAACTGTTGAAATTTTGTGTGTTTTCCTTTCTCATCATGGGGATGGTCCCACTTGAGAACCAAATCTCCCACCTCGAATTCTTTCATCCTAGCCTTGTGTTTATTGAACCATCTCTTTACTACCTCTTGTTGTTGTTTAAAGCGTTCTCTGGCCTTAGATCGAGACTCTTCTGCCTTTAGGAGATTATATATCCTCATTTGCAAAACTTCATTATCTGATTCTCTGGATTCTTGAGCGATTATGGAAGAGGGTAACATGATATTGGGGGGTAGAATGGCCTCTTTCCCATAAACAAGGGTATATGGGGACACACCTAACGAAGTCTTGGGGGTGACCCTATCAGCCCAAAGAGCATTTGGTAACGCTGAGTGCCAACTCCTCTGATTTTCTATCACTGTCTTTTTTAAAATTCCAATCAGATTCTTGTTTGTGGATTCAGCTAAACCATTTCCCTGTGGATAGTAATTAGCAGAGTAATGCAACTTAATTCCTTTCTCATGAGAAAATGTAGTTAATCTAATGGAGGAAAAGTAAATAGCATTATCAAAAACTAAAGAAATTGGAACTCCAAACCTGGTCATAATGTGATCTTGCAAAAAGGCCATGACCGCATCTTCATTTACTTTACGCAACGGAATAGCTTCGACCCACCGAGTGAAGTAGTCAGTTGCCGTCAGAATATACCTGTGTTGCAAAGAAGAATTCGGCTTGATCTATTGCTTTAGCTTGATCTATTGCTTTAGCTTGTCTTCCACCACACCTTTGACAAATGTCGCACTTTCTGACATGGGCGTGTGCATATTTGAACAACATGGGCCAATAGTATCCGGCTCTGAGAATTTTATGAGCTATAGTATCTCTGGAAAAGTGTCCTCCAGCAAGACCATCATGTAAATCTATCATTACCTTCTTCACATCTTCTTTCTCTAAGCATCTAAGAAGAACTCCATCATAATTCTTTCTAAATAATACTCCTTCAATAATTTGATATGAGGCTGATTTAAGACGCAGTGCTCTCCTTTGTTTAGAATTCCAATGTTCTGGTAACAATCCTGCTTGAAGGTAATGCACAAGGTCTCGGTACCAAGAGTCCAGAGCTACGAAAAGAGGACATACATCCATCAAATGTAACTCAGCTTTGTCTTCCCAGTCATGTTCTTCATTGTCTTTATTTTCAGTCATTAGTTTGCACAATCCTTGCTATTTGACGATGGAAGCTGGCTTGAATTCAAGGTCATACTCCTGTAGAGCTATTACCCAGTTGCCTCTCCTTTCTCCTAGCTCCTTTTGTACAAAAAGAGACCTCACAGCTGGGTGTGGAACTATTACTTTTGTCCGGTTCTTTAGTATGTATGGTCTGAATTGTTTCACCGCTTTGAACACTATGTAAGCTTGTTTATCCACAGTAGGGTAATTCAATTTGGCCCCTTGTAGACCAGTGCTCATAAATGATATGGGGAACTCATCTCCCCCATCTTCTTTTTGTGTCAGCACAGCTACTAGTGAATCATCAGAGGTGAAAGTGTACAGAAAAAAATCTTTATCAAAATCCGGACGAGGGAAGGCGCATGCGCAACAGCTGTTTTAATCTTACTGAATGCGTTCTTCTCTACTTCAGTCCATTTGAACTGTACACTTTGCTTTACCATTTGCTGCAAAGGTTTAACAATTTGAGCGAAATCTGGCACAAACCTTCGCATGAAGTTTATTGTCCCCATAAATGATTGCATGCCTTTTTTATTATGGGGCAAGGGAATCTGTTCAATGGCTTTGATCCTTTCTGGGTCTATAGAGATCCCCTTCTTAGACACCACGTGACCCAACAACTTACCTTCGGTAACAGCAAACACGCACTTCTTGGGGTTTAGTGAGATACCATATTTCCGACAGCGTTCAAAAATCTGCTTTAGATGAAATGTGTGTTGCTCTCTTTTCTTTGAGAATATCGTGATGTCATCGAGGTATACTACAGCACTGTGGCCAATCAAACCGTGGAAATCTATATCCATGGCCCTCTAGAAGGTAGCTCCAGCGTTTATGAGTCCAAAGGACATCCTTTTGTAAGCAAAAGTTCCCCACCTGGTCCTGAATGTTGTTTTTAGTCTGTCTTCTTCAGCTACTAATACTTGATTGTAGCCTGAGAATCCATCTAATAAAGAGAATAGTTCAGAACCTGAAACCATTTGCAGTATTTGCTCCATGGGTGGAACAGGATAATTGTCTTTATCGGAAGCGCGATTTATGTTTCTAAAATCCACACATAACCTGATTTCTCTGGATTTCTTCCTCACCGGTACCAAGTTTGAAATCCATTCCGAGTGTCTAACCTTAAAAATAATTCTAGCATCCAATAGTTTCTTAACTTCACTCTGGATTAGAGGTTCTAATTTTGGATGCATTTTCCTTAAAGGCTGCTGATAAGGTTTGATCCCAGATTTGATGGGGATAACATGCTGGATAATATTGGTATCATATGTCTTCAGATCTTCATACGTCCAGGCAAAAACATCTTTGTATTGCTTGAAAAGAACGATGAACTTATCCCTTTCAACTGGGGAACAACATTTTCCCAAACTCACGTACTTGGGCTCCGTTTCAGTCCCCAAATTGATTAACTCGAACTGTAGAGACGAGCTATGAGTCTTCGCATTCGCTAGTCTTCTAAATTTCTCATTTAAATCAAACATTCGTTCTAAAGTCCTGACTCCTTTAGGAATGAAGTTATTGAATCTAAACTCGGCTTGATGTTCTTCATCATCAATAATGGCCCCTTTGAAATTCTCGTCATTTGTCAAGCATTCTATAATCTGCTGATCATCATCGAACACTCGTAGATTGGTTATCATGTCTAGAATTGAAGGCCTGAAAAGTAGTTCAACAGAGCACTGATTATTAGGAGGCACAAGCCTTGTAGCTAAGGTGGCTAACAAGTCAGTTGCGACATTCTTAAGTCTCAGAATCGATACAATGTTAAATGCCTCAAAATTTTTAAGTAAATCCCATACTTCACTTTGATAAGCTTTTAAATGAGGAGAAATGCAATGTATTTGATTTCGGATTTGTTTTACAATTATTTCAGAGTCCCAAAACACCTTCAGATTTTTTACCTTAAATTCAATTGCTTTCCTTATTCCCTGAACTAATGCTTCATATTCAGCTGTGTTATTTGTACATTCAAACTCTAACCTACATGCAAGAAAATGTTTTTTTTTTTAGGGTCAATCAGGACATAGCCGGCTCCTGACCCCTCTAAAGTTTTAGAGCCATCAAAGAAAAGTGTCCAAAAATCGCTAACTACTGTGCAAGAATTAGCATCTACTTCTATAGCTAAGTCTACTATTTTACAATAAATTTCATCAGCCTGTGAAAACCGAAGGAGATTAGTCTGAGCGTCTGATGTATCGCTGGCCTCTTCCGCTTGATAGTTTCCTGGTTCGAGCTCCACAAAGTAGTTTCCCAAAACAGAATCCACTGGTTCATTTTTACCCTCGAACTGAGTAACATTGTGTTTCATGTGAGGCTCCCTCAAAACCTTAATTTGGTTTGGGCTTCCCTTATATGGTAGCCACAGATGTGACCAGTCCGAGGCAAAGTATCCATTCAGCTTAGCCGACCAATCCCTACTTAAAACAAGCCCATAAGATTTTGGTATATCAGCCACCACAATATCAATGAATTGGCATACCTTATCATTCGAAGAAAGATGAATGAGGACATCCTCCATTTCCCCAATTACCTTCACACTTGTTCTATCCAACTGAACGACCCTCCAGGTGGATGGTTTAGGCTGCCCATTTATTCTCTTGCAGACCAACAGTGGAATGACATTAACTAAGGCCCCCGAGTCCACTAGGCAATTATGCACGTTGTGGTTGAAAATTTCAAAGGTGAGGAGAAAAGGTGGGTTCTTGTTTTTAGGCTTACCTCCTATACTTGCCTCACCAATTTCTTCTTCATGATGCTGATTTCCAGTAGGTAGCCTCTCCTCTGATACCTCAAGTGCTTTCAATAGCTTTTCTTTTTGCTACGGTAGATTGCACATTTCAAATAATGAGATGTTCGCCCTTACTTTTTTGATATCCTCCACAATGTCATAGTCCATCTGATATTCCATGAGCTTCGATTTAGCATTTTTTATTTTTTATTCATTGGGTTTAGCAAACATGTTGGTCTGTCTAGGATTTTGACTGGTGATGGCAAATTCTAGAATTTTATTAGTTAAGGAATTGTTCTGAAATTTCTTAACATTCTTTTGAAGTCTTTTGATCTTCGGGAGCATAAGACTATTCTCCTTAAGAAACCCCTGGCTTCTTGTTGCTACATTTGTTTCCAGGATGCTCTCGTTCCTCAGATCCTTTTCCTCAGTGGCATCGAACAAAGAAACACAGTCCCATAACAACACGGTCTCATCCTCTTGCTTTTCCGCTGATGTATTGCTGTCTTTCGCTTCTTCATCTTTTGATCCGGAAACAAGATCTTTGCTACTCTATGACATTAACATGAATTGCATAAAGAGCATGAATGAAGCTCACAAATCCATAAGAAGAGAACCAAACAGCATAGACAATACGCACATAAAGACAACATGTTGATAATGGAGTTCATCCAGGATGGACTACGTCTCCGGGCCTGCTTCTCAATAGGAGGGCCGATCTATAATCTCAGCATAAGGCAAAATACATGGCAATGATACAATGATACCTTGGCGACAATGGTCAGGAAGAGAACCGCTGCCCAAAACACAACCAGACTGCTTCCAGCAACTCCGAAGCCTGAAGACGGTGTAAAACAAGTATAAACACTCGTACCTTCCTCCTGCAGAGCTACGCAATCTACCTTCTCTCCTTTAGCTACAAAGTCTCCACTCCAAAGCATGAATGGAAAATGGCATATGAGAGGGTTTATATAGGCTTGAGTTAGCCCTCATCACATTCTCCTCATGATTCTTTAGTTACAACAAATTGACTACTTTGGGGATGTGGTTACAACCTCTAAGTCTAGTTGGGCCCTCTTTAAGTTCCTTTCATGTCATATGGTTGGTAAGTTATCAAACCATCCCAACTATATGTATATATTTAGTACTTTACATTAGAAACTTTTGTTATATCCCCACCGAACTATGTAATCTTTGAAACTTGTTTTAAAATCTGTTGAACCCACTTTTAATCGTTTTGCCATAGTGGAAATATACCATGTGCATAAATAACTCCGGCGGGTTTGTGGGCCGTTAAAAACTATCCGACTGACCAAATATTGGTGTTGGCGCACTCCCGGTTTTGTGCATTGTTGGCATGGGTCCATGGGTCGGGGCTTAGCCTCGGCCCTTTACGTTCCTGTTCAAACCCTCGCTCAGACTTAAAATATTTTTCAACTGTTTACAATTCAACTGGCATAGTGCGGCGTAGTGGTAAGGGTGGAGTTTAGTTTATATGAGGTCCAGTGGTCGAACCTGGCGGAGGCTTCCCAAATTTTTTAATAAACTTGAATTATAGCGGCCAATCTGGTGCTGCCACGTGGTGACATACCATTGGTCCAGCTCACTTTCCGTACCGCCAGCTGTCATGCTGACTCGATCGCCAACTCAGCCGTCGTACTGCCAACTCAACACCCAGTCAGTTGCCAGGTCACTGTCGTACTGCCATGTGTCCAATTCTCATTGGACCGTACTCTTTCCATGTCATCATTCCTATACTATACGGATGCCATGTGTCACCCTGTCAGAGGTGCCACGTGGCACTCCTTTTTTTGCCAATTTTGCCTGTTGACCTCATAGAACAGAACGCGATAACTTTCCCATACGGAGTCTGTTTGATATGAAATGAACACCGTTGGAATCATCTCGACAAGCCCTTCGATCTGACGCTAGTTTTGCTAAGATTGGAGGACTTCAAAAAAATTTCCTCTTAGATCCTCCTGGATCATTCCTCCCCATTGAGAAGCTTTTGGCCTCCAAAAGCCTTTACTAATCAACAGATAGGTGAGGGAATTTCTCCCTCACTTTCTCCTTCTCGATCCACTTGGCTTTGCTTGGATGAGTGCCTTTGGTGCCCACTCGAAGATAATCAACATCACCTCTGCGAGAAGTCCTTGTCCTTCTGTCCAAGATGACATCTTCCTTTACCTCATCCATGTACTAAGGAGCAAATTCATCAACTGATGGAAATGAGACATTCTCCCTTTCATCCATGATCATGGGAGGCTCATAGAGTTTCAAGTTCTCCACATTCACCACTGAGTAAATCTGCATGTATGGCGGTAGCTCTAAGCGAAAGGAATTCGTCCCAATCTTCTCCAAGATGGGGAAGGGACCATATCTAATGGGCTTGAGCTTCTTTCCTTCTCCCTTCATTCTCTCCTTGCTGATGTGAAGCCACACTTGATCTCCCACCTGAAACTGATGATCAACTCTATGCTTGTCATGGCGAGCCTTGTACTGGGCTTGACTCTTCTCCAACTACTCTTTCACTGCTTGATGTACCTGTTGAACTCTCTGAATGAACCTACGGGATTTGTCTTCATCCTTGGAAGTGCTTGAATCAACCTCTCTCCCATAAGTCAAGTCCAATGGAGTCTTTGGCAAGTACCCAAAGCATGTCTCAAATGGCGAGCTCTGAGTGGAAGAATGCATAGCCCTATTGTAGGCATGCTGCACATACTGGATCTGTTCATCCCATAACTTAGGATGCTTGTTGCAATAGCCTCGAAGCAAATGGACAACTGTCCTGTTGACTACCTCTGTCTGTCCGTCGGTCTGTGGATGGAAAGCGGTGCTCCTCTTCAGGTTGGTGTCCATCATACACCATAACTTTGTCCAAAACTCTCCAAGGAATCGGGAGTCCCGATCCGAGATAATGGACGTAGGAAGTCCAAAGTGAACCCATACACGCTGAAAGAAGAGAGAAGCAGCTTGCTCTGCAGTGACCTGCTTTTTACATGGCATAAGAATACACATCTTTCTAAACCTATCCATGACCACATACAAGTAGTCATGACCCCTCCTAGACATAGGCAAACCCCCCACAAAATCCATGGAAATGATTTCCCAAGGATGGGAAGGAACAGGAAGTGGTGAGTACAGCCCCAATTTTCTATTAGTGGGCTTACAAGTAGAGCACATCACATACCCCTTTACATATTTTGTTACAATGTCTTTCATGCGAGGCCAATACACGAGTCTTTGCAAATGAGCCAAAGTCTTACCTACCCCAAAATGCCCTGATACAAGAGAAGTATGAGCTTCTCGTATTACATGGACTCTTTCACTGATAGAAACACATAGCTTGCCCAAATGATAGAGCAAATTTCCCTACAAATAGTAGTCTTCCACCTGTGTGCCATTGGTTAGCTTCTCATAAATCTCCTTGAAATCATCATCAGTAGCATACTGCTCAATATAACTTTCATGGGATAAAGAAGCATTTTTCAAAACAATAGATGCAACAATAGGAGGTCTAGAAAGCATATCTGCCACTTTGTTACTAGTACCCTTCTTGTACTTGATCACTAGATGGAATTGTTGAAGGAATCCCATCCACCTGAAATGATGAGCTTGTTGGAGCTTAGTCTGGGACTGGAGATACTGCAAGGGCTGATGATCGGCATGGATGATCGTCTCCTTACCCATCAAGTAGTGTTTCCACTTCTTGACACTCTGAACCAAATCATACAACTCTTTGTCATAGGTGGGGTAGTTGATCACTACTTGAGTAAAAGTCTTTTAATGGTAGCAAATAGGCTTGCGGTGTTGCATCAATACTGCCCCCATGGCATATCCACTGGCATCTGTCTCTATCTCAAATGGCTACTGCAAATCGGGCAAGGCTAGGACTGGGGCGGTGCTGATATTTCCCTTCAATGTGTCGAAGGCTTTCTGCTGCTTACCTCCCCACTGGAAGGATTTTTTCACACTTGTTAAGCCATGCAAAGGAAATGCTATGTATGAGGAGTTCTGAATGAACCTCCTCCAATATTGAACAGTTCCTAAAAAGCTTCTCACTTCAATAGCGTTAGTAGGATTAGGCCAATTGACAATTACATCAACTTTTGAAGGATCAATTTTTAAATTTCCACCTCCTACAATATGACCCAAGTAAACTAATGAAGTTTTTCCAAATTCACACTTTGACAATTTTACATACAATTTCTCCTTTTTCAAAGTATCTAATACTTTCTTTACATGCCCCACATGTGCTTCCCAAGTTTTGCTAAAGACCAAGATATCATCTAAGTATATAATGACAAAATCATCTAAGAATGGCCGGAAAACATCATTCATTACCCGCATGAATGTTGCAGGTGCATTGCAAAGCCCAAAGGGCATCACCAACCACTCAAATAGACCTTGCTTGGTCTTGAAGGCCATCTTCCACACATCACTTTCTGCAATTCTGATCTGGTGGTAGCCACTGCGCAAATCCAACTTGGTAAAGAACACAACATCTTTCAACTAGTCGAGCAAGTCATCGGTGCGAGGAAGTGGGTATCGATTCTTGATCATGATCTTGTTGAGAGCCTGATAGTCAACGCACATCCTCCATGTGCCATCTTTCTTCATCACCAACATAATCGGTGAACCACATGGAGAGGAGCTGGGTCTGATGATCCGGTGGATTATTCATCTTCAAAAATTACATTGATCCAATATGGTATAATGGTTATTAATCTATGGTTCAAAGAAACATAACATATGTTTTTAAATCATATGCTAAACATTATATGCGACCATCCCTTAACATTTGTGGCAAAGCCCCTGTAGTTATCGCAAGGCTGCGCAATCATCGCATGGGCGCGCAGTGTCGCATGGGCCGCGCAGTTATCGCATGGGTGCACAGTATCGCATCTGCCGTGCAGTCATCGCATGGGCGCGTAGTGTCGCATGGGCTGCGCAGTTATCACATGGGCGCGCAGTATCGCATGGGCCGCGTATTTATCGCAAGGGCACGTAGTTATAGCATGGGCCACGCAATTTGCGCACTGTCAATTGGAACATCGAATGGTTCATGGAGGTTAGTTATATTCTGCGACAGCAGATCGGGTATATGGCGAAGTTCTTATATGCTGCGACAGCAGATCGGGTATATGGCGAAGTCCTTATATGCTACGATAGAGGATCGGGTATATGGCGAAGTCCTCATATAAAATAGCGCACCGTCAAGTTATAACGTCTGTTCCATTATTAACATATGGTTCAGTCCTAGCGGATATAACATTTGGAACCGCTCTACATGTGACGAATATCCATTGTGTGGCAATACCATATATGGTATTAGATGGAACCGTTGGGAACCGCCGTGACATTTGGCGGAACATAAATGAATGTAACGTGAGGTGTGCAGCCAGTTGAAATGTTTTGACGGAAGTTAAAAGATAGCATATAGAGGGAATATGAAAAGACAGGTAGTAGACGAGTCGAATCCGTTACTTAACCTCCCACTGAACGCTTAAATAGAGGTATTCTGGCCACATTTCCAGGGGGGATTCAGAGGAGGAGATTTAGATGGTTTAGAGCACATAGCATCGTTTTTCTGTTATGAGAAGCTTGGAGAGTTTACTGTGAAGTGTCTAGATGCTGTTGTTGTGGAAGTTGACATGCTCTGTTATAATTTTAGCTTTCTTTGCCTTTTGAAGGCTAATTGTAATTTCCAGAAGAGAGGTCTTAAAGACTTTGTACAACATTCTGTTTATAGTTGTTGAAGTTGATTTCAGAACCATTTTTGTACCATTTTAAAGAGATTAATTGGATCGGTACCCATTGGAGAGGGACCCGGAGACGTAGCCCAGTGAAGGGGGTGAACTCCGTTATCAACTTCTGTTTGTGACTCTCTGATTCTGTGTTTCTGTTTATCAGTTTTGCTTTTCATTTCTGTTCCAAGAATTTAATTTCTCTTAATGTTGTTTCATGAATTAAGCAAACTGATACGACGCTTTCTTTAAAAAAAAAAACTTTTAATGCACTCAAATTGAGATCCAACGGATCATATTATGGTATCAGAGCAGGTTAACTGCTTGTGCAAGTTTGTGAATGCTTACCAGGTCCAGGTTAAAGCTTGGTGAAGGAGAATTAATTGAAGGAGATCCTGAGATTGGCTCAAGGAGAACATTCCCAAGAACCATGTCTTCTCCACGAGGGGAAGAAGAAGGACATACAGAACGGGAAAAACCTGTTATTTCTGAAACTGAGTTTTTGGAGGCTTTTATTAGCATGAAAGCCATGATGGAAATTCTACTCGATGAGTGAGCGGAAAGGAAGAAGAAGGAAGAAGAATCTTCATCCAGAGATGCAGAAGTGAAGAAGGAAGAAAAGGGTAAAGGATTAGGAAGTGATGGTGATCCTCCTGAAACTAATCAAACTTTCTCTTCTTCTCATACTTCTCATTCAAATAATGCAAGTCCTAATATGCCTTATTTCAAATTGGATGTCAAATTTGAATTCCCAATTTATAATGGAGATTTAGATGCTGAAAAATTAGACAATTGGATCAAGCAACTTGAAGTCTATTGCAGGGTGCAGGGCATTAATGATGACCCTTCCATGATTCAATTGGCCACTTTGAGAATGAGTGGAGTGGCTCTTACTTGGTGGGAGATCAAGATTCAACAAGATCTTCGAAAGCATGGTAAAATTATTTCAGTTTGGAATGAATTTATTGAAGTATTAAGGAAGCAATTTTATCATTTAGGTCATATGCAGCAATTAATAATGAGCTGGCAAACTTTTAGACAAGCTAAAGGACAAAGCATTCAAGAATATACTCATGAATTTAGAAAGAGGGCTATTGCATTGAATGTTGCATTAGATACACAGGAAACTCTTCTTAAGTACATTGGTGGCATGCATTCTTATCTGCGACATACCTTGTTGATGTTTAACCCCAGTACTTTGGATGATGTATGTGTTCAAGCTACACATTTAGAAGCTAGGGGTAAGCATGCTAATGATACTTTTGTGAAGAAATCATTTAAATTTGACAGCAAATCAAAAGGTAAAGATAAGGGGAAAAAGAAGATGGATACTATTAAGAAAGAGGGTGAAAATCCTACATGTTCACATTGTCAGAAGGGACATGATGTCTCTAAGTGTTGGAAACTTCATCCGGAGTTAAGGCCAAAGAAGTACGAAGGAAACAAAGATAAAGGCAAAGCAAAAGCTACTGCAGCAGTTACTCAAGACTTGGGATCTGACTCAGGTGATGAAACAAAGTTTACAGCTGTCGGAATCCAGGGTAAGAATAAAAGTATCTCACTTCCCATTGATGCAAAATCAAGTTCTAGTGCAAGTACAAATCTGCCATCTACTTCTAAGCAAAATGATAAAAACAGAAGTGCACTGTTTCATGTTTGTGTCATTGCAAATCACACAAAGATTGATACATTGTTTGATAGTGGTTCACAAGTAAATCTGATATCAGAAGAAGTGGTTAAGAAATTGCATTTAGTTACTATGCTTCATGAAAAACCCTATCCTCTTGGTTGGGTTACTAATGATACACGGTTGCAAGTTACAAAGAAATGTGTATTAAAGTTTGCAATTACTGGAAAGTTCATGGATGAGGTAGAATTGGATGTAGTACCACTTGACATTTGTGGAATTGTACTTGGGAGTCCATATTTGTATGACCGGAAAGAAGTCTTTTATAGAGAGCATAATAAGTATCATATTTTTAAAGATGGTGTGGAATACATTGTACGAGCCCATAAGACAAAAACAAATCTAGCAATAGTCTCTATAGGACAAATGAAAAGGCTGGTAAATGCTAGTAAGAATTTTGTGTTAATGATGGTTAAGGTGAAAAATGATGAGATCTCTAAATATTTTGAAGGATGTGACCATAAGCATAAATCTGAACTGATTGAAATCATTTTTGAGTATGATGATTTGTTTCAAGATCCGAAAGGGTTACCACCAAAAATAGAGATTCAGCATGAGATACATTTGCAGCAGGATGTGCCACTTTCGAACATAGCCATGTACCGGATGTCTATAATGCAGAATGAGGAAATCAAGAAGCAAGTTCAGGAGCTGATTGAGAAGGGGGTCATCTGGCCCAGCACTTCTCCTTGTGGCTCTCCAATAATCTTGGTTCCAAAGAAGGATGGGTCTTGGAGGATGTGCATTGACTATAGGGCCCTTAACAAAATCACCATTAAAAACAGGTATCCTCTTCCTCGCATTGATGATTTGCTTGATCAGTTGAAACATGCAACTTACTTTACAAAATTGGATCTGCGTAGTGGGTATCATCAAATCCATGTTGCTGAAAATGATGCCTGGAAAACAGGGTTTGTATGAATGGCTTGTGATGCCTTTCGGGCTCTGTAACGCACCTACTACTTTCATGCGGGTCATGAATGATGTCTTTCGACCATTCATTGATGATTTTGTAATTGTATACCTGGAAGATATCCTTGTGTTTAGAAAAACCTGGGAAGAGCATATTGTACATATGAAGAAAGTTTTAGATGTACTGAGGAAGGAGAAGATTTATGTAAAAATGTCTAAATGTGAGTTTGCTAAAACTTTTTTAGTATATCTGGGCCATATTATTGGTGGAGGCCACCTGCGAGTGGACCCACCCAAGGTTGCTGTCATTGAAAACTGGCCACGGCCTAACACCGTTACTGAAATCAGAAGTTTTCTGGGTGTGGTTCAGTATTAGAGGAAATTCATTTCTGGGTTTTCTTCCATTGCTGCTCCATTACATGCGTTGACAAGCGTTAAAGAAATTTTCCAGTGGGGAGGCAAGCATCAGAGAGCCTTCGACACTTTGAAGGAAAGGATTAGCACAGCACCAGTTCTGATGTTTCCAGATTTGCAGCAGCCATTTGAGATCGAAACAGATGCCAACGGGTTTTCCATGGGAGCCGTTTTGATGCAAGGGAGGAAGCTAGTTTGTTACCTTTCAGAAACGTTCTCCACTGCGGTAAGTAACTATCCGACTTATGACAAAGAGTTGTATGCTTTAGTACAGAGTGTAAAGAAGTGGAAACATTATATCATGGGAAAATAAACAGTCATACATACTGATCATCAGCCACTTCAATATCTGCAATCTCAAACTAAAGTACAGCAAAGTAGGCATTTAAGATGGATGGGATTCTTGCAACAGTTTCATCTCGTAATTAAATACAAAAAGGGAATTCACAATAAAGTAGCAGACATGTTATCAAGGCCACCTATGAATGCTTCAATCATTCTTCATAACAGTTCATTAACACATGAAAGTTACATTGAACAATATGCAGAAGATAAAGATTTTAAAAATGTATATGCATCATTAACACATGGTAAACAGGAAGAGAACTATTATGTGCATAATCAACTCCTGTATCATCTCGGTAAACTCTGTATTCCAGAGAAAGAGAGAGTGCATGTGATCCGAGAAGCACATAGTTCATTGATTGCAGGACATTTTGGTGTAAGTAAAACATTGTCTGTATTGCAGAATCACTGTTATTGGCCCCAGATGCAAGAAACTGTAGCTAAATACATAAGAGGTTGTGTTATGTGTGCAACAAGTAATCCTAGCAATAGGAAATTGGGTTTGTACACACCTCTTCCAATTTATTCTCGTCCCTGGGAAAGCATTTCTATGGACTTTGTAGGAGGACTACCTATGTCTAGAAAAGGGCATGATTACCTATATGTTGTTGTGGACAGATTCAACAAAATGTGTATCTTAATGCCATGTGACAAATAGATCACTGCTGAACAAACAGCTCATCTATTCTTTCAGAATGTTTGGGTACATTTTGGGCTACCCATGTCTATTGTATCTGATCGGGATTCCTGGTTCTTGGGAGAATTCTGCTCAACTTTATGGGAGCTTATGGATACTAAACTTAAGAAAAGTATAGCTTTTCATCCACAGACCGATGGACAAATAGAGGTAGTAAATAGAACAGTGGTTCAGCTGCTCAGAGGATATTGTAGTAAACACCCTAAACTTTGGTATGAGCAGTTGCAGTATATACATCATGCTTACAATCATGCAGTTCATTCTTCCACGAAAAGATCTCCTTTTGAAACTTGTTTTGGTTATCTGCCAAAAACAACTATGGACTTCTCTTTTGGCAAAGATGCAGTGGATGGAAATCATGATGTAGATAAAGCTCTAAGATTCATTCAGAGAATCCAAGTGGTGCAGCAGGCAGTTCAGGAACAGTTGGAGAAGAGCCAGGCAAAGTACAAATCCAGGCATGACAAGCATCAAGTTGATCATCAATTTCAGGTTGGTGACAGAGTTTGGTTACATATCACCAAAGAAAGAATGAAAGGTGAAGGTAAAAAGATTAAGCCTATCAGGTATGGTCCTTTTGAGATTCTGGAAAAGATTGGTACTAATGCTTTTCGCTTGAATTTACCTCCATACATGCAAATCTATTCAGTTGTCAATGTTGAGAATCTTAAATTGTATGAGCCTCCAATGATCATGGATGAGGAAACTAACATACAGATTCCATCAGTTGATGATATGGCACCTGAATACATGAAAGAGTTGCAGGATGATGTTATTCTTGACAGAAATGTAAGGACTTCATGAAGGGGGAATGCTGAGTACCTTCAAGTGGGGCTTAAAGGCATGCATCCTAGCAAAGCAAGATGGATGGAGATTGGAAAAGTGAGGGAGCTGTACCCTCACTTACTTGCAGAGTGATTTAGGCTTTTGGTGGTCCAAAAGCTCTCCAATGGGGAGGAATGATCTGGTGGATTATTCATCTTCAAAAATTACACTGATCCAATATGGTACAATGGTTATTAATCTATGGTTCAAAGAAACATAACATATGTTTTTAACTCATATGCTAAACATTATATGCGACCATCCCTTAACATTTGTGGCAAAGCCCCCGCAGTTATCGCAAGGCCGCGCAGTCATCGCATGGGCCGCGTAGTTATCACATGGGCACGCAGTATTGCATGGGCCACGCAGTCATCACATGGGCACGCAGTGTTGCATGGGCCGCGCAGTTATCGCATGGGCGCGCAGTATCGCATGGGTCGCGCAGTTATTGCAAGGGCGCGCAGTTATAGTATGGGCCGCACAGTTTGCGCACTGTCAAGTGGAACATCGAATGGTTTGTGGAGGTTAGTTATATGCTGCGACAACAAATCGGGTATATGGCAAAGTCCTTATATGCTGTGACAGCAGATCGGGTATACGACGAAGTCCTTATATGCTGCGACATTGTATGCTGCAACAGCGGATCGGGTATATGGCGAAGTCCTCATATAAAATAGAGCACCATCAAGTTATAACATCTGTTCCATTATTAGCATATGGTTCAGTCCTGGCGGATATAACATTTGGAATCGCTCTACATGTGACGAATATCCATTGTGTGGCAATACCATATATGGTATTAGATGGAACCGTTGGGAACCGCCGTGACATTTGGTGGAACAGAAATGAATGTAACGTGAGGTGTGCAACCAGTTGAAACGTTTCGACGGAAGTTAAAAGATAGCATATAGAGGGAATATGAAAAGACGAGTAGTAGACGAGTCGAATTCGTTACTTAACCTCCCACTGAATGCTTAAATAGAGGTATTTTGGCCACATTTCCGGGGGGGATTCAGAGGAGGAGATTCAGATGGTTTAGAGCACAGAGCATCGTTTTTCTGTTATGAGAAGCTTGGAGAGTTTACTGTGAAGTGTCCAGATGCTGTTGTTGTGGAAGTCGACATGCTCTGTTATAATTTTAGCTTTCTTTTCCTTTTGAAGGCTAATTGTAATTTCCAGAAGAGAGGTCTTAAAGACTTTGTACAACATTCTGTTTACAGTTACTAAAGTTGATTTCAGAACCATTTTTGCACCATTTTAAAGAGATTAATTGGATCAGTACCCATTGGAGAGGGACCCAGAGACATAGCCCAGTGAAGGGGGTGAACTCCGTTATCAACTTCTGTTTTGACTCTCTGATTCTGTGTTTCTGTTTACATCTGTTTATCAGTTTTGCTTTTCATTTCTGTTCCAAGCATTTAATTTCTGTTAATGTTGTTTCATGAATTAAGCAAACTGATAAGAGACATTCTTTAAAAAAAAAACTTTTAATGCACTCAAGTTGAGATCCGATAGATCATCTGATCACTCCGTGGTCCAACAAGTCTTGAACCTGCTTCTTAATCTCTGCCATTTCAACTGCGGACAACCTGTACATGCCCACATTAGGAAGAGGGGCATCCTGCTGGAGATGAATCTCATGTTGAATCTCCCTTTTGGGAGGCAAACCTGTAGGTTCCTGAAATATTTCATCATAGTTAGCCACAATATCAATCATAGCCTTTTTATGAGAAGGATCACAACCTTTGAAAGCATCGGATGCTTCAGCATCTTTTGCTCTCACAACCATGAGCATGTATCTCTTATTAGTGTTGATGAGTCTCTTCATCTGTCCTGCACTAACAAGAGTGGTGTTAGCCTTCATACTGTGAGCTCTCATGATGTACTCCACCCCATTTTTGGTGAGATGGTACTTGTTCTCGTGACGGAAGAATACTACTTTTCGATCATACAAGTATGGGCTTCCCAATATGATACCACAGATGTCAAGAGGAACAACATCTAAGTCCACCTCATCGATCAACTTTGAAGCAATAGCAAACCTTAACCTGCATTGCTTAGGCACCTGTAGCTTAGCATTATCACATACCCATCCAAGAGGATAAGGCTTGGGGTGAGGTTTAGTCTGTATGCCCATCTTCTTAACAACTGATTCTGAGATCAAATTTACTTGAAAACTCGGATCAAATAATGTTTCAATCTTTGTATGCTTAGACACAACTCTGATGTGAAACAACTCACTTCTTCTTTTATCATTTTCTTTAGATACATGAGTAGAACTTGAACCAATATGAGGAGTTTTTTTACCTTGCATTCCCACGGTTGTAATCCTGGTTTCGTCACCTGAGTCGGAACCCAAATCTCGTTGCGCTATTGCAACGGTCTTTTTCTTCTTTTTTCCTCCATAATGCTTTGGCCTCTATTCAAGATGCAACTTCCAACAACTTTCTTCATCATGCCCATCAGTGTCGCAATGTTCGCAATGGAGCTTTCCTCCTCCCTTCTTGGCAGTAGATGTCTTCTTGTTCTTGCCTTTCTTTTTGGACTTGTGGTTGTTGTTGGGCTTGAAAGGCTTCTTCGGATGGTATTCTTGCAAATTCTTCCCCCTGCTCTCAAGATGAGTATCCTGAACACTTGCTTCATCCACACTAGTAGGATTCAACAACAGCAAAGTATGGCGTAGATAATGATGAAGAGCACCAATGTACTTCAAAAGAGTGTCACGAGAATCTAAAGAAATATTCAACTCTAGAGCTTTCTTTCTAAATTCTTCAGTAAAATTCTGAACACTCTGACCCTTGCCTTGTCTAAAAATTTGCCAATCCATCATAGCATTTTGAACATAACCCAACGGATAAAATTGCTTATGTAAAGCAGAAATGAAATCAGACCACGATGAGAGAAGATTACCCATTTGTTTGCTACCTTGCTGAAGCTTGCTTTCCCACCATACAAGTGCGGTGCCTGTCAGCCGAAGTGAAGCCAACTGAATCTTCACATCTTCTTCTTTGATCTGCTGGACTCGGCAATAGACCTCAATTTTCCTTATCCAATTGTTCAACTTCTCTGCATTCGATTCCCCATTGAACATGGGAAAATCAAACTTCAAATCGAGCTTCAATAAGGGCTTCTTTTGAGGATCTTTGTGAGGAACCTTGGAATGCTCAGAATGAGATGAGGAAGAAGCACTTGAACTTATGCTTGAAGTTGAAGGTGAAGAGGGAGGCTCAGGAGGCTCTTCGCCACCTCCTCCTTGGTTAACTGAAGCGTTGCCTTCGTCCTTCACTTCTTTGTCTTCCTTCTTTACTTCACTGCCTTTTCTTTCTTTTGCCATGCATTCTTCATAGTCTGCAAACAACTTGTCTACCTTGTCGGCCATCATGTAGAAGACCTTGTGAAAGTTTGCCTCCATCTCGATGTGGGCATCATTAGCATCCATCTTCCTCCTTCGGTGTGCACGTCCGATCTCGGAATTGTAAGGCTCTAATGTACCCTCACCAGCTTGTAGTTTAGCCCTCGTGAGCATCCACACTCACAATCCAACGTCAAATAGTCCTGCTCTGATACCACATGATCCGGAAACAATATATTTGTTACTCTACGACGTTAACATGAATTGCATAAAGAGCCTGAATGAAGCTCACAAATCCATAAGAAGAGAACCAAACAACATAGACAATACGCACATAAAGACAACACGTTGATAACGGAGTTCGTCCAGGATGGACTATGTCTCCGGGCCTGCTTCTCAATAAGAGGGCCGATCTATAATCTCAGCATAAGGCAAAATACATGGCAATGATACAATGATACCTTGGAAATAATGGTAAGGAAGAGAACCGCTGCCCAAAACACAACCAGACTGCTTCCAGCAACTTCGAAGCCTGAAGACGGTGTAAAACGAGTATAAACACTCATACCTTCCTCCTGCAGAGCTACTCAATCTCCCTTCTCTCCTTTAGCTACAAAGTCTCCACTCAAAAGCATGAATGGAAAATGGCATATGAGGGGGTTTGTATAGGCTTGAGTTAGCCCTCATCACATTCTCCTCATGATTCTTCAGTTACAACAAATTGACTACTTTGGGGATGTGGTTACAACCTCTAAGTCTAGTTGGGCCCTCTTTAAGTGCCTTTCATGTCATATGGTTGGTAAGTTATCAAACCATCCCAACTATATGTATATATTTAGTACTTTACATTAGAAACTTTTGTTATATCCCCACCGAACTATGTAATCTTTGAAACTTGTTTTAAAATCTGTTGAACCTACTTTTAACCGTTTTTCCATAGTGGAAATATACCATGTGCATAAATAACTCTGGCGGGTTTGTGGGCCGTTAAAAACTATCCGACCTACCAAATATTGGCGTTGGTGCACTCCAAGTTCTGTGCATTGTTGGCATGGGTCCATGGGTCGGGGCTTAGCCCCGGCTCTTTACGTGCTCGTCCAAACCCTCGCTCGAACTTAAAATATTTTTCAACCGTTTACAATTCAACTAGCACGGTGTGGAGTAGTGGTAAGGGCGGAGTTTAGTTTATATGAGGTCCAGTGGTCGAACCCGGCGGAGGCTTCCCCAATTTTTTAATAAAATTGAATTTTAACGGCCAATCTGGTGCTTCCACGTGGCGGCATACCATTGGTCCAACTCACTTTCCGTACCGCCAGCTGTCATGCTGACTCGGCCGCCAAGTCAGCCGTCGTACTGCCAACTCAACACCCAGTCAGCTGCCAGGTCACTGCCGTACTGCCACATGTCCAATTCTCCTTGGACCATACTCCTACCACATCATCATGCCTGTACTATATGTATGTAACGTGTCACCCTGTCAGAGGTGCCACGTGGCACTCCTTTTTTTGCCAATTTTCCCTGTTGACCTCATAGAACAGAATGCGATAACTTTCCCATACGGAGTCCATTTGAGGTGAAATGAACGCTGTTGGAATCGTCTCGATGAGCCCTTCGATCTGACACTAGTTTTGCTAAGATTGGAGGACTTCAAAAAAATTTCCCTCTTAGATCCTCCTGGATCATCTTTATCTTCTGTTAATTTAGAATCCAATAGCTGATTCATAACCAACGTCATCGAATTTATCCATTGAGGACAATTATTTTTAGAATGGGGTTGTTGGCAAAAAGTGCAAAACTTATCCATTCCTACCTCCGTTAAATTCATTGATGCAGGGCCGTGCGGAGGGGGTTGGGGTTGACTGTTGTCCTCTCTTTTCTTGTAATAAGGTTTATAGAACTTATGGGCTTCCTTGTCCTTTTCCAAGTCTATGATTCTGTTAGAAAGATTCTGCATCATCTTTGCCATTCCCTCGAAATCTGGTGATTGCTCCTCTTTAGGCTTAGTAAACAACAAAACTTTCTTCGCAACATTTTTTTCTCCTGACCGTTCAGGATAATCTTCGATACTTTCCCTTTCAGCCTCTACTTTTTTTGCTTCCTCATAAGTCTCGGCCAGCGTAGGTTTGGCCTTCATTTTGGCAAACATGGCCAACTCGGGTCTTAGAGCTGAGGTATAATATTCAATCAGGACTTTATCCGAGGGCTTGTCAGCTTCAGAAAAATTCTTAAGATAGGTTGCAAATCTTTGGGTAAAACTATGCACCTTCTCTTTTCTTTCTTTCTTTAAGGCGCATAATCCTTTCATAAGAGCTGCATGAGTTTTTTGGGTTGCATATTTACTTCTAACAGGGATAGAATTGGAAGGCAAACCAAAATACCATGACGCTGTTGTTCCTTTAAGTGTGTGTGGAAAAAGTCTACAAACCACATCCTCATATTCCCAAGCCCTTAATCCTTCTATTGCTAGATAGAAACTCTGCAAGTGGTCATCTACTAACATCTTCTCGTTTGGATCAAACTTGGGCAGCATCTTTTCAGAAGATTGACGTAAATCATGCAAAGGAGGTGTTAGGTTTAAAGGTGATCTGGCTTTCCAAGCAGGTGGTGGATTTGGTGGGTTGGGTGGCTGATTTGCGTTCACGCCCGCCATGAGTCTTGGTGGAGAGTGAGGTGGTGAATGACTAGGAGTATGCACAGGAGAACCCCGTAAGGAGTATCTGGGCCTACTTGATTCAAAGGCTGTACAACTTCCTGTAAGGCTGTCTCTACGAGTTCTTCGAAGTCCCCAAACAACACTGAGTCTTCCAATATAGGACGATATTTCCTCTTATATTCTCTTCTTGGCAATTTAGGGATAATAGGTAATCCTCCAATCTTCTTCACGTATGCCCTAGTGTGTCTTCTCAGATCGTTAACAACTTCGTTGTCCACAGAATACAAATGTTCTCTACCTTTCTCTTCAGGAATTGGATTGGGAAACAGACTACCTTCTGAACTGTTACCGGTGGAATGATCTCGGGAAAACAGGTTTCCTCAGCCAGCCATGCACCGGAGGTTCATGCCCTCCTTCTAGCGCCAGAAACTGTTGAGGCGTAGAAATTTGTAGGCAACAACAGCAAGGGATTCTCCCCAGTCAACGTTCCCAACTAGCCCGTGACTGTTTGGTGTAGGGAATCTGTCTGGTTTAGCGGTTCGGCTACCGTAGGTCAAAAAATAAAAGGTTTTACCGGTCACGGCCTGGTCCACTGTATATATTTTGTATTTTTTGACTTTAAGAATGATATGCAAGTGCCTATCTAACATGCAGATTGATCAAGGATGCAAGGAGTGGTCACAATGTGATGCGCAGGTTCTTACCTCTCGTCTTATACTCTCTCGCATCTAAAATCACACGTAACTAGAAAATACATACTAACTAAGCTGTCTCTAGAGAGAAAAATATTAATTCATGAGTAATGTAATACCATTCACATGATAAGGTAAATCACAGATAGTTGTTCTTATAACCAAACACATAAACATGAATAAAGATATACGCGACAAGATAGCTCGTCAACAGTTAAAACCTTCATTACTCATAGTGGAAATTGTCATAGAATACATCAGAGAACATTCAAACATGAACATAGGTTCAGAAAGTTAGAACGTTCTCACAGTCAATGAAACACAGTCGAAAATGAAATAGTTCCTCTTCAACATTGTTCATTCTATCTCATTTGAACATTCCACACAGCACCCTCTCCAACAGGGAAAATTTGCAATTTCTTATTGTAAAACGAAGTAGTTCCTCTTACAAACAACAGTTCACAAATTTTTCTCCCAGGGAAAAAGCCCCCTATTCCCTCTAACTTTCCTCTATTTAAACCAAAACAGTAAACCCTTTGGGCTACCCCAGCCGTGTGACCTTTGGGCTCCTCAAAAACCGTTTAATCTCACCATTTTGTCTTTTCCGTGAGTAATCATGATTCACATAATGCGTTACATTTTTGGGTTTCAACTTAGGAGCACTTAATAAAACGGGATCCGCTCAATAATTGACGGACCCTTTCCGAGCCTGGGCTGTTATTGCCTTTTATTCTGCCTTGTCTTTTGTTTTGTCCTTCTTTAGATCCCACTGATTTCAGAGTAAACTCTGCTCATCACTTCTTAGCCAACGCCCTCTCGCAGTAGTAATCTGAAGAATCTTCTGAGTCCATATGCAGTCAAACAACATTCATCATTAATCAGAAATGCATCTTTTCAATAAAATTTAACTACACTAATAACCAAACTAGTCGTCAAATGAGGCCCTGTACTGCGCTTTCGTCCTGAAAGCCTTAACAAGAATCCAAAAACCATCGCTGCCCACACAGGGGTTAAAACTCACAAGACAGCGGTAAAAACCTCATCGGCGGCTTGAGCCATTTAAACATCGACCGGATAGTCTTATCTCCAGCCGCAGTGGCAGGTTTCAAATGGCCAACGAGTTCCACGGGACTGTTGTGTCTATCGGAGTCCGAAAAGCTAAATGCCCACGCATCGGCGGAAAAGTTCCCTGTCGATGAACGGAAAGACATCAACGTCGGGAGGTTAGTGCGTTACACAGCCACAATGGCAGAAGATGAAAAGGCTACGGGTCCCGCGGCCTAAAGACAAGAACGATGAAACCTTGACAAATCATCGGCGAATGGAGCGGTTATATGGCAGACACTTAGTCCGCTCAGGAGCCGCAATGGTGGAGAGAAAATAGACTACAGCCTTCGATCAAAACCATAAACCTTTCGATAAGGCACAAAAATCATCATGAAACGTTAAGTGTTCGGAAAACCTAAGGTCGTGCAACGGCTCCACAAAATCGAACAACCTCGACCCAAAATCCGGTCAACCTTCGATAATGCAAACAAATCAAAACAACACAACATGACATCGGAGGAGTCAAAGAATATCCTGTGGAATGCTCATCGTTCAGCTTCCACAACGGAGGCTCCATAAAGAAACATGGCTCCGATACGTTGTCTAAAACGCCTCTGAAACAGTGGCTGGAGGGAGAAATATGCTTCCAAGAACAAAGAAAGAAAATGAGGATCAAAGGGCAAAAACCAAACTCTAAAATCCACAACCCACAGTAGTTTCAAATATGAGCAATTTTCTGAAAAGCATGAAGAGAGTTAACCTCAAAATAGTCCAAACCTGTAGCAGAAGGAAAACAAAAACAAAAACAAAAACATAGTTCATGGATCCAGACTATTCTAGGCAATGATAAAAATTAATAAAAGGGGGGGGGGGGGAATTTAAAAAATTTGGGGAGACAGTTGCAGCTGCAACAGAAGGAAATTCCAAAACTTGACCTTGACTTAGAACAGGAATCCCCCCTTCAAGATTTGGAAGTTCATTATCCATTTCATGATAGATTTTTTTAGAATGAAATCTATCAAGCTGAGCAAGTTGTTTATCAATAGTGAGTGCATCTTTCTCAAATTCAAGAAATATAACATATCTAGAAACAATAAACTTCCTGTTATCTTCATCATACAACCTATAAACTTTAGAAGTATTAGAATATGCCCAAAAAATACACTTTCGACTTCTTGCTCCCAATTTATGTCTTTGTTGCTCAGGAATCAAAGCATAACATGTGGAACCAAAAATTCTAAAATTCTTGACAGCTGGAAGATGATCATGTCACATTTCATAAGGTGCTTTGTTTTGTAGTGTAACAGAAGGACATCTATTCTTAATGTAGACAACACAAAGAACTGCCTCTCCCCAAAACATTAACTTGACATTTTTAAAGAACATCATTGATCTTACCATATTCAAGAGTGTCCTGTTCATACGTTTTGCCACACCATTTTGCTGTGAATTATAAGGAACAGTTATTTGATGTTTAATACCATTCTCCTGCAAATATTTTTCAAACTCTCGAGATGTATATTCACCACCGTTATCGGTTCGAAGGGTTCCAATATTGAGTTGAGCTTCATTTTTAATCCATAAGTGAAAATTTCTGAATGTATCAAAAGCTTGAGATTTTGCTTTTAATAAATAAACCCAACACATCCTCGTAAAGTTATCAATGAAAGTCATGATATATTTGTTACCATTTGCTGATGGAACGGGCATGGGCCCACATAAATCTGAGTGAACAAGACCAAGCTTTCTTGAAGCTCGAAACATAGAATCTTTAAAAGGTTGTTTACTGTGCTTTCCTAAGATACAAGCATCACATTGGGAAAGTTTTCTTGGAATAGTAGGAAGCCCTTGAACTCCTTTCTGTTTCATAATCCTGAGACTGTCATAACTAATATGACCAAATCTAGCATGCCACAATAAGCTGGAAGATAAATTACTATTATGTTGAACCAAATTTGCAGAATTCTGTGAATTGGATGATGTACCATTCAACTTTAAAAGTTTGTTATCTTCCACTCCATTCATTACAACCACATTATCATAAGCTCTTCTAATTTCAATGATACCATCAAACATATGTATCGAGTGATTTTGTTGTCTAATTTGCACAAGAGATATTAGATTTCTCTTCAATTGTGGAACATACAAAACATCATAAAGTATATAATCAACAAGTCCTGATAATTTCAATCTAACAGAACCAATTTTTGAAGGTTTTAACTGAGACTTATCTGCCAAATGTACTACCCCTTCAATTTGATCACTAAACGTTTCAAAGAAGTATTTTCTAAATGTCATATGACATGTGGCTCCGGTATCCAATAACCAAGTATCATTCCATGAAAACAAAGTACTGAAAGCTTCTTCAATTCCTAGATTATTACAATGTGCAACAACATAATGTGCATATTCAGGAGGGTTACCTTTATTATTTCCTTTATCTTGTACTTGCTCTTTCTTGTTAACAATTTTATCCCAAGAAGTTCTACAATAACTAGTAGTATGACCAGTTTTTCCACATCTATAACATTGTTTCTCTCCTTGATTAAATCTTCCCCCCCTTCCTCTGTATTGTCTTCTTTGTCCTCTAACTTGACTTCTGCTTCTATTTTCATCCTTTGCAAATTATTCTTTTGATTTGTGTCCTTTCTGTGCAAGACACAAAGTTTATTCATTGGGTTTAGACTCCTTCTTCCCAAATGCTTTCTCTCTTTTTGCAATTTTCTCAACAAGTGTTTCAAAGGTCATAGCTTTCACTTGGCCACTAGCTTGAAGTGATTCTAAATAATGAGTATAGGTAGGATATAGAGCTTTAATAGATACAGTAAGTTGAATGTCAACTTTTACACCAGTTACATCAATATTATGGAAAATGGCTCTAATTTCAGAAGCAAGTTTCATTGGATCATTATCTTTTAATTCTAAGTTAATTAATTTCATCAAGAGTTGTATGTTTTCAAGATTAGAATGTGAATCATACAAATGTTTTAGTTTCTTTAATGCTTCCCAAGCACTTTTGCTAGAAACTAAATGTCTACTTACTTCTTTAGTTACAGAGGCAATAATTAAGGCATAAGCTTTCTTGTCCTTGCTTTTCCATAATGATAAATCTTTAGCATTAGTAGGTGGTACTGGTACACTTTTATCCACTTTTATCCACTTCATCTATTGCTTCTCCATCTTTCTTATCTTCTAAATTCTCATTTTCGCAAATTCCATCCCACATATCATTAAAAATAAGGGTATTTTTAACTTTTCCAAACCATTCTTGGTAATGTTCTTTTCCAGACAAAATAACTCCAACAATTGAAATTAAAGAATTCATTGAAATTTACTGTGTAGTAAATTTTTGTGTAAAAAATATAGTCCGATATATTCTTTTCATTTTAGCCAATGTTCTTTAAAATCTTTTTATCTTTTAAATAGATTTCCTGAAAGGTTTAATATTTCAATTTAAAAAACCTTGCACTCAAATATAAATGGCTATTTAAAACTTTTATTTTCTGGAAAGAACTCCCGAGTGATTTGATAATTAATTTAAAGAAACCATTGCAAGAAAATATAAATGGCGGCTCTCTTCCTTTTTCTTTTCCCTTTTTATTTAAAAAAGAAAATAATTCTTCAAAAGAATTACCGGAACAATTTACGTGCAGTGTCCTCTTAATGTGCAGTCTTTGTCTTTCTTCCACAATCTTTACTAAGCAGCTCTCCTTTCTTCTTTTCTTGGTGATAGCTCCTTTGCTGGCTCCTCCTTCACGGGCTCCTTCTTTCTCACCAATGCTTCGTTGCCTTTGCTCTGATACCATTGACACAGGCCGTGAAAAACCTCAACAAATCAATATCTTATTACGTGAATGAGTGTTACATATAAAAGAGATCAAAACCGTTATCTACAGTTAGATAAGGAGATTATTAACTAGATTTTACTAACTAATAACTGAAATAGTATTTACAATGTAATCCCAAAGGATTATTCAACAAAACTAACCTTTGCTCCTTTGTATGAAGTTTTAACTTTTTAACATATCCAAAACTTTTCTTGTTTTTCTTATTTTTTGAGGTATTTTGGCTATTTTTAACCACAAATTTTGGTTTATGGATAGTTTTTAGAGAGCCATTTGATTATCTTGACAATTTTATAACATGTATTTTTTTTTTCTCTGAATTTCTGCTCTATAATTTTTTTCATTTAATTATAAGTTTCAAATTGTTGAGCCTAACTACTTTTTCATTATTTTTGGACGCAATCAACTGTTTTCTAAGTTTTTATTTTGGTTTCGTTAAAAAATTATTAAACCATTTCAATACCCAAAATTAGATCATTTATTTATTTACTTTTAACCATACATACACTCTCTATTTATTTTTATTTTAAAAAATTAAATATATATTTTCCAGGATGTTTAGGTTTATATTCATTTTTACCAAAAAGTGTCTAAATATTCTAAGAAAACTTAGATGTTAATTTCTATGATTGTTTAAAAAAAACAAAATTATAAAATTAAAAATATTAATATATATACACATTATAAATTAAATTTCTCTTAATTCTATATTGTTCAAGTATTTAAATTTGTATCATTGAAGTATTTAAAGATTTAAATTTAAATTATTTATGGATTTTGTTGGTACTTAATAAATCCAAAGTCAAAATAGATTCTCCAGGTTTTTAGTTATTTTTATTATAAAGCATTTTCAGTTGTAGAAAAGAAAAATTGCGAAAAGAAAAATCAAATTTCCGATTGTAGCATTCCCCAATGCGGAAAGCGGAAATCCTAAAATAAGATTAAAAAAATATGAGACAAACACTTTTCCGATTTCCGCATTCCACCCTGCGGAAAGCTGAAGTCGGAAACACTGAAAGTTTTATTACGAACAAAACTTTCGGTATTTTAGACTTCCGCTTTCCACAGTGCATAATGTGGAAATAAAAAAAGTATTTGTCTCATATTCTTTTATCTTATTTCCCGATTTCCGATTTCCGCATTGGGGAATGCATAAATCGAAACTTTGGTTTTTCGTTTCGCATTTTTTCTTTTCTGCAACTGGAGATGCCTCATTCAAGTTAAGTGTGAGAGTGAAAAAGACCTGTTTCTCATTGAGATATATTGTTTTTTAATTTAGCCATCCATTCAACCTGTACTTAAATGTTCAAACTTCACACAAAAGTAAATTCAACTCATTATAAATCTTTAAAAAATGGGTAATATAAAATGTTTTAGAAAAATTATATTATATTTAAAATCCTTAAAATATGAGTAATATAGAAGTCTTAGAAAAGTTAGTTTGGAAAAGTCCGTGTGAGAGCGAGGAGTAATTTTTTGCGAGCATTTGAGCTTTTTCGCTCTGGTCTTTCTCAAAATAGTGCTAATCGAACTTTATAAATTTGATTTTCTCCTATTTAAAGTTTCTGGTGAAATTAGATCCATTTGATCAAATTGTATAGTCGTGCCTTTTACAAAAATTATTTTGCTAAAAAAAAGAAGGTTATTTGTGGGCTATTCCATGCCATTCATGGCGTTAATATTTAGTGTTCATTATAAACATTGATAAATTGATTATCAATTTACCTTTCCGCTTTCCAATGCCGAAAGCTGAAAGGCAAATTGATAAATTGATTATCATATTTTTATCAAGCCCAATGATTTCCATTAATTCTTGGCTCGTTTAGTATTTGCTTTTTTTTGACTTACCCATGTAGTTTATATTTGCATGGTCTCTCTGCCCCATCTTTGAGTTGTTGATTGGATGGTTGATGCTTATGTTTTGTGCTTGAGAGCAATTCCCTTTTTCCCCAGTTTTGCTTTCCAAAGTATAAAACAGATTATAGACTACACACATTGCATATGAAACTAGACAACGAAGCATCTATTGGCATTAGCATAGGCTCGTTTGAACGTATTTGTGCAGGTGATATTAAGCCTGAAAAGGGACCTAATGTCACCCAGGTAATGCCTTATAAATCTTTTTCTATTCTCCATTTTATCATCTATAAATTATTTTCACTCGTCCATTCCATTATCTATAAATATCTTTCAGTGGTCCATTTTATCATTTGGTTTTGGTTTTGTTTTTTTCTCATAGAATTGTGCTGAATCTGATCTATGCACATGGATTGTTTTTGGCAGATTCTTATACGATTCCCTAACAGAGATCAGAAAGAGCGGAGATTCTTGTGTATAGAGAGGGTGAAATCTATTTATAAGTATGTTGATCCCTTGGGTTTAGGGGGCGTTGGAGGGTATAGGTTAGTAACAACCTTTTCAAGAAGAGTGTATGGTTCCTATAAAATGCACTTGACGTTGAAGGAAGAAGGGCTTCATGCACAAGCCATTTTATATTTGGAAAATCTGTAATGAAGAATGAGTGTAAGTATACATTTATATAGGCAGTTTTGCTATGTAAGCAAACATAGTAAGAACTTTCATATTGGTAGAGTATTATTATGAGAATAATATGCTTAAATTTGTATTTTATAATTAAACTTCACAAGCTTAGAAGTACAAAAAATAAATATTAGAAGTGGTTGAGAATAGCATTCACATATTTATTATGGTAGCAAATATCATGTTGCATGTGTCATTGTGTATAATACAGGTAGTTTACTACTATGCTTTTTTTAGTGTGCTATAAAAAGATTCTTTCTTCAGAGGTCATCATTATTTGAAGTATTTCTTCAGAGGTCATCATTATTTGCCTCAGTTATTCCAAGGAACAACCTCAATGTCATCACTTTGCACTGTTGCAGTATAGTGTGAATTGCATCAAATATATTCCCTCAATTTAAATATTAATCATTGTATAAATTTTATTTTGTCAAGAGACCAGCTATTGCGGATTTACAATTGATGTCATCTAAATTATATTGTCGTTGTTTTGATTTTGTTTTATTTATTTTTATTTTAGTGTATTGGATTTCATTGGAGACACGTTAGGTGCTCAGTCTTGACTATTTTAAGTTGGTTAGCTATTTTAAGTTGGTTATATTTTTTCATAGTCCCATTAACTTATTTTGGTCATTTCTCGATATTAAATATAGTTTTTTAAATTTCTTTCTACTAATAGGAAAAGCTAAAGCATCAGGAAACACAAACTGCAAAAGTTTTGTGACCATTTCTTCTATGAAATTTTGTAATGGTTAATGTGACTTACATTTCATCAAAAGCTGTGGTGAACCCATTTCAGCACTATTGTACCAATGGGGAATTATTAACAAAATTAGGATTAGTTTTGTTCATCTATGTTGGCTATTGAACTAGCATTTGGATTTCGTGGAATTGGAGATTCTCTCAATTAAGTAATATGTTAAATTCAAGAGACACATTCATCAAATCAGACAATTAATAACAGCTTTAGAACACCAGTATTTCATGTGGTAAAACCCCAACATGGGAAACATCCACAGGCGAAGTATTGAAGCTCATTAATAGAGAAAGAGAGATTACAAGACGGTCTCAACCTCACAGACAACTCTCTACATTGTGCATCCCAACCATGCACTATATACTTCATGAATTTAGTTACATGATTAAACCGTTGCCGGTTATGCCCGTTATGAGAAACTTCCCGTAAACATTCGTAATGAGAAAATTCCCATAAACAAATTAGATTAGTTGTCATTTAACAATCTCCAACTTGACAACAAAACTTACAAGTACTTTGCCCAAGACTATTTAGATCACCTTTTCTTCAAACCAAGAGAAGCTACACACCAACGTAATTTCTCTAACAATATAGGTTTTGTGAACATATCTGCACTATTTTCTTTAGTATGGACCTTTTTTTGATCTACTCCACCTTCACTAATGGATTCTATTACAAAATGATATTTTACATCAATATGTTTAGTCTTACTATGATAAACAAGATTTGTAGCCAAATGAATGTCACTTTGACTGTCACAGAAAACAAGCACACTGTTTTGCAACATTCCAATTTCTCCAAGTAGACCTTTCAGCCAAATTGCTTCTTTGCAAGCATGTGAGGCAGCAATGTACTCAGCCTCTATAGTGGATAAAGCAACTGTTTCCTCAAGCTTTGACATCCAACTTATAGCTCCACCTGCAAGAGTAAAGACATAACTTGAAGTAGACCTTCTCTTGTCCAAATCACCTACAAAATCTGAATCAACAAAACCGCATATTGAATCACTGGTTCAATTAAAAGTGATACAATAGTCACTTGTGCCTCTTAAGTATCGAAGCACCCATTTCATTGCATTCCAATGTTCCTTTCCTGGATTTTCCATGTATTTACTGACAACACCTATTGCATGTGAAATATTAGGTCTAGTGCACACCATTGCATACATCAAACATCCTACTGCATTGGCATATGGGACATGAGACATATAATCATTTTCTTCATCACTACTAGGACATAAACCTGAAGAAAGCTTAAAATGGGAAGCTAAAGGAATATTCACAGGTTTTACCTTGTTCATTCCGAACCTTTCAAGTATCTTTTCAACATACTTCTCTTGTGAAAAAATGAGCTTACCATTTCTTCTGTCTCTGTGTATTTCAATACCCAAAATCTGTTTTGCAGCTCCAATATCCTTCATATCAAATACCCTAGCCATCTGAGCCTTCAACTTGTTGATTTCGCCCATGCTTTTACTTACAATAAGCATATCATCAACATACAATACTAAGATAATGAATACATCATTTAACTTTTTGAAGTACAAACAATGATCATACTCACTTCTAGTATAACCTTGGCTCACCATGAAAGAATCAAACTTCTTGTACCATTGCCTGGGTGACTGTTTCAAGCCATACAATGATTTCCTGAGCTTACAAACTAATTTTCCTTTACAATGCTGCACATAACTCTCTGGTTGTTCCATAAAAATCTCCTCATCCAAATCTCCATGTAGAAAAGTTGTTTTAACATCTAGTTACTCTAACTCAAAATCAAACATTGCAACTAGTGCTAACACAATGCGAATAGATACAAGCTTGACAATAGGTGAAAAAATCTCATGATAGTCAATACCTTCCATCCGAGAATACCCTTTCGCCACCAATCGAGCTTTGTATCTTTCAATCTTACCGTCAACACTTTTCTTCAATTTGAAGACCCACTTACACCCAACCACTTTCCTATCTTTAGGGAGTTCAACCAAATTCCATGTCTCGTTCTTCTCCAGAGAATCCATTTCTTCTTTCATTGCCATCTTCCACTTAGTATTTTAAGTGCAATCAATGGATTCCTGAAAACAAGAAGGTTCTCCATCATTAGTAAACAAAGCAACAGATGAGACAAAATCAGTATACCTCTTAGGAGGCTTTCTCTCCCTTGTCGATCTTCTTGGTGTAGGTTGTGGGGTTTCCACAATTTCTTGAATTTCTTCCTCTTATATGAATTCTCTCTCACCAGAAACTTCTTCTTGTTTCTTCGAGTCATTAGAAGATTGGTTCTCCAAGTGAATTACTTGTTTTGATATTGCATGTTCCTGTTCCACATCAACTCTTACACTTTCAGATTTAATTAGAGAATATTCATCAAAAATTACATCTCTGCTAATGAGAATTTTGTGGGCAGCAGGATCCCACAACCTATATCCTTTCATAACATCATCATAACCAACAAAGATGCACTTCTTTGATCTAGGGTCTAACTTAGAACACTGATTTTTAGGAGTAAGTGCATAAGCTTCACAACCAAAGATTTTCAAATTTGAATAATCACAGGAGTGATTTGTCCATACCTCTTCCGAAATTTTACAATCTATTGCCATTGAAGGTGACCGATTTATAAGATAACAAGCAGTAGAAACTGCTTCTGCCCTCAACTCTTGCCCCAAATTAGCATTACTTAGCATGCTCCTTGCTCTTTCTAGAAGAGTCCTGTTCATGCGTTCTGCAACGCCATTTTGCTGAGGAGTGCATACATTTGTTTTGTGTCTAACGATCCCTTCATCTTTACAATATTTTTCAAACTCCAAAGAAGTAAATTCGCCTCCATTATCCGTCCTTGAACACTTGATTGTTCTACTAGTTATTTTTTCAACGATCACTTTAAATTGTTTAAACATATTAAACACATAAGCTTTTCTTTTAAGGACATAGACCCAAACCTTTCTAGAAAATTCATCTACAAATAATACATAATATTTTGCTCCCCCATATGAAATGGTAGGAGACGGACCCCATACATCAGAATGAACATAGTCAGGTACACCTTTACTTACATGACTACCTGCTTTAAACTTCTATCTACACTGCTTTCCATATATACAATGTTTACAAAACATAAAATTCAGATTTTTCAAGTTTGGAAGAAATTTACGATTCATTAATACTTGAAGTCCTTTTTCACTCATATGGCCAAGACATTGATGCCATAGTTGAGTGGGTCCTGATTCTTCTTCAGATACTAATGCAGTACCATTAACTTGTGTTCTTCCAACTAGTTTGTAAAGGTTTCCTGTCCTCTGTGCCTTCATGACCACTAAAGCACCCTTGGAAACTTCTAGAGTTCCATCAAAACCTGTAAACTTATGACCACTAGAATCCAAAACTCCTAATGAGATTAAATTTTTCTTTAACTCAGGTACATGCCTTACATCTGTAAGTGTTCTTATCACTCCATCAAACATTTTAATTTTTATATTTCCAAATCCAAGAGTTTTACATGGAGAATTATCTCCCAAAAGAACACAACCATCATTAATTGTTTGATAAGAAGAAAACCATTCTTTATGAGGAAATACATGGTGCGAAGCACCAGAACCTAACAACTATTCTTCATTATATCCCGAAACACTACAAATGGATAACACCTCATTAATCATACCTGAATCAGACTTAACTGAATTTGCCTCAGACTTGGAGTCATTAGATTCTTTTCTTTTCCAACAGTCTTTCTTGAGATGACCAGTCTTGTTGCAGTACCAACATTTGAGTTTGCTCTTTCTGCCCTTTGACTTATATCTAGAAGTTTCTCTTGACTTTTCTCCTTTTTCTTTGGAATGACCTCTAACATACAAAGCTTCAGGTGTAGAGGACTCAATATTAGCCTTATTTCTTAATTCCTCAGACAACAGTGCTCCAATTATAGTGTCAAATTCCAAAGTGTCAAATGTACTATGACTAATAGAAGATATGACATGACCCCAAGACTTAGGTAAAGTGCATAATAGGTTTACAGCCTTATCTTCATCCTCAATGTGAACGTCCATACTATTCAATTGGCAAATAAGATTATTAAATACATTTAAATGATCTGCAATCTTTGTTCCTTCTTTCATCTTCATACCATATAATTGTCTTTTTAAATAAATTCTATTTGTTACAGATTTGGTCATATACATGTTTTCTAATATATTCCACAAGCTTGCTGCTGATGTTTCTCCAATAATGTTAAATAACACATCATCCACAAGACATAAACGGATTGTGCGTAGCGCTTTGGCATCTAGATCCTCCCATTCATCATCTATTATGGTGATAGGTTTTTTTCTTTTCCCGTCTAAAGCTCTCTGTAACCCTTGCTGAACTAATAAATCTCGCATCTTTCACTTCCAAAGTTCAAAATTGTTTTTACCATTAAATTTTTCAATCTCAAACTTTGTGCTAGACATCTTTTATAAAAAAAAAATTTCAACCTTTTAAAATATTTTCAGCCCAAACAACACTCCAATACTATATTCTCCAAATTATAATTACTGGCTTGAATGTCTTATATATATATATATATATATATAATTTAAACTTCTCATATTTTCAGCCCAAACAACACTCCAATAATATATTCCTGGGTTGAATGTCTTATATATATATATAATGATTTATATCACTGCTAGTTTATGTGTATTGGAAATAAATATATATATATCCAAACTTTTTGGATAACCAAACACAAATTTTTAAAAAAAATTACCACTTGTCCAACCGCACGTAGCAACTAGCAATGAGACAAACATGTCAAGCTTTTCTTCAGGCTGTCCATACCCTTCTACGATCCAAGGTATATTTTTCCACAATGCATCCTGAGATTTTTTTTAACGCAGCTTTACACTATTTATCACATCTAGGAAGAGGCCAGCTCCATGCAGCCAGGCAACGTTGTCACTTCACGCAGTCAGGCAGTCACCTCCACACTCAACAGTCAGGTAGCAGATCAGCTCCACGCTGTCACCTCCACGCAGTCAGGCAGGATGCTGGCTCACAACACTTCAATCTTCTTCCACTGGATTTGTAATGCTAAGTTGGCTCTTCAACCTCCAGGCTTGTTCTCAAATCTAAACCTTCGATCCTCCACCATGTGATCTCTTATAGCAAACAACTAAATCTTTTTCTCTTTTCCAGAAGCTCTGATACCACTTGTTAAATTCAAGAGACACATTCATCAAACTAGACAATTAATAACAGCTTTAGAACACCAGTATTTCATGTGGTAAAACCCCAACATGGGGAAACATCCACGGGCAAAGCATTGAAGCTCATTAACAGAGAAAGAGAGATTACAAGACGGTCTCAACCTCACAGACAACTCTCTACATTGTGCATCCCAACCATGCACTATATACTTCATGAATTTAGTTACATGATTAAACTGTTGCCGGTTATGCCGGTTATGAGAAACTTCCCATAAACATCCGTAATGAGAAAATTCCCAGAAACAAATTAGATTAGTTGTAATTTAACATCATATTGACTCTAAATTTTGGTTTGGGTCAAATTAACAGTTAGTTGATGGGTTTATAATCAGAAGATGATGATGGATCAGAACAAATAGTCCTCCACACACTTGGTAAATGCAGTATGGAATCCTTTGTTCAGCTGGCCTCATGCATAGCTTAAAGAGGTTTCTCCATCTCAAAATAGACATGCAAATATATTAAGCTTTAATAGGCCAATCTAATTTTCATTCATAGTCTATTTCTTTTAGTGTCTTTTCCATAGGACTTATTACATTCAAAGCTTGCAACCATGCATAAATGCCTTTATCATAGCTTCAAGTATCAAAGGATAGCATGGCCTTTATATTCTCTACATTTCTACTTTGATATAGCTAAGCATGCTTGCATCTGAATTAAGTTTATCTACTAGATAGACATTCAGATATCTTCTGAGATATGGAGAGGGCATTGCAAGTGTTGAATTTAGAACATAATTCCCAATTTTTGCATCATGTGCACGAGTTTTGTTGCTTGTTTGTTTGCATACTCTCTTGGAATTGTGTTATGTAAGGTTAATCAAAGTGCAAGGTTGCATAACTAGAGTCATTGCATGGGTTAAAAATAGAAGACCTTTCAGAAACAAAACTGATATTTGCAAGAATCAATCATGAAGTTGAAATTACCATTGAATTTAGATTATTTCCTTTCGTATCAATGGATTTATTCCTTGAACTTTTTGTTTATTTGACATATAGGTGTAATGTGAATATACATGGATTTAGATTCTAGAATGTCTTTGGTATCAATGGATTTATTCCTCGCACTTTGTACCTTTAAGCAAAGTGCAATGTTGCATAATCAGAGTCATTGCATGGCCTAAAGATAGATGAAGAGCTTTTGGAAACCAAAATTGATATTTGCAATAAGATTCAGAAAGTAGATGCAAAATTGAAGTGGAGATTACCACTGAATTTGAATGTTTTTTTGGTATCACTAGATTTATCCATAGCACTTTTCCCTTATTTGACTTGTGGGTGTAATGTATATACATATATAATAGTCAAAATCAGTTTAAAATAAGGAGGGACTTAGCGAAGGAAGAAGTTACGTGGAAAGAATACGAACATACATAATAAAGTGTGAAACACCAAACGACTTTAATAAAACTGAAGTTTTTCGGTTTCCGATACTCGGAGGTCGGAAATCGGAAATAGGAACTTCAACACTTCTTTATTTGAAAATACAAAACTTTTGAGATCCGAAATGTCAGAAATCGAAAATCGGAACATAGGGTGTTCTTATTGGAAAACATAGGATTTTTGGAATCCAAAATGTCAGAAATCGAAAATCAGAACATAGGGTGTTCCTTATTGGAAAACATAGGATTTCCAGAATTCAAAATGTCAGATTCCGTATTTTTAATTTCTTTCTTGCCGACTTATGCTTTTTTTATTTGAATAAATCGGAAAGCGGAAAGCAAAAATAAGAATTTACATGTTTGCATTTAAGATTTTGTGCTTTTCGACTTTCGGTTTCGTGCTTCATTATAATTTTGAAGCAAAACTTGGGCAGGTGGCCTAACACATCACCGTTCTCGACATTGGAACAATATTTCATTAAGTAATTGTGAGAAATTTGAGTAGTTTTAAGATAAATCATGCTATTTGCCAATTTTTTTTACTACAAAGAAATCAGAAATGCACAAAATGATTCCCTAGATTTTCTTAATGCATAGTTACAGAGTACGACCACACTGACCATATCAATTCAAAAATACTGTTGTAAGGTGAATCAACTGTTTGGTGGATCATATCGCGGCAGTGGCTATACAACACCATAAGTCTTCAAATCAAACTCGAAAAAGAGGGGCTAGATAGATACATTTAGGGAGAAGTGAGAAAACAAATCGCATATATCAGACTCAGCTCAGCCCATGAGAGAAATCAAATTGCAAATATCAGAGCCCTTGAGAAAAATTAAATCACAAATATCAGATAGACCCATGAAAAATCACAGGGAGAGATCAAGCAGAGCCCATGATCATAGTGAGGAGATGGCAGGGTAACCAAAACCCAGAGAGGGATAGACCCATGAAAAATAGAAGAGAGAGATCAAGTAGACACTGTGAGAAATTATTAAGGGTATATTTTCCAATAATAAGGTAATATAAAAAATTGTATTTTTTTTATAAATATAAACTAGCAATTGTACCTATGGGTGCAATAAAAGAACGTTGTGTTGCAAGCTAAGCAAGGAGATATGAACATATATAACAAGAAAGACAATTTGAAGTGTTGATACAATATTTTAAAGACATGTTGATACAATGTTTCAGAGATGTCCAATGCCCCTGGCCCTTGGTTCTTTCCAACCTTGAATTGAATCAAATGGGTGGATTTGTAAGCCTGATTAGCATCAAAATACCTTCTGAATTACCGAGAATGCATAAACCAGACCATTACTACACCTCTAAATGGTCTTAATTCCCCCTCTATTAGGAATAATGTGAGAAGAGGAGAGTCTCGTATTCTAAACACTAGACACAAAAACCAATGAGTACTCTATGGCATGGTTCTCTTCTGTATATGTGGTTACATCACTAAATTTGGCCTCCCAAACTGGTTGTGGCTCAGGTTATGGCTTCGAAACTTAAATCTTGACACAATGTTCCCCCTTGTCAGGTGTAAGAGAAAATTCCAGGGAAGAAGAAAATCCTTCATCTACTAGAATATGTATGCCTCATCTACATATAGTTCATAGGGCTTCTTGCAACTCCACCCTTTACAAATATTACTCAACATATTCAAAACTCAAAAGGTGAGGGGTGTTGATATTAGCCGGAAATGCACCCACATACAATATCATTCAACTTTTATACTATACACAAAACACATATGCAAGTACCAAAGAAAATACACTAGAACTTGCAAACAAGCCATAGTTTGCAAGTTACACTCTTGAATGTTGAACTGATGAATCTACTATCTTGTGATGACGATAACCCGCTTATATATATTTCTTTTAGAGCATCTATAGCAGCAAGCTGCAAATTTCCTTGGACAAAATCAATCCAAATCTTCTCTAGAATCTACATAGGCAGCCAACCGTGGTCCCTTATATGCTTAGAGCATTGTCAATCAACAACCACTCACAATGTGGTTTCTTTTCCACAAAAAAAATATCTACAACCATTTCTAGTCTTCAAACTCTACAATCTCAGTACTATTAACTAGCTACAACAGTTTGTGCAAACTTTACTTAATCCAACACAATACAACCTTCTCGATTCAATGTCAAAGAGACTAAATGACATAAAATTTGAATAATATAATGCTTTTCTAAGAAAATACCCTAAAGCTCCAAAATAAAATAAGTGGTGAACATCTATAGAATGCAAATATACATATAATTTTACTTATCTAAAATAATAGTCTCTTCAATACCATGCTTTATACACAATTTGATGTAGTTGGAGGCTGCTCACATATACACTAGTGTTCACACTTTTCCCATGCATCACAAATAATTATGCTCGAATTTTTAGGTCCTATGTAAGTTTCCATGTGCAGTTACATGGGTCTCCACATGGCTTAGAGAGAGGCACAATAATTGCAGGAAACAAGTCCACCGTTTGCAACAAATAGTCTTCAAAACAAGCTCCACGATTAGCCAATGCTTTCACCAAAGTTGTAAGAGTCTTCAGAGAAATTATTCATGGATCTCCTATATGCAATTCCTTCAAAGGGCGGAGGGTGCAACTTCACTAAAAAATGCTCACCAACAATTTCAACCCATTAGCAATCAACAGAAAATTCCATGTTCAACTCCATGGGAAGCAGTCATGTGTATAGCAGCTCCATGTTATCTAAGAGTGGGAATAGCGCATGTGAAGGAGGTTTCAACACCAAACATGAGATACTTTCTAACAATATGTAGTCAACAGCTCCCAAATGACATGTCACGGCATAATTTGGACAATAACTAGTCTCAATCGACGAGATGCTAGTAATTAGAAATTGTATTATTACCTCCCGACCAAATATTTAAAACCCAATTATAAGAAGGTATGACAATTATCTCATGCTTGGACTGATTAATTGAACTCCCCTCACTATCTTTCCATCTCTACATTCCACTCTTGGAAAAATTGAGCTTGGGCATGAACTTCACTTATAAAACTCCAAATTTTCAATCCATAAGATCTATTATCAATGTCATTGTCATCATTTAATTCAAAACATCTTAGTATTGATACTTGTTGCAGCACATTGAGTCATGGTTCTTTTCCAACGTCGAAGATCACATTTCTAAAAGTGGTTGTAGCTCATCTCCGTGGGCCAATAGTTCTTCATTGATGTCAGCAGTCTTTACAAGCAATAGTAATAATGCAATAGTAAAGATGTTAGCATTCTCAATTGTTTCGACAATGGATTATGGACTCCACCCTGCATTGTTAATACTTAAGAAGCATAATCATCCTTTGTGTTGATGAAGGATTTGAAGTGTTGTTTGAAAGAGGCCCAGAAACTTCAATGCCTCTTTGTCTTGGTTGTTGTTGACGAGAGTGTTCACAAAGGCATCACAAGCCAATGTGTTGTTCAATAGCCATCCGACGTGGATGATCGTTTCCACAAAGGTAGTCCTAGATTTAATCATATTACCTTCATTCTCACATCCCTTCAAAAGCATCAGTCATCACTATTCAAAGCAATCATCAACCGTAGGTCTACATTTAGATTAGGTTTTAGGTTCTCTAATCTATTGCATGGCCTTCTCATGGATTTATTAAGCAATACTTTGAGTCTAGCATTATAAATTACGAGAAAATGTGTCCATAGGTTCGATGGCCCTTTCTGTGATGTGCTTCTGTCTCATTTTGATACTTTGGCTTCAATAGATCTTCCTTTTAAGCTTCTTGTCACATGATGGAGCTACACATATGCAATCAAAACCATGTAAAAGGGTGAAGTACCTTTCAATGTACCATTCCTTCCTTACACATTATACCTCTGTGGAGCTGCATTAGATACTCTCAACGTATTCACTGAAATGGAGACACAATAGAAAAGTATCAAGCTTCAACAACTCCACATTCCATAGACCAAACGCTCATGGAAAGGACGCAACCAGAGAGTGCATGAACTAGCTTAAATACTCAGTGCAGAAACCGGTCATCAAAAATATGTGGGTCCATGTTGCATTTAATGCATTCAGAGGTCCAATAATATTTCTCAGTGCATCTACACAATGTCTCAACACATGGGTTATGTAGAGAAAATGCAATCTAACTCCAAGTCGGATATGCAAATCTCTTTGATACATAAGACTCCAAGTCGCAGGGCCTCGTAACAAAGGAGTGAGACAATCTTCATGGGGAGAGAGAGATTCACGCACACCTTTCAATGTATATACTCACAGGGAGAGAATGAATAAAGGAATCTCTATAATGTAATCTCCAACTTTGGAGTGGAATATGATAGAATATCTATAAGTCATGAAGTAGTGAAAGGAGAAACTAGAGATAATGGGATTCCTAAGAGGAAAGATACACTTCTACTGGGACATACAAATGAGTCACATATAGCCATCCCTATGACAACAATTTGTCGATCCATTTAACAACATCAAATATAATCCAATGGATATCTAGCTACCAAGAGGGCGACATGCTAACATGCCGCTCCATAATATTCTCAGGGACTCAAGCACAAGAACACATAGAAATATAGCAGTCTACAGGTCAAGATCCCAAGCACAAACTTGCAGCAATATAGGGAGACTTAGTTTGATATGGTGTGGAGGAGGAGAGGTTCAATTCATCAACATCTCCACTCACATTGTAAATGGATCGTGCTTAGTCAATAGTTCATGGCAAAAAGTCTCACACTCCACAATGGAGTCTCAACATGTGCAAGCAACATCACAGTCTTTAGCAATATGCATTCAACAATCAAATTAAAGGATATTCCATGAGGTACAACACATATTCAAATGAGAGACAACTCTACGTTCTGGAAAAGGTAGTAGCTACAACTCCAATGCAATCACTAGAGAAGAACACATCTTCAAATGAGAGACAACTCTACTTTCTGGAAAAGGTAGTAGCTACAACTCCAATGCAATCATTAGAGAAGAGGTAGCACCTCACAATAATCTCCATAACTCCACCACCTCCATAAAATATTCATAATGTAGCTCACAACACTTCGATGTTGACATCAAGGGAAGAATCACCAGACTTTTGAGTTCACATCCTCTCAATTCTTACACTCCAGTAGCAATGTAATATATATAGAATGTCATCGGGATCTCGTAGGTCTCAAGGAGGGAGGATGGATTATAGAATAAAAATAAAAGAAAATAATTTTTGTTTCTCGTTTACCTTTGAGTGTCCTATTGCATGAATCCCTCCCCAACATGCAATTCATGTGGCATCCATCCAGGCGCACCTGTGGGAGGTAAGAGACAACCTACCTTTCGCATTCACTTTTTCCACCCATTCACAGTCCCTGGGCTAGGTGTCTGTTAGAATCGGGAGCATTTGTACAAACCATACAAGAATTCAAGATGGCAATGTATGCAAGGAACCATTTTTTTCAAGGATGAAGAGGAAAAGAGGCCAGAGAAGCCTCACTATTATGGACTCACAGAAATTAGGCCCCCAGTTATTCTTTCACAGATCTTACCTGCCTTGAGGTTTGCATTGTTTATTTTTGCGTTTTTCAAATACCTTTGCTTAAATACAAATCATGTGGTTTTAAGAACTGGATTTTTTCAGGATATTTTTTAAGAACTGGATTCTTTCACTGGATTCTTATTAGAAATAGAACATCAGGATATTTTTTCAGGGCAACAACTTTCACTAAGTTATTTCTATATTTTGTGCTCTGAATCATAGGACATTCTTGAGGCAATGGGGCAATCTGTTGATGGCTTGAAGTTTGCAGGAGGGACTTGTAGTTTGATGCAGAAAACAATCATTAAAGAGATTACAGAAATGGCACACAGGCACAAAGTGAATATGTGGGACAGGCCAGTAATAAACCCAGGTTGTCTTTTAGCTTCTTACATCGGTACTTGCAAAATCTTGTTATGAAATCTGCATAAAAGCTGACTTACACATACTCAATTCTATTTCTCCATCTAGATCCCAACCTTTCACCTGAGAAGACTTGCGATGGCCTACACAGAATTTGAGTATTTGGATAAGAAATATTCATACACCAACGTCCTTCTTGCAGGGCTGATCAGCTGCCTGTAGGGTTTTGTCAATCAATTTCTGTGCACGTCTGCTTCGAGCTTTGATTCGCATGTTGTCACTCTTATCCGTTTTTCTATAAGGCATCTTCAATTTCAATCCCTTAATCTTCGATTTCAGACTGCAAACCAGATTCTCCAAATGGTTCCCATACCTTCAAAAGAAAAGAAAAGCAGAAGCAGATCAACACCATTTACTGCATGGATGAGTGCTTCTGCATTCATAAAAATTAGCTTATGCTCAGTTCTCTTTCATTCCATTCCTTTGAGATTGCTTTGCTTTCTTATAGATATCTTAACTGCGCATAGTTCATAGCTTTTCATCTTTTTTCAAAGCCCGCATTCTCTCACAAACACATACAAAACCTGGTGGACTGGACTGTGCAAATTTCAGGCTTTTGGAAAAATGATTTTGTGAAGGAAGATAGGTAGAAGGCGCTCGAAGAAAGAAAGAAGCATTTTTCTGTAAGGCGTCTTCAATTTCAATCCCTTAATCTTCGATTTTAGATTGTAAACCAGATTCTCCAAATGGTTCCCATACCTTCAAAAGAAAAGAAAAACAGAAGCAGATCAACACCATTTACTGCATGGATTAATGCTTCAGCATACATAAAACTTAGCTTCTGCTCAGTTCTCTTTCATTCCTTTCCTTTCAGATTGCTTTGCTTTCTTACAGATATCTTAACTGCGCATAGTTCACAGCTTTTCAGCTTTTTTTTAAGCCTGCATTCTGTCACAAACACAAACGAAACCTAGCAGACTGGACTGTGCAAATTTCAGGCTTTTGGCAAAACTATTTCGTGAAGGAATATAGGTAGACGAGGCTCGAAGAAAGAAAGAAGCAGCTGTGTTTAGCAAAAGGCAATAGACTATTATTTTGCATCGTCGGATCGGCCCGTTGTGCCATTGTGGACCGACGATCTCCATCTGCATTCTTTCTGGAAGCTCCAACTCTTGGATTGATGGTGATGGGACATGTGCCACTGTCTAAACTTATCAACGACGCAGATTATCTGAATCGTCAGACGAAAACATTCAACGGATGAAAAAAAAACGCATTAATTTCAGGGAGTAGAGTCCCACTTGTTGAAACGCCTTACGGCGTAATTAACTAAATTTTTAAATATTCTACACTCTTTTTAAAGTACAGTTTCATATTTTAAAATTTTAATGTTTTTATATCACCTAGGGACACAGTATTTGAAAAGTTAAATGTGACTAGAAACATTACTATATAACTAAATAATAAATAATTAATTTATAACTATATTCACCTACATCTTCGTTGTCCTTTTTCGTAATTAGCAAATTCCACACAGCTGTTGGAAACTCTTCATTTCAACTTCTATACATTCGCCTCAGATCATGACATTTCATAAAGTCAGAATCAAAATCAAATTGACTTTCTATACTCTATTTTTTTCTAATATTAATTCAATAGTTTTAACTGGAATAATTATATTTATTATTATTATTAATATAGATTTATATCGATATTTTTTTATAAAAAAAAACTTAGAATAATTATATTTATGATTAAAAATATAAAAAAATTAATAGCATGCATTTTCTCTCCGGTTCTTTTTCTTCTTCCTGCAAATTGTAGCAATTTAGAAGCCAAAATTTCCACCAAATTCATTTCGCAATGCGGAAAGCTTAAATCGAGAAATAAGATAAAAAAATATGATTCAAACACTTTTTTGATTTCCACATTTGGCACCGCAGAAAGCGAAAGTCAGAAATACAGAAAGTTTTATTACGAACTTGTAACTTCCCTGTTCCACACTACGGAAAGCGGAAGTTGGGAATGGATTTTCAATGACTTAAAAAAAATGGATCCCTGCTTATGCAACATCAATTACCTAGTTGTTAGTTTTAAAAATTATTTCTTCAGTATATAAAGTATACTGAGATAAAGATCATATCCAAATCAATTTCTGATCATATAATTAAAGTGTCACTATAATTGGAACCCGTATATGATTCTTTAAGCCTAATATATATTGAATTCATATTGCTGCAAGTTCGGAGCATGGAAATAATGTTGATTTCTGGAAATTGTACAAATAATTTATCTTATAAATAAATAATAATAATTTCCAATATATTTTATATTTGATTTAAAATAGATATATATTTATGTTGCTTGATTCTTTATCTCTCTCTCTATATGTAAATGTTAAAGTGAGATATGAAATTTATGTTCTTTTTTCTTTTTTTATAGATTTCTTTAAGACTTAATAGTGATTGGATTGCATGCTTAAAAATTAAAATTTATTTTTCTCTAAGTTTGGATTTTGTTGTTGATAGTTTAAATTTAATATAATTGAATATAACATTTGTTTTGGCCTCTAGAGGTTGCGGCCATCTAGAGGTGAGCAAATTTTGCTTCCTGCATTTTCTCTCTGGTTCTTTTTCTTCTTCCTGCAAATCGTACCAATTTAGAGGCCAAAATCTCCGCCAAATTTAGAGGCAGATTGATCAGATTCTCCCAAATGTAAATTGTATAAAATTGCGAAAAGAAAAATCAAAGTTCCAATTTCCACATTCCGCAATGCGGAAAGCAGAAATCAGGAAATATGAGACAAATATTTTTTTGATTTCCGCATTCCGCACTGCGGAAAGTGAAATTTGGAAATACAAAAAGTTTTATTATGAACTTGTAATTTCCGTGTTCTACACTGTGAAAAGCAGAAGTCGGGAATGGTCTTCCGATGGCTTGAGCAAATCAAGTATGCCTCTAAAACTCCTGGTAAACAATGGGAATCATTTCCAAACAAGAAACACTCATGATCTCCCACCTGTGTGCAAGACATGTGGCCTAGCCTAAGCTCCAATTCCGATAACAATGCATACTTTAATCCATTATATATTTAAAGTTTAATCTGCAACTTTATGATTCAAGCAATCCATATTTGTTGGATTTATATATGTATACGTATGTAGAGATAGCCAGGAAAGAAGGATACCACCAGATCTTCAAGAGATTATAAGGGCTATGATTTGAATTGTAACTCTATTGTTTTTCTTCTGGTTCATTGCTTAAGTGTGGGAATTATATTGTAATAAATAATACATAATATTCAAAAGTTATATTATTATTTGGTTATGTGCATCTAAAGAGAAACTAATGAAAATCCATAATTATTTTCATATATAAATATTGTATCATATCCATTATTTTATGTTAGGCTCTCTGTAATATAGAGACAAGCATTATGGTAGAAGTCTCCATATGGTTGACACAACATATGGTTCAAAAAACGTAAAAGGACTCCACCAAATCCTCTTTTGTAAAGGATCCATCAAGACAACCTCTTAAGATCGTAGAATGCTCAATGCTCCAATGAATTTTTACTATTTCATTTTAAAGAAAAATCTGATTAAAAAAATGTAAAAATATGAGTGTGGCTAAGTCACTGCCCAATTGAGAATCACCTTTGGGTGTCATGAGGGAGATAAATTCCATTAATCCATTAATTATATAACCGAGTTTATAATAGTCATTTTTATCAATAGACTCACGCGTTCAATCTCCAACCACTATACATTAATCCATTAATTATACAACTGAGTTAATAATAGTCATTTCGTGAACATTTAAAAGAAAAGAAGAAGTGAGTGAATATACAAATGCACACTTCGTAAAAATTGGATAGGTTGTTTGAGGAATTGTATTTTAATATGATTTTTATGGAGAAAAGATTCGAAACTGTCACATTAGATAAATGGCGGTTTAAGTTCAGAATTTGTGAATCAACTATCATATAAAGATTTAACAATTCAGGATTTGTAAATTAATATTTTTTTCTTCGAGTAAGGATTTCTATCGTTTAGAAACTGTATTTTAATATATTTATTATGGTTGAAAATATTGAAAACCGTAATGATAGAAAATAAGAAGATCATGAAAAGAAGAAGAAGGTTTCCTACTCTTTAGAGACGAATTTTTTGCACTTTTTCGATTTCTGGTTCGGATTTCGGAAGTCGGCTCCTCTACTTTCGAAACTGGGTTTCAAAACTTTTCCGATTTCCAGTTTAGGTTGCAGAAGTCGGCTCCTCGACTTTCAATATCTGTAAATTCAATCTTTCAGAACTTTAGAATTTGTGAATCAGCTATCACATAATTATTTTAACAATTCAGAATTTGTAAATTAATATTTTTTTCTTCAAGTAAGGATTTTTACAGTTTAGAAACTGTATTTTAATATATCTTTTTATGGTTGAAAATATTGAAGATAAGGTTTATTAAAAATGATATCAAAGTTCATGCTCTTTTAAATCAATGAACAGAAATATTTGGTTGTTGAGTGTATATTCGACCAGATCTATTTTTTTTTATCACTATGGTTGAATAAATACCTGTGTTGAGGAGCATTTCAATAGATTTGAATCATTGTTGCATCAAATTTAAAAACACACATCAAATCGATAACAAGCTTAGAGATTGGATAGATCACAGGCTTAAAGAATTACCAAAAATCTAAGGAGTGCTTCAAACAGTACAGGTAGACTCTTCAAACATTGACAGTGGTGGCATGGTTATCTTCACATTAATAGTTGCAATAGACAGTGAAACTCTCTTTTATACATATTGCGAATTTGAACTGCATATTAGACAAAGTTTTGAGAACCATGTTGTGAAGAGTCCAAGAAAACTTGCGTAGATAATATATATTGTTTTCCAGCATTTTAAGATGATTGAATCATAATTTTTTTTTTAAATAAATTAAATTATATTTCATTTTGGTTCATTTTAATATGTTATGATAACATTTCCTATATTAATCATAACTGTGAGTTGTTATCTTAGGAAGAATTTAGGAGAATTTAAAAATATATATAAATATATTAAAAATTGGTTTTTTATCCTTTTCGATGATGTAATTGGGTTTTATATCATTTTCAATGATATAATCATACAAATTTGTTAAAATTATGATTTTAAAGACTGTCAAATCATCACAATTTTATAAATAAATTTGAATGAGTTTTATGAAAATGAAGCAAACACAACCTCACGTCTACGAATGGAGAGATTTTAAAGAAAGTGCGAACAAATTCAACGAACTAATTAATTAATTAAAGTGGTATAAAGGTTGGAAAGAAGATGGTTCGATTTTATACCCGTCTGATATCAACAGAAGCTCACGATCACATACTTAACTATCATAAACCAAGGGTGATAGTTATAAAACCAAGTAAGTGACGTGTATTTTAAAACCAATTCACAGATTGAACAAGTAGTTTGTTTTGTTTGTCTACAAAATGATGGAATAGCTTACGTGAATTGATGTAACTACACAAAATTGTTGAGAAAATTGCAAATAGATATCCGAGGAGCTATCTTCCACAATCCGAACAAAAAATTGGAAGGGCGTGAAAATGTGGGAAACCTGTTTCATAAGTCGAGGATCCGAATTCTGCAATCCGAATCGAAAATCGAAAATTTGATTGCGTGAAAGTGTAGGAACCATGTTTAGTAAGTCGAGGAGCCGACTTCCGCAATCCGAACCGGAAATTAGAAATCAGAAAAGTGTGAGAGTTCGAAAAATTGCAGTGGGGAAAGAAAAATATAGAGATTGCGCTAGAGAGAGAGGATTGGTTTTAGGGATAATTAGGGAAATTAAAGAGAAAGAGAGGTATAGGATGCGACCAGAGAGAAAGAAAGAGAGTTTACGGGTGNGGGGAGAGATATGTTGATCCTCCGATCGGGGATGTCATTGATGTATTTATTCATGAATGTCTTGAGGTAAAACCACATTTGTAACTCGGGTCAGTAGTACCCACAAAAGTATTATTAAAATGTAATTTTCAGTCTCCCAAGGTAAGTCAGAAAGGCTCAGTTGCAGAAAGACTCAATATTTTTACCCTCTTGACGTTCCTTTGCACCTCTCGGTGCAAATGCTAGGCATTAGTAAGGACAAATGGCATTAATAGGAAGTCATAACGACCTTCATGAGTTTTGAAGTTATATTTTGAATGTCTTCTTTCATTCTAATATGATGATTACCGAAATGAAGGTCTAGCATGGTAAAATTAAATTGCTCAATGTGCATATAATAACTCATCAATAATAGAGACATGAAATTATCTTTAATTATGAATTTGTTGAATTCTTAATACTCTAGATGAATATACCAAGATCATTCCTTATTGTAAACAATGACCATTGGTGAGAATAAAGCACTTTGGCTTGGTCAAATGATACTAGCATCAAGTATCTCCAGGGAAAAATTTAGAGGCAAAATTTAGCCCATGTGATACATTTTTTATTTTATTTTTATTTTTTCCAAAAAACTATTCATCATTTTCCATTTTTTTTTCTAAAACTATTTTCCCAAATTCGAGGGGATAATTTGTTTTTAACTCTAGAAATAGCCAAAATTGTCCAAAAACTATTAGAGTATTGAATACATTTTGAAAAATATCACCAAACATTTTATGATTGCAAATTTAAGAATTAAGAAGATTCGCCAAGGTTTTTACACTTTAAGAAAATTATGTATCCTTAAAAATCTTCTTGAGTATCTCTAGAACCATGTGTTCCATCTCCCATTTTTATGCATCGGGATATTTGTACAACCTAATATTTGGTGTAATGCTCCCTACCACTAGGTAGATAACATGATCATGTTTTTCGATGGGAGCTAAGATTCCTCAAATACATTTGCATGTCTTTCAATAAATTATTGTATGTATTTTGATTGTGGTGGATTATACAGTTGGATATCTAGTGAAAACAATTTGGCAATTTCACATTGATTGTGTCTTTTTTATCATTTTGTCATTTTATTTGAAGAAAACCACCTTGGATGGTTTACCATGAATTTCCGTGAGCTCATATTCTTTTCCTTTACAAATAAATTGCATGAACAGATCTTGAAAATTCATTTTTATTGTACCTAATTGTGCTAACCATTGAGATCCTAAGACCAACCATCCCCACCCACAAGAATTGCTACCATGGGATTCTTCAACAAATAATTACCCATACTAAGTTTAAGATTGTGACATTTCCTACACAATTCATTGTTCTCCCATGTACAATTATCACTTAATATTTGGGGTTGGGTATATGGAACATTTAATATTTTTTTTGATAACTTTTTGTTAATGAAATTATGTGTGCTGCCACTATCAATGAATACATTTACCTTTTGTTTCTTCATAAATTCTTCTATCATTAGTTTTGAGGCATGCTAGTGTGGGCTAATGGGCTAATGAGTGAGTATGGTGGACACAATTTCTTCTACTTTTAAATCCAAACATGATTCTAGTAGTTGATGATTTGACTTATTATTCACAATCTATGTAAAACAACTTCTTCTCAGCACATTTATTCCCCTTATATACTTGCTCCTTATTATACTTGCTATCATAGTTGTAACATAATCATGTACCCTTATTTTCCTCTAGTTGTTAAGGAGCAAGTCTTGTGAATACTGTGCCCCTTACTATACTTTATATCATAGTTGTAGTATAAGCATGTAGCCTTATTTTTCTTTATTTGCCTTGCTCTATTAAATATTTTTTCAATGGATGGTGGATTGGACACTCTTACCTCATGCTAGATAAATACTTTTAGTACTCGAATGGAAAGGTCCAATTACTTTTCTTCCTAGATAAATTCTATCCTTAAATTTAGTTGTTGGAATTTACTAATGTATTATGCGACTAATCTTGTTTGAGAGAGCTTGGCTAGTTGATTGAAAAAGGTTTTGTTTTGCAACTGTTGTAATGCTCTACCAATCCCAAGAAGCCTATCCACGTGAGCATGTTTTTATTCCTGCATCACCATTTGATACAATACATATTTGTCTGATTCTAAATAAAGAGAAGACACTTTGATCCCATCAAGCCTATGCATCTTTACCCTAGGTATAATAAATTTATTTATTGGTTCCCTATGGTAGTTTGTTCTCCTTTATCATGACTGTGTGGAAAGCTCCTTATGTTTTGTTCCCCTCCAAATTGATTGTACTTTGGACATCCGACTGTGCTCAGTGCATCTTGGTTAGCTTGATTATGCTGGAGCATGTTGGTTATTTACTACAGTGTACCATTAATTTTTTTAGAGCCCATTCATTTAGTGATTCCAATGTATCTTTATTACTTGATTTTAGTTTGTCCATTATTGTACTCCTTTGAACTATTTAGTCTTAAAGTTAGGATTGCGTCTATATTGGTTGTCTCCTCATGGATGTCCATCTAATTGACATGTCCTTTTCTAAATCCTTAACTAGGTATTCCCAATTAGTGTAGTTACCGTCTATGAAAGTCTATTCATAGTCTGCTTCTTTGAATAAGGTTTGGGTTGATGTTGACTTGCCTTTATAAGTTTAAGTGACAGATTTGTCAAATCTTGAGCCCTTGCTTCACTACTGAGTCGGAGTAATAGATAAGTATTGACATGATCACAATCATATATCCTAAGGACTATCGATACAGTCGGCCATCATCGCCATGTGAAAACAACCACGATGGACACTATCAACAAGTAAAAGAAGGATTGCAACAACATAAAATACCTCAAAAAATTGATAGGTATAAGTTGGAATAGAAGGGAATCATCATGCCTGAAGAAAGAGTTTATGTGCCCAATTATAAAGATATAAGGAAGATGGTTATGAAGGAAATGCATGATATTCCTTATGCTATACATTTGGTTTATCAAAATACAATAGCAGCAGTGAGGAAGCAGTTCTATTGGATAGGGATGAAGAATGATGTTGCAAAGTACATAGCTAGATGCATGGAATGCTACAAGGTTAAATTTGAGCATCGACATCTAGCAGAAATATTACAGCCATTGTCAATACTTGAATGGAAATTGGATGTAGTGACAATATATTTCATCATAAAGTTTCCCAAGACAAGACTGAAAAATGATGCTATAATGGTTGTGTTTGATAACTTAACTAAGGCAGTACACTTTATTTCAGTAAATAAAACTCACACGACAGCTAGCATTGCATACATTTACATGAAAGAAGTTGCCAGATTGCATGGAATTCTAAAATCTATAGTGTCATACAAAGATTCAAAATTTACTTCTAACTTTTGGAAGGAATTGTTCAAAGTATTTTGCACAAGTATGAGCATGAGCACACCATACCACCCTCATACATATGGTCAAACATAAAGTTTTAATTAAGTGATTGAAGACATGCTAAGAATGTATGTGATGGATCAACCATCCAAGTGGGAAGATTATTTACACTTAGTAGAGTTTGCATAATGGATATCATGCCTCTTTGAAGATGAGTCCTTTCGAGGCTATGCTTGGACTAGAACTATTGAAGGATATTGAGGATCAAATGATCAAGATCAAGCATAATATGCAGGCATCTCAAGAAAGACATAAAATATATGTATATCAAAACATGACTAATAGGAAATTTAAAGTTGGAGATCATGTCTTTTTGAAATTCAGGCCCAAGAAGAGTTCCTTGAAATTGGGGAACTAATCCAAGGTAGCTGCTATATACTGTGTGCCCTTTGATATCCTATCTAGGATAATACCCATTGCATATGAGCTTGATCTTCCCTCTTGCATTAAAGTACATAATGTGTTTCATGTGTCCTTATTGAAAAAGTATATACTTGATGCTAACCATGTATTGATTGGAATGTGATCCAGGTAATTAGAGTGCATAATGTATTTCTTTGTTGATATACATACATGGAACTAATCATGTGATTGAATGGAATATGATCCAGGTGGAACTAGAAGGGGATTTTATGATACAACTTGTTTCCATTTTGGGCAACAAATTCAAGCTACTTCAAAATCAAGAAATCAGGCAGGTAAAGGTCCAATGGACCTATTGTAGTCTTGAGGTTGCAACTTGGGAAATGGAAGATGCTACGAGGGAAGCATACCCTCATCTATTTTGAAAGTCTTGTGTTGCAACATGTATGTAATAAATATGCATCGAGGACGATGGGTTGTTTTAAGAGGGAGAGGGATGTAATACCCAAGTTGTTAAGCCCTGAACTTATGAGTATTTGTTTGTTAATATGACTATGAAACTTGGTGTTATTATTATTATTATTATTGTCGTTGTTAAATTAAATAAACAACTACCTTAGTAGAGACATCTAAAATAGTATGGGAGTCCATGGAATATATAGTGTGCGGGGGAATGTGGACATTCCTAGCACTTTAGAACTTGTTTTTGTTCATCCTAGTTGATATTTTCACCTTGGTGGATTTTAGAGTTGTCGGTCACCTAAAATTTGTACAACAGACCCTATTTTTTATTATTTTAGACTATGGAGTTACTATTGCACCTTTTTCATGCCTTAGTGGGCCCCTCTTTCCTAATGCACCCTCCTTAGATGAGAGATTCTCTTTTGTGGGCCCCACTTGCACTAAGGCACCCTCTCCCTAGATTGTAGGAGTTGTAAGCTAGATTCTGGATTCCACCTCCTTGATTTTTTCCTCCACATCCAAAAGTGTGCCCTTTATCTCCAAATCTAATTTTAGTTCCCTATTTTTGTGCTTACAGACCATTGATGATCCTATTGGACCCACTCTTCCACCCCTCATGACTAGTGCACCCTTGTTGAGATATTCTTGGCCTCCACTCCTTGGTTTTTGGTAACCCCTGCTCTTAGTGCTAATATGGGAAGGGAATCTCCTAACTAAGCCACCATGCCACTAATTTTAGTTAAGTCTCCATAATGAAGCCTAACATTACCTCTCTCTAATTTGAGTTGATCCCATTGGGTTAGAGTTGGCATCCTTGTGCTATAAACTCATATTCTCTCTCCTTGCTAAAGCTAATCTTGAGCTTTAGATCACTTGACTTGTGCTATCTCACTCTGTTGTGAGTGTTGACAGTATTGAGACTATGTTGAGACTTAGTGTTTGTTGTGGGATCCCATTAGAGATTTTTTCTAGTTTGATGATACCCTTTCTTCCTTGAGTTCACTCTACTAGTCCAGGTTCTCGCACAAAAAGCCAGGAAATGTGATGGTGATATCCTGGGGGATGAGTTAGGTGAAGGGAGTCACAACCCATATGAAGTGGAGACGAACATGAAAGTAGTAGTGGGAAGTATTGTAGTTTCTTGGAAGAGGAGTTCTAATAATTGCTATACTAAGTGTTCCTATGTCAGTGGATCTGTGGCCCTAGCTCGAGGGTGACTTGTTCAAGTGAGATTCAACTTGACTATTTCTATGGTTGGGTGGAAATTTGTCCCGATGGAGTCAATTTCCCTTTATTGAAGATAAGTATTTTCTCATATCTTTATTCATGTTACTTTATTATGTATATGTGATCGTGGATGCTGATTTGTATTGTGCTTATGATCATGGATTGTATGCTAGGAATTGTATGCAGGATAAAATCCCTTCATACATTATAAAACCAAATTGCTATGAACCTTCTCTTCTATATTTTCTCTTCTTTCTCATGATTCAAATGGATCTAGGTGGCAACCATCCTTTCTATTATTTATCATGATTCAAATGGTTGTAGGTAGTAGACATCCCTTCTCTTCTTTCTCACGATTCAAATGGCTCTAGGTGGCAGCCATCCTTTCACTTCTTTCTTATGATTCGAATGGTTGTAGGTGAATCCATGAGATTCGATGTATTATGCATTTAGATGACTGTAAATAACAACCATAAAACTATGTGGTATTAGTGTTGGATGTATGTAGTTAATGGCCATAAATATGATTTGTATTAGTGATTGATGGCCGGAGGGAGGGAAGCCATAAAGTCTGATTTTACTAGTAAAATATGGTTGTAGGGTACATCCACGAGATCTTATTTTGAAGGCTATAAATGACAACTTGCATTTTTTTTTCCATGGTTGTGTGGAATGTAGATGGTAGCTTGCAGATGTGTCCTTAATGCTGTTATCACTTACTAGTAAACCACACCAATCAACACACACATAAAAAAACTAATATCCTCATACCAATATACAAGTGGATGCTAACAACAACAATTGAATAGTTACCATCATGTTTTAAATAATGTTACAATCCAATAACTACTATCAAGTACATGGGACAATTGTATGTTTTTAATCATTATATAGTTAATAGAGATACCAATTATTGTTCCTTACTCATGTACATTCAATGTTTAAATTTAAAACATAATTCTATTCACTGAATATGCACACTATAGAATGTTAGGCTTGAGTTTTATGCTTTTCATTTTTAAAAAGGGATAAATGTTTTAATTTATTAGTTGTATGCATTATTGGCCCAATCATATATCACCTTAACCTGTTGTGTTATAGTGGCATTATCCCCTTTCCCTAGGATTCCTAGTTCCCTTGGACTTAGTTGTGTCAGGGACATTACAATATGGTCACTGGAAAGTTGTATATCTTTAGTTTGTGGTAACGACCGTAGATATTGAAAAAGGTATAATTTTTAATAGTGTGATGTGATTACCACTAAATCGACTTAGTTGTAGAGACAATATATAGCCAATTTACCTTGATGTATATATTGGCTTAATGTGTAAATGTTGTGTATATGTGATGTATGATTCATAGCAAGTAGCTTAAGGCCAAGGCCCCGCTAGTGAATGATTTGTTTATAAAGGAAAGTAATTTATGTTTGGTCTACCTACATGTTAGTAAACCATGGAAAATGTAAATTTAATAAATATTTATAATTCAAATAAAATATCTAGGGTTGGCTATGGAGGCAACAAAAATGAGGGGCTATGTGTTATCCGCTAGGGAGAGGTGAGAGTGTCAACCCTTATTTTCAAGTGTCATATTGGGAACTCAAGAAGGCGCCCTTTAAAATATTAGTTATATTGTAAGGAGGTATTTGAGAGATCAGATCTTGTGTTTAATGGAGCATGGGGCTAAGTTCAAAATTGATATGGCCAGGTATGGGCCGAATTGATAGACACAACAATCAAGTACCTCATGGAAATGTGTTTCCATTCATCCTTGAGTCCAACATGAACAGTCGCGACCCATGTGTGAAATTGAGTAGTGCATAGTGTGTTTTCCTTCATCCTGCACCCAATGTGGAAGAACAAGGATCTAATTCATAGTGTGTGATGCATTCCTGGGAGAGACTAGAGGAGAGTTGAAAGCCCGTGAATTGAATTTTGGTGGTTGGAACTTAGCATGGATAGGAATTGAAAACAGTAAGAAATTGAAAACTTGAATAGCTTGATAAACCCAATGAAGGCAAGTATGTTTGAAGGTTAGCATCTTGGACCTTTCCATGCCCACCTTGAATAATACAAGAGAGAAGGGGTGCCTCAGGGATTGTGTAGAAGAGTAAGGGGCCTTACTTATGTTAGGTGTGGTAGGTATTGTGGGTGCCAAGGCTAGCTGAACCAATTGATATGGTTGTAGCTCTATGGTTGAGCTCACTGACTTAGCATTTACCTTCCTAGTCTTCTTGCATGCTTGATAAACCCAATAGATTACTAGTTTAGCATGCGTGATTATGCCTATGGATGTGAGTGAGCTTGAGGGTAGTTATCATTAGTAGATAACATATCCTAACCGAGGGGTGGTCTCTCAATTGAAATAATATAGGCTGGACAAAGACCTACAGTTGGGTGGAACGTTGACCTCACATGGTCAATTACTTGGATGATTTCAGTTGAAAGGATAAGTGTTTTATTGTTTATGAATGTCTAGAATTTCTATATAATGGATGAATGTTTGTTCATGATTGAATTGAATGAAATAGAAGATTGGATTGTTCAATAGAATTCCTTTTCATAGTCTGGAAATGAGTTATCTATATGCATGATTCTATTGTTGTTATGCATGTGATGAGTATGCCACTTCATGCATGCATTGCATTTGTAGTGTAATTGAATTTTCCACCGTGAATTCTTTGTTTGCATATGCACAAGTCTCTGCAACACGAAGATAATATTTGTAACGTAGTCGTGTGCCCAGATCGACCTAGTGTTTAGTTTCAAATTGAAAGAATTTTATAGAGTTTCCATGGCAGAAATAGCAGGGCCAATGTCACTCTAAGGATGGAAAGGAAATTTGGCTAAGTGTTGAACAAAAGTTTGTCTGTTGATGTGTCAAGTCCCGATGTGCTGACATCAGAATCAACATAAAAAGTTGTGAAAGTGTTGTTGATTCCGTGTTAATGCTGAAGTGACGACACTAGGATACCAATGGTGAAAGTCAGGGATAAGAACTGCATAGTGGTGCAGTGGTGGTGTTCCAACTCCTGACCTTTGACTCGGTGAGTAGTAACAATATCGACATCGAAGAAGTCATGGAAAGTTGATGTTTAGTGGTGCTGACTTTGAGGTTTGATGTACGGATGTCGGGGCAGTCTTGGCGGAGGTGTTCTCCAAGGATCGATTTGTGGTCCTAACTTCTGGCCCTTGAGTTCGGAAACATAAGAGCCAGGAAGTCAAGGTCATTTTCTTTGGAATCCATTCTGAAGTGCCAACTTGTTATAGTGTGATTTGACACACCTTATGCATCGTGCCTTTATGTCCTTCCCTTGTCCCTACATAGACTCACTATACCCACCCTTACTCAGTATAGCCTTGATGCTTAAGTCTAACCCTAGAAAAGTCAGTTTTGAAGATACAACTAGGTGAACAAATTTGCAACTCACATATAAGTAGGTTGCACCATTCATGTACATTGGGTTTTGTGCTAAAAAAAATTGGAGTTTTCCTCATCAAGTAATGAATAGATTGATCCTTGGCCTTACATATGCCTAGAAACACTTTGATTCGACCCTCCAATTCCCATTTGAGAGATATATATTGAGCCATTGTGAAGCATTGGAGGAGAAGAAACTTGGAGAATAAGGAAACTATAGCGCAATTTTTCCCCATTGCCATATACTTGAGTCTGCATTCATTTCTCCTTGTTGAGAGAACTATTGTGTTCATCTCTCAAGATCTTCATTATTTTTATGAGCTTGGCTTTGTATGGAGGATTGAAGTGGTGGAGGAACTTGGTTTCTTGGTTTCGACGAGTTGCCGGCAGAGGTTGTCACTTTGTACCTTTGTTTCAAATTAACATAAATACTCTTTTCTCATCCAATTTTCATGTGCAAATGTTATATATTTTTCCATGGGTATAATTGATTCATACATGTTTAAATGGATTATGCTAAAGTAGGTGCTAACATTTCATGAATATATTATATACTTGGACGTCTTTGTTGTTGAAAACAAGTTATAGGTTTCAAGCATTGGATTGGAAGCTCAACGATGAACTTCTTTGAACTTCGGTTGAGGTACGATTATTTGATTTTGTTATTAGCATTTACATTTATATGGAATATTTGGGATTAGAGTTGATTTATGGTGTCATCATGTTTGTTGTGGTCCACCCCAATCCATAGGAAGATTTTCTCCGTAACAGAATTGGTGACTCTGATGGGGAAATATCCATTTTGTTGGGGTTTTGGGGTGCATTTTTTGCTTGTAGTGCTCTTAGTTTCTTTATGTTTTTGTGTCACATTTATTTGTACATTCATCCATTGGCAGTCTCCTGGAATTATTTGGCGTTAAACTTTCTTTTTTCCTCTTTTATTTTGTATACGTGGGTAACATTGTTAATAGTCATGTATATACATGTGTTGTCCTTTAGCAGGTCGTGTACATATGTTGTTGTTCTTTGAAGAATCACATACACTTCAATTTTTGCTTGATATCTTGGTTGGAGTGATTCTTGGGTGGGTTGTGAGTATTGCTGAACTTCTAGGGTCCTTATAATATTTGTTGATTTCTTTTATTGTGACTAGAAACTCCCTTTTATCAGTTTTTAGGAAAGTTGCTCTTGTCATTTTTCCACTTTTTGTTTTACTTTTAGTGCATGAATCGCTGAGTCTTGGTGTCTTGTTGGGCTTGTGTCTTTGTACTTGCTGTAGGGGCTAAGAGTTTAATGGTTCCATTTTTCATTTTTATTCATTTGTTTTGAAAATACAAAAATATTTGCATACTTGCATTCTCATTCGCATTTTTCATTTTGAATTGAAAGAAGCACTTGCATTGGTTTTATATTAAAAGAAGTATTCTAGTCTTTCATTTAGGAAATATTGCATTGGAATTTAAAAGAAGAGACCTTTTGCATCTCATTTAGTGGCATACCACATTTTTCATTTGGAAAACAAGATTTCACTTGACATTGTTTTCAGTTTTAGCTGTGCATATTTACTTTTATTGTTGAGTCATAACATCATTGGTTGCACAACCGTATCCCATTGAGTAAGCACAACCAATTAAAATTAATGCTTAACTTAAAATTGATTAGAATTATTTTATTTTATAGGGTGCACAAATGAGCTTAGGTTTTAGAGTCTTTGAATATGATTGTGTGAGTAAACTTCTCCAAAGCAATAAAACAAAAATTATTAGGGTGTCTGACCAAGGATTGGAGAAATCCTTGATATAATTGGTGTTCTCAGGATTCTCCTCTTACACATGAGTCAAGCACAAGGAAGTGCACACTCCAGTTCCAAATATATCCCTCCAATACCTTTTGTGAGCACCAAATATATTTCCAGGATCTTATTCGTATCTGGGGGCTTTTGAGGTACTTTTGGTGCTTTAAAGCTTCAAGCTTAGATACCCTGCTTTAAATCATTTTGATGCACGTATCAGACAAATCACTAGGAATATCATGAATATCAAAACACAAAAATTGTATCTCTCTATGAGAACTTTCCAACGGTACCAAGAGCGCCCCAATCCGACTTCAGGATCAAAAGTTGTCACAAACATAACGAATATAATCTTTTTCTCTCTCATTTTTTCTTATCTCTCTCTACCTTTTTCTTATTTATGATACATTTTGGGCTTGGTAATCCCTTATACGCTGAAAAAAGTGGTCCATCTCATGCTGAGGTTTAAAAGAAGGAGGTGGTCAAAACCCTCCTAAAACTCCACCATCTTCAACATCTTATCTTGATGGTTCTTTACATTGTCCATTTGAAAAGCAAAAGAAATTTGATGGAAAAATTGACTTTAATGTGCCTCAATTGAAGCTTGATATTAAGTTTGAATAACCTATTTACAATGGAGAACTTAATGTTGAAAAATTAGACAATTGGATCTGTTAAATAGAAGTTTATTGTAGGATTAATTTTTTTAATAAAGATAGCATCAAAATTCAGTTGGATTCTCTCCAACTTGGAGGGGTCGCTCTCATATGGCAGGAGAGAAATTCTCAAGAGGGTATTTCCACAAAAGGTAAAATTATATCCTCTTGGTATGAGTTCACTTCAACATTAAAAAAGCAGTTTTATCCATTGGGGTATATGCAACAAGCTATGATGGACTGTTAGAACTTGAGGCAAGGTAAGGGACAAAGTGTGTAGGAATACACACAAGAATTCAGAAAAAAGAGCTTTGGTACTTGGTATACCTATCTACACTAAGGAAACTCTTGTCAAATATATAGGAGGATTACATAGTTATTTATGTCAAATGATTCTAATGTTTAATCCAACTAACCTTGATGATGTATGTGTTCAAGTGAATCGTATGGAGACCGTTGGGATGAATACAAAAGAAAACTATTCCAGGAAACCTTTTAAACCATATGGAAACAAGTTCAAAGGTAAGGTAAAGGTAAGCATACAAATATTGTGAAGAAAGAAGGAGAAAAACCTACATGTACTCATTGTCGTAAAACAAAGTCATGATACTTCCAAATGTTGGAAAATTCATCTAGAACTCAAGCCTGAAAAGTTTCAGAATAAAGAAGACAAGAAGACTACTGCGACAACAGTCCAACATGATTTGGGATCTGATTCTGGGATTGAAACTAAGGTGGTTTCTAAAAGGATTCAAGGTAAAAATCCTTCCATTTCTATCTCAAATAATTACCCTGTTGTTTATGAAAGGAAGAGAAATGAGTTATTTCATATTAGAGTAATATCTAAACACACACAAAATGATACTCTTTTTTATAGTGGATCACAAGCAAATCTCATTTCAGAAGAAATGGTAAAGAAGTTACATTTGGAAACCAAGTTACACCCTAAACCATATCCACTTGGATGGGTATGTGATAATGCACATTTGCAAGTTACAAAACAATGTAGATTTAGATTTACCATTACATCTATATTTGTTGATGAAGTAGATCTAGATGTGGTCCCATTGGATATATGTGGTATTGTGTTGGGTAGTCCGTATCTTTACGAGAGGAAGGCTATATTTTACAGTGAAGATAACAAGTATCATCTCACAAAAGATGGTATTGAATACATTGTTCATGCACATCGCATGAAAATTATACTTTATTTAGTTTCTACAAATCAAATGAAGAGGATGGTAAATGCTAGTAAGAAATTTGTCCTTATGATAGTTAAAGAAAAAGATGTTGAATAAACTAAATCTGTTAAGGGATGTGATCCAAAACTTAAAAAGAAATTGACTAAAGTGGTATCTAATTATGATATTTTGTTTCAAAACCCAAAGGTTTACCTCCTAAAAGAGAAATTCAACATGAAATTCATTTACAACAGGATGCACCTCTTCCTAATATTGGTATGTATAGTTCTTCCATAATTGAGAATGCAGAGATAAAGAAACAAGTTCAAGAATTGCTTCAGAGAGGGGACATTTGACCCAAGTTCCTCTTCGTGCGGTTCACCAATTGTTTTGGTGCCAAAGAAGGATGGCACATGGTGTATGTGTGTTGATTACAAGGCACTAAACATAATCACAATTAAAAACAGGTATCCTCTTCCTGGAATTGATGATCTATTGGATCAACTTAAGAATGCAATCTTTTTCACTAAGTTAGACTTATGAAGTGGCTACCATCAAATTCATATTCATGACAATGATATTTGGAAGACTACTTTCAAAACTAAATAGGGATTGTATGGATGGATGGCAAAGCCCTTTGGGCTTTGTAATGCACCTACAACATTTATTAAGGTGATGAATGATGTGTTTAGGACCTTTAATGACGACTTCTTCATAGTCTACTTAAATGATATTTTGATTTTCAGTCGTACTTGGGAAGAACATATCAAGCATGTTAAATAGATATTGGATGTACTTGTAAGGGATAAATTGTACTTAAAGACGTCGAAATGTGAGTTTGAAAAGACATCTTTAGTTTAATTAGGTTACATTGTAGGGGGTGGTAAAATTAAGATTGATCCCTCTAAAGTGGAGGTCATTGTAATTTGTCTTAAGCCAAATAATGTAAGTTATGTAATAATCTTTTTGGGAGTATCCCAATACTGGTGGAAGTTAATTGCAAAATTATCCTTCATAGCTTCTCCTTTACATGCTTTGATAAGCGTGAAAAAATTATTTCAGTGGGAAGGAAAGGAACAAAAATCCTTCAACACTATGAAAGAAAATATCAACACAACTTCAATACTTGCACTGTCGGATCTACAACAACAATTTGAGATAGAAACTGATGCTAGTGGTTATGCCATGGGGACAATCTTAATGCAACATAAAAAACCAATATGCTATCATTCATAAACTTTATCTAAAACAATAATCAACTATCCTACCTATGATAAAGAATTGTACGCATTGGTACAAAGTGTAAAGTAGTGGAAACATTACCTGATGGGTAAAGAAACAATCATACATATTGATCATCAACCACTAAAATATCTTCATTCACAAACTAAGCTACAACAATCAAGGCATTTCAGGTGGGTGGGTTTTCTACAACAATTTCATTTGGTTATTAAGTATAAGAAAGGAAGTCATAACAAAGTCCTTTGGTACATTCAAGTTATGCTGAACAATATACTAAGGATGAAGACTTTAAAGAAGTATATGAATCACTAAGGCATGGTTATCAGAATGAAGAATCGAATTATCATATACATGACAAGTTATTGTATCATCTTGGAAAAATCTATATTCCACAAAGTGAAAAAGTTCATGTGACAAGAGAAGCTAATACTTCTCTTATTTCATGACATTTTAGAGTAGGAAAAACTATAGCACAACTATAAAGGTTTTGTTATTGGCCTCGAATGAATGATAATGTGTCCAAGTATGTAAAAGGATGTGTCATGTGTGCAAAAAGTAAGCCAAGTAACAAAAATTTAGGCTTGTACACTCCACTTCTTGTTCCTTCTCATGCATGAGAAAGTGTTTTAATGGATTTTGTGGGTGGGTTATGTTATAGATGACTTTACCACACTTGGTAAATCACACCTTTATGGCCTTCCATGTCCCTTTCCAGACTCTTTGGACCCCCTTTTCCCATATTATGCTTTGATGTTCCAAGAAAGTCCCCAAAAAACACCTGTTTATGTGTATACGTGACTTTTAAAGCTATACTCGCGTGTATACACAAATTTTGAGCCAAAACCTGCGTACATAGGGAAATGTGCATAAAGCCAAAAAAATTTGGAGTTTTCCTCATAGAGTCCTGAATAACTTGACTCTTGGCCTTCCATATTCCTTGAGAATGCTCGGACTCGACCCTCCATTACCTATTCGGAGTGCTAGATATTGAGCCACTTGGATACGTTGAAGGAGGAGAAATTAGAGAGCAAGGAAACTATAGCCCATTGTTGCTTCACTTGTTTATGCTCGAGTTTGCTTCCCTTTGTCCCTTTGGAGAATATAGTGCCACTCTTCCTAAGCTTGCCTTTGCTTTGTAAGCTTTCCATTGAGAGATGGAGGATTGAAGTGGTGGAGGACTCGGTTTCTCGGGTTCGAAGAAGTGTTGGTAGAGGTTATCACTATTGTATCTCTGTTTTTATTAATAGAAATATCCGTTTTTGGTCCAATACATGTGCATAGATATGAATATTGTATCCATGGACGTATTTATTTTCTTATACATGATTGATTATATATTCTAGAGTAGGCCTAACACTTGAATATATTGTATGTTTTTTTTGTTTGATGTTGTTGAGAGAAAATTGTGAATGCAAGCATGTTGGAAAAGCTCAACGGGGATCTACATCAACCATCCAGAATAAGGTACGATTCATATCCCTTAGTGTTAGATGTCTTTATTGCTCTTGCATATTGGAAAGGATTGATTTCTGGTGTCATTCAGTCTATTGTGGTACACCCCAAGCCATAGGAAGTTTCTCTCCATAACAGGTTACCAATTTCTAGAAAGGGACATGATTATTTCTATGTTGTTGTGGATAGATTTAATGAAATGTGCACACTAATGCCTTGTAAAAATCATATCATAGCTGAAATGACTGCTCATTTGTTCTTTCAAAATGTATGGGTCCATTTTGGACTACCTACTTCTATTATATTTGATTGAGATTCCCACATTGTTGGAAAATTTTGGTCATCTTTATGGGAACTTATGGACACAAAGATAAAGAAAATCACAACATTTCATACACAAATAGATAGACAAACTGAAGTGGTAAACAGGGTCGTTTTACATCTTCTTCGAGGGTATTGTGCTAAGCATCCTAAACTTTGGGATGCGCAGTTGCATTATGCTCAACATGCCTATAACAAAGCCATACACTATTTAACATAGAAGTCTCTATTTTATACATGTTTTGAGTATTTTCCAAAGTATCCCTTAGAATTTGTTTTTGGGAAAGATCTAGTGGAATATGAACAAGTTGATGCAGATAAATCTTGGAATTTTATTCAGCAAATCCAATTGATTCATCAAATAATGCAGGAAAAATTGGAATCAAGTCAGGCCAAGTATAAAGAAAGACATGAAAATAATTGGGTGGATCATCTTCAAGTATGGACCTTTTACAATTTTGGATAAAGTTGGTAATAATGCTTTTTGGTTATAATTGCCTCCTTATATGCAAATGTATTATGTTGTTGATGTGGAAAAATTGAAACTGTATGATACTCCTATGATTTTGGACCAAGATGTGCAAGTTCAAGTACCTTCAGTTGATGATTTTGTTCCTGAATATCTCAATGAAGTTTAGGAAGATGTTATATTTGATAAAAAGGTTAGATCTTCATGAATAGGTGACATGGAATTTCTCCATGTGGGAATGAAAGGAATGCATCCAAGGAAAGCACAGTGGTTAGATATCAAAAGAGTGAGGATATGTACCCTCACCTATTTTTTGAATGATTTCATGCTTTTGGTGGCCCAAAAGCTTCCCAGTGGGAAGGTTTGATCCAAGAGGATCTCAAAGTTTGATTAAAATAAAACTCTTCAAAACATGAATAAAATATTACAGATGCTTAGATGTCATCATGAGATTTATGGCAACATTCATTTCGCACGAAATGACCTCCGTATGTGAAAGATATGAGGTTTTAAAATCTCGGCAAAAAGGTAAAATTGATGATTTAAAGGTCAAAAAAGCAGAGCACATGGCACACCCACAAGGCTCCACATGGCATGGACAAGTTCGGATTTAATTATTTGCAAAAATCCCGAGGAAGGTATAGGGTACAATCACTGAGAAAGGCACAACCATTAATGGTTATGCTTCTCAAGGTGGGAACATGTACATTTCCGTACAAACGTAGACAAGGTGTGTCTCGAATTACATGTTAGAGGAGGTCTTAGGAAAATTTGGTTGAGTTTATACTCATTTTTCTTGAAATTTCGAGAGGATTGTAGTGGTGCTATCTATTTCTGTTGTTGATTGACAGAAAATATAGGTGTTTCCAGAAACTTATGTATGTAATCTTTTGAAGACTTAATAAGATCATCCTTCTCATTGGAAGTGGCCCAGAGATGTAGCCTAGGAGGGGTGAACTCTGTTATCATATGTTGTTTATCAATTTCATGGTTTGCATACTGTGTATTTTCCTATATATATGTTTTAAGCATTTAAATTTAATCTTTTAAAGCCTTTTATGAGTTTTTAACATACAAATTTCACATGCAATTTATATGGTTAAAAAGATCCTAAATTTTTTAGATAAAAAATTGTCTAAAGATTTGGGATAATCTCTTTCTTGGAGGTTGGATTGGTACAAACATGTGTGCCTTATGCAGGAAACAAACGGAATCTATTGACCATATTTTTGTCAACTGTCAGCTTACATTACAAATTGGGAAGTCCATTTGTTCTTCCCTCAATATTTCATAGTCCTGGGGGATGCAATCCTTTGAACAAAACTTATTCCATTGGTTTAATAGTTGTATAGAGCACAATACTCTACGTGCTTTAATTTCCCAGGGAATATGGAAAGCCATAAATTATCACATTTTTGAAGATAAGAAACTAATCATTGAAGAGGTCTGTGTGTGGATTATAAGTCTTTACAAAATTTATTTTTTAGCAGTGCAAAACATATCTAAAATTAGACAAGTGGAGGTAATTCAGTTATATCAGGAAGCTATAGGTTTTTTTGATGGAATTGTGCAGGATGGTTTATGTATTGGTGGAGTGGTCCTCAGGCTTATGAGGAACACTTTTTCAATTTCAAACTAAACTATGGAAATGGTTCCAATACCAAGGCAAAGTTCTTGGATTTATGCTGCTTATGTAGGGTGGTATCGTCGTTTGGAATTTACTCTTTAAAATTTTATGGGGATTCTATGGTGATTGTCAAATGGGTCAATGACCAGTTCAACATGCAGGTGATTTCTCTCATTAATTGGTGTTGGAGAACTAAAGAGCTCTTGTCTACATTTGATCATATTGTCATTAACCACATATATCATGAACTTAATCATGAAGTTGATTCACTGTCAAAAGAGGTATTGAAAGGGGGAGATGGATTTCTATACTGGGGAGAGTTTGTTGACAAGTCCTTAGAAATGGAGGGTCTATACATTTATTTTTGATGTAATTACGAGGTTATTTGTTTTTACTTGATCTCATACTTTTGTGACGATTATATGTATGATATGAGTCACATGTTTGGTTATTGAGGTCTTCCCATGAAGACTATCTGATAAATTCTTGGGATGGATGTTTTGATGCCTGTTATGATGGATTTTTTGGACAATCAATACTTTTATGACTAATTGGTTTGATGATGTACTTTTTTATTCTCAATGAATGACAAAAGTACCTTTTTTTTCAATTTGAAGAAAACAAAAGGAAAGATTGGTAATGCTTATAAAACTTTCAAGATTTGTTATATTTTCCAAGAATTAAATCGATCAAATTGTTTAATAATGGACTATCATTTTTATTATGTTTAGAAGCTAAAAGTGATACTAGATTTGATTTGATGGCTCCATTATATTTTATGAGATGATTGTAGTAATCAATGTGTTTGCTTCACATTAGTGACATGGAAACTACCTAAACACACTCACAGGAACTCCCAGAACCCATTTTTGTTGCACGATTAGAATTCTATGCCCCGGGTAGGGATTCGACAAATCTCCCTAAAGGCTTCTGGGAGGTGAGCTTCAACATGCCATAGAATGATGACTGTGGCATGGATTGATGAACCATTGACTATGTTGGATTCAAGACATTGAGATAGTGCTAGGGGTATCCCTATCCTCTAGTTCCATGGCCCATGGATCACCTTATGGAATGATTTTGGAAACTAGGGTTTTGCTCAGTAAGGGTCTGTGCATTTTTTGAACATAGGGGTCAAAATTACAAAAAAAATGATTTTGATTATAGAATTAGACATCCAAAGAGTGGCATTCAAACCAAAATTAGTGAAATCTTAATACATTCTTATTTCCTTAGTGTGCCACATGATTTAATGTGTAATTAATGTTTCACTATATTTGCATTTTGAGCAATTAATATTGTTTTTTAGAATTCAAAGTTATAAATAAAAAATGAAGGTGATGTTTCATCAATGATATCCCTTTGATCCTTGCTAGCTTTGTCATTTTCCTTGATTTGTCCTTATGGTTTCTTAGGAGCCAATTGCAAAAAATATATTGTTAGGCTTTCTAATTTCTTTCATTTGAATTTGACAAGTATTGAAGTCATTTGTAGATTTTTTTGGGGTATATAATTATTCATACACATGGTTTATTTTTTGTTGTTCATCAAGCATGACCATATGTAGATGATATATATGAATCCCATATATTTGTTAGATGAAAGTCATCATTCCAAATGCCAATTTAATTTATGTGGGCCACATAGGTGCATCACTTACATGTGTCAACTTTGTGCATCCTTTAAATGTTTGTTAGGTTCTTATGTGGCTAAGGTGCTTATGTGTTCCACTTAGTTGGGTCAGTTTCTTAGGTGTGTTGGGTGCTTATGTGTGTTAGGTATGTTGCAAAGTGAATCAGGTAGTTATGGTTAGGATTATTAGTAGGTTATGCATTGGGGGTTTCAAGCGTTATTCATAAATGGGGTTGAATTTATATGGATTAGTGTTATACGGGGTTGTGTGGGAAAGGTAAAATATAAGTATCATGTATGTGGGAAAAATAAGCGTGTTTCATAAATGTGCCATCTATGTGCATCCTTTAATATGTCCAATGGGTGCTTATATGTAGGTTAGGTATTCATGTGCATTGAAGTGCATTCGAGTTAGATTGGTTTGTTCCTTATGTGTGTCACTTGAGTACATTGGGTGCTTATGTCACTAAGGTGAAACATGAGATGCATTAGGTGGTTAGGGTTAACAATGTTCGCAAGTTAGGATAAAAGGGGTTTGAAGTAGTTGGTGGGTTGTGAATGGGGCTTATGGTAAAGGGATTGATACTTAGTTATATTAGTTTCTTATTTTGTAGGTTTCAAGCATGATAGTAGATTGTGTGGATTAGGGGTGTCAATCACATGATTTCACATGTGATTTCATATAATTCAATTGTGGTCAAGAACATGTTGTAAATGTGCATTGTTGTGAATAGAATCTAACATTGTATATGCAATTGGATTTTGGTCAAGAACAATTTAAGTGTACATTGTCAAGTGCATTGTTGTCATTCCAAAATGTTGTAATTGTGCATTGTTATCAAATTTGTAACTGATATCTCCATGAAATAGTAAAAGCTATAAAAAATTGGGAACATTACACATAGAAACATTATTGGCCACACATGTATGAAAACACATAATATTGAACTGTGAAGATGTCAAGATCCCATATGAAATATATATTATATCATGGAAGTTATAATACAAAAATAGAAGGCCCTTAGATGGTCTGTCAACGTACATGTATCAAAAACATCAATGGTGTACATGCAAACAAAAGTACATTTGTCCTAGACCATGCATAAAAAATTTAACTTCCTCTTGTACACAAAAGTATAGATATGTCCTGGATTAACACATAGAAACTCTAACTTCCTCTTGTTTTTTCCTGAGTGTGATTCTTGTTGCCTATATCCACGACCATTGTGCATCTACAACGACTGAAAGTCAATGATAGTATTTGTTGATCGGGTAACTAAACTAATACTAAAGAACTAACAAATCTTGAAAATTTAAAATACAAGTCAATTACATCTAGGTGATAGATTCCTGTGGTGTCGCCCTCCTTGTTGAGAGCCTCTTTGCAATGGTGATATGGGAATAAAATAAACTATGTCAATTATCTAAACAATTATCAACATGTATGCGTGAGAAAGTACTAACCAATTTGGTAATTAATGAACATCTCATCGTAAAAATATGTTCTGTGGTAGGAGACTGGGTTTCTTCAGTAGTAGGGGAAGCCGTAGTTTGAACATCAACCTCAGTCGTGTGCACTAATGGACCATAGTGAGGCTACATTCACCAAATGCTAAAATAGTTATACATCATGCATGTGCATATGTTGATTAAGTTGTCATTGATTCCAAGGATGTCTGGTCATTGATGCCAACTGTTGAGTCCTTGGTGCCCCTTGTGGAGCCCTTGAGGGTTAGTTTTTAGTTTGTGGTTGTCTATGTCAGAGGATCCCTTTTGAACTTGTCCAAGTCCAATATTGAAGCCATTAGAGGCATTGAAACAATGACAAAATCCCCGGTTACCCATTGACTTGTCCAAGTGCCCCTAAGTTGTATCATGGTCCCATTTGAGTCCATTGTTGAGTTCCTTGCTCATGGTTGATGTTTGGTTATTGGTCCTTATGCTGCTTGTTATGTTTGTACTTGTTTTGGTCTCTTGATTGGTTGTTGGATAGATGATGTGGCTCATGTGTGTAAGTCCCTTGATGTGTTGATGCTAGAGCCCATTGCTTGCATTGGATTGTCTTGAGGTTGTTGAGTTTTCGTGGGGTCATTGAGCCCACAAGCTTAGATATTGATCCTCTTGCATGTGGAGACTTGGGTCTTGAAACCAACACTTATGGTGGTATGTTGGAACCCATTCTTATGGGGTCCTTGGTGTGCTTGGAATTTTGGGTCTTGAACCTACACATATGGTGGTTTGATGGCCCTTGGACGCTATATGGTCATTGGCATGTTGTAGCCTTGTGATCAGGCATAATAAACCCATAAGGTGTTGCAAACTAGTGGAGAGGTATTTGTACCCCTCTTTTGGGGTGTTAGTACTCTTGTGGTGATGAATATATATAGTGGAACCATTGGATATGTTTTTAATGATATGGAGACCTTGAATATGATGATGATATTCTTGAAAAATTATTTGTTCCCACTTGATTGGTGGTGTTGGGGTCCTTGATACCCTTGATATGATGAGTATATGGTGGATCCCTCCTCCTTGTTGATGTGAAGTATTTGGATGTGAATACCATAGAATCTCTCATGCCTTTGATTATTTCCATTGAAGTCTTTGACCTTGGAACTTATGCATAAGGTAACACGGTCTTTGACACCTTTATGTGTGGAATCTTTGAAGTTCTGAACAAATTGAAGAATTTAAGGGCATTAGACTAAGAATTTGCAAATAAACCCATCATAGGGATATAGTCCTCATAAATACATTTCCATTTATATATGGATCATCTTCTAATTCCTCACGGTTGAAGAGATATGAATTTTTGAAGTTGGTGTACCCCACCTTTTTGGGTCAATTGACCAAACAAAAGAGAATTTAATTATTTGTAATTTTGAATTGCATGTCGGCCCAGTTTGAGGTAATAAATTTCCTCCATGAACTATATAAATAGAATATCAAACATTTCATTTGTTCATCAATCAAGTCTCTCTTTGGTATTTCGCAACTCTTGGAGAAAAGTTTGAAACTTTGTGGAGGAGAAATTTTTGGGCATCTTCACTAAAACTGGCATACCTTTCTCATACGGAATTAGAATTACAAAATTCTTGTCTCATTGGAAAACTTGGTACGAGAGCTATTTGATGACATGATCTAGAGTTTATTTTGGTTTGTCTATTATTTATTAATCTTATGATATTAAAAAAGGTATGGTTCATGCTTCTGGGTTTCACTTATGATGGCACATGTCTCTCATGGATAGAGTTCATCTTTGAGCTTAGTATGCGAGCCTCTATATTGGTATATCTCTTTGAAGTCGTTGAATATGTTATGGAGTCTATGGTGATGGTTATATTGGCATATATCTTGATATGATCTTGATATAGATCTTGATGATGTTCTTGGATATTATTGGCATAGATTTTGGTGTTTATCTTGATTGTTGTATAATGTAGTATTGAATGAGAAGTTGGCACGTAAGTAATAGATCTTGTGAGTGATTTAATTGATCAACCTAAGTGTTTTCTTTGAAAACTAGTTTGAAAAGTGTTGATCATTGTGTCTTTGACCTAAGTGGAGTTGGACTATTATTGTATATTAATGACAACCTTTGATAGTATTGTAAGTGTTTATTTGCTTGATATTTGTTTGATTTGTTGACTTGATTTGAGTGGAGTGAAAAATACTTTTGTGTCTAAAATTTTATGACATTGACTGAGTTTGACATAGTTGGTTAAGTCTTTTATCTTCTTGGTTGAGGTTAGTTGGATGAGGTATATGGCATGTTTAACTGTCAAGTATTCCTTGATTGTGATTGAGGTTGGTTGTGGTAACATTGAGTTGAGTGTGTTTGGACAAAGTTTGGTTGACCGTATGTGAAGTCTCTTGGTTGCTCAAATGTGTCTCTTACTTGATGAACTAGGACAAGTAAGAAGGGTTGGCTGACTGTCAGAGCACTTTATTAGATTAACTCAAGTATATGATTGACTTGGCATAAGTACACAAGCAGCTTGATACAAGTTGGTTCAATTGAGCAGGATTGGCATAGGTTTCCTTATGTGCAATTGGTATGACTCAGACTGACTGAGTTGTATGAGCAGTTGGTTTGACTTGGGTGGACTAAGTTTGGTGTATGGTTGGTTAGACTCAGATTGATTGAGTCAGATGATGTGAGAAACCGATTTTTTGGTACAACTTCGTTGGACAGGTTGATTGTACAGGTTTATGAGCAATGTGATACAATGGACAGTGATCAGTTGATGAGTAGTGATTAGATGATGAACAATGGTTTGTAGTGGCAGTGGTTGTGCAGTGTGGTACAGATTGTGTAGTATAGCAGAGGTGTTGATTAGAAGGTCTATAGGATCAATACGGTCGTGGTTCACCAGTTTATATCTTCATATCAAAGTGGAAATATGGGGCAAGGAAAGGGGGTTGTAGCCTCCTTCCGGTTGTAGTCGAAAAACTAGGGAGTTGGAGATTCCTTCAGGTTGTAGCCTCCTTCCAGTTGTAGCTAGAGAATTTAAGTCATTATAATAAGGGGTTTGTTGCGTCCTTCTAGTTGTTTCTAGAAAAATACTATTATAAGGCTTCTGTGGTTATTGCTAGAAAATTACTATTATAAGGCTTCCGTGGTTCCCCCCCAAGACTTGGGTTTACATGTAAAATCTGGTGTATTGTGTATTATGCTATGCTTATTATGAGATGATTATATGGTGAGATAATAATGCCGATGATGATATAATGATAATGTCATAATGCATAATATTGAATAAGTTGTTGATTGTTAAAATTGAAAAAGTAATAAAAGTTGTGCACGTTGATTCACCCCCCCTCTCAATGTACCTGGTGTGTCCAACGACATACACAATACAAATGAATTGTACATGTAGAAAGATTCAAGTAGATACCTCTATGCTACTTATCCCCATTGTAGATGAAACGTTAACTGCAACATCAACAACCCCGCTAAGGTTTGACAAGGGGGACTCTCCATCCTGATGTCGTAAACATGCAAAAATAACATTAAGAAAAACAAGTTCTAGAGTGAATTAAAAGCTAACCAACAACTGTAATTGAAGACTATGTGTACATTACCATAGGATGTGTAGATCCATGATCATGGAAACCATCTCTTTCTATGGAATAGGACCGTCTAGTGTAGACAAAACCCCTCTCTATGTTTGGACTACGGGTAGATCCAAACCAAAGAGGTGGTGCAGGGATTTAGGTTGATGTCTACAACCATAGAGTGTTGTCATAGTTAGACATGGACATGAATGGATGAAATAATATGTACTGAAAAACTAACATGTCGTAGTATATGTACCTATGCTCAGGAAATATCTCCCCCATGGGGGAGGGGGGGAAACTGATAGCATTTTCTTTCCCCTCTACAGAGCCAGATAACACCTACATGTTTAAAAATTATAAATATTAGCAATCTATAAAGGAGTACGGTAAGAAAAAGTAATTTGAACAAGATTTGTCATTAACCATGTACATACATTCTTTATGTAATTATAGAATCCACCCGGGGGAATTCACTGAGATCATTGTCTCCCACATCTTGTTCAGAATGCGGTGCCTGCAACTTTTAAAATTGAAAATATTAGACCATTTAAAAAATTAATGAACTAACATGTATTGACAAATTGACATGTATTAAAAAATGACATGTTGAATTATGACCTCAGTGTTGGTTAGTGTTTCCTTGGATACAATAACACCAGGTACACTACCACCCCTCATAGAGGCATCAAGTTCCTGCAAGATTATAAATGTATATATTAATAATATTTTAATGTGTGTTATAAGGAAAAAATAAATTGAACAACATTAGAGTTTTTACATTATCCTTACCTAACCGACAATCATCGTAGATGTACCATGTGTTGGTCCACGACCATAGCAAGCTTGACCACATGCTGTACACATGTGTGGCTCAATCTAGGCCTCATGGGATGTCTATCTATCCCCACCAAGAGATGGTCCTCTACCATCAGAAGCATATGGCTATACCACACCAAAGGAAGAGGGCACTGCTTAGTCAATAGTTGTGGTGTGGTAGGAAATCATATGAGCTAGTGTCAGAAACGCATCATGTGTATGGGGAATCATGTCATGCGCATGAGGGATGTCTAGACATGGTAGCTAGCTATGGGGTGGAGTTATCTGTCGATTGGAATCTCCATGCCTAGCATTGGGATGGTTTCGTGGCATCCCCATACACCCAACATGTTAAAATAGTTGACATGTTTTCTTAACATAAACTTTGCATAAATTTTTTGGAGGAAGTACAACGGTACTTCCCTATTTTGTGTGGGGGTACATAAAACCATGTACCATCTATCCATCCAATGATCTCTAATTCGTTGGCAAATGCACCACTTAATATAAATATGTGGTTTGGTAGTATCTGGAATGTTATTTGTCCCGAGCACTCTAAATTGTAAATATATTTTCTCTTTGGTTATTTTGAGCTTCTTAATGTCATCGTAGCTCATTCCATTGGCATATTCTTGTTGTTTTCTCTCTCTGTAGGATTCTATGATATACAACACATGATTGGATTTACTGATGGTGTCTACGATGGAATCTAATGATGTCGACAAGGAGCGAAATAACTCATATCCACCCCTCCAAGTCGCACTAATATCTCTCAAATGACCAATCACTCTCAAAATCTCTGCATTATGGTCCTCCTTAGCCACTGCAATCATAAATACAATAAAATATCATTAGAATAATAGACATGGTATAATGACATCTCTAGGAAATGAAAAATATAAAACTGGTGTACGACAAATAACAATATGAACTATTTATAATTTAAATTTAAAATTAAACAAATTTTACACTGAAGAATAAACATTTAACATTTTTCCATCTTAAATTTATGTTGTGTATGTGTATTAATTTGAATTTCCAGATGCATACATTAAATGTCCTATGTGTATATGTTGATTGGGAAACTTCTCTACCTTATTTTAAGGCTTGGATTATGAAGTCTCCTCAAAACTGTGGGGTGTTGACTGATTCCCTTGGAGGACCAACTCCAAGATTCCAGGAAGAGGCAAGGGCTAGAGCCTAGAGGAGGGGGCACAAGGTGCTATTGATGAATACAATCCCAATATAGGCAAGGATTTTGATATATGTAATTATTTGTTGTAGTGTGAATTTTTTGGACTCTATAGGCCATTTAACATCTTTGTTTATATGTAATTTTGGGCATGCATGGATTCCAATTCATGTTATTTTAGTTGCATGCACTCTTTCTATATACCCATGAGAGAATTTGCATATTTGTGTATAGTGGTTTGGGAACTATAATTCAACAAAATTAACAATTTTCAAGGTTTTAGGGTTGCAAGGTTTCCACTGGATTCTATCATGTATGATAGTATGTGATTGACATGTAATCAAACACATAAACCTCCCTATGTATATTGAAGTAGGTAGGGCCTATTGTTGAACTCCATTGTCTTGACCTTAACCAAAATTTACCCTTCATTCAAGTGAAAACATTTATTAAACATGGAAAGCTTATATACCTTATTTTAACACTTGGATTAGGAAGTTTCATCAAAACTATAAGGTGTTGATTAATGTCCTTGGAGGACCAACTTCAATATTCCGGGTAGAGACAAGGAGGGGTAAATTGTGCTAATGATGAATAAATTCCCAACATTGGAAAATATTTTGATACGTTATTATTTGGTGTGGTATGAATTTTTTTGACTCTATAGGCAATTTAACATCTTTGTTTATGTCTTTTGGGGAAGATACGAATTCTACTTCAATTTTTTTTAGTTGTATGCAACCTTGCTATATACTTGAGAAAATTTGCATATTTGTGAATATTGGTTTGGATTCACAAAGATGCTTATGAATATATATGCACATAGTCAAATTGATTTGGTTTTTTATGAGTAAATTGGGGTTTTGGTTTCCATTGGGCATGTAAATTTCTTTTAGGGTATAGAAATTAAAAAATATATGGTTTCAATTCATATTAGGGCATACAAATTATTGAAAATAATGAAACTAGGAGGACAAGATTTGGTGTAAATACTTGATAATGAAGATATTAATCCCAAATACAAAAATTGTATGCCTTTCTCACTCAAAATGCATTCACCCTTGGGTGCTTTGGTTAGCCCGAACTCGGTATGGATGATTGTTGTGGAGAAAATGATGGGTGCAACCTGTTTTGGGCTTAAATAATGTTTTATAAGACACGTGCGTGTTTTGCAGAACATAACACGTGCACATTTTTTAAACATAACGCATGTGCGTTTTAGAGCAACATAATGCACTCACCTTTTGTTTAACTATCCTAATTGGCAACCAAATTGCTAGGCTTGGGACTAGGCTTGGCAGGCTCGACATTGCTTGGGATGATTTATATTTTATATATCTTCAATCATTTTCTTGAATGTACCATTGCATCTAAAATCTCCCTCAACTTTGTGCACTCACCCATATAAATTATTTTAGTACCCTTGAAAAGTCTCATAAAATTTCTTCCAAAGAGACCTTCTACCCTTAATCTTAGTTGTTGGAATTGGCAAAAGTATCCTGTACTGATGATCAAACTTGCTTGAGAGAGCTTGGCTAGTTGACTGAAGCAAGTTTTTTCTTAGCAATTATTGTAGTGTTATGCCAACCCTCCTAAGAAGCCTATCTGTGTGATTATGTTTTTCTTCCTGCTCCACCACCGATACAACAAATGTTGGTCTACTTCTAAATTATGAGAAGCGACTTTGACCTCTTGTGTGAGGGGAACAAGTTGTTCTTCCAAGTAGTGCTCCGATTGAGTTTCCCATCATATCGGGTGTTGCCATCAAGGCTGTTCATCTTTACTCTTGGTATAAATTTGTTTATTGGTTCTAGACATTGGTTTGTTCTCTGCTATTATGGCTATGGCTATGTGGAAAACTCCTCTTGTTTTGTTTCCCTCCAAATTAATAGTCTATACTATGGATATCTGGATGTTCTAAGCTCAACCTGGTTAGGTAGACTATGCTTGAGCAGGTTGGCTATTTCCTATAGTGTAATGTTATTTTTATTTTTAATTCCATTCATTCATCAATTCCAATGTAGCTTTATTATTACTTGATTTTAGTTTGTCCATTCTTGTCCTCATTCAACTCATTTAGTCTTAAATATTAATTGCATCTGGATTGGTTGTTGCTTCATCACTGTCAATTTAGTTGACATGTCCTCTAAATTCAGAACCAGGTTTTCCCAATTAGTGTAGTTTCTATTTGTGCAAGTCTCTTTGAAGTGTACTTCTTTCAATGGGGTTTGGATTGATTATGGCTTGCAACATATTTGTCCAATCTTGAGATTTTGCTTATCTAAGAGACTTCTAGGGTGATTGAAAAGCACCGACTTGCTTAGAAGCAGATATCCTAAGAAATACCGATAGAGCCCATAACTGCCATGCGAAAACAACATTCGCTTGGAGATCCCATGATGAATCCAACAGAGGAAAACCAATATGGGCATCAACAAAAAGGAAATAGAACAAAGAAACAACAAGAAAATTGAAAAAAAAGTGACAAGATGTTCCAGAACTAATAGTATATATCGGCTAGTGTCAACGAAAAGTTGGTGTAAATATGCCACAGTCAGAGAATGGCGAAATAGCAATATCTTTACACCCACATAATTGTATTACCTTTTATTAAATCAAGTTACCAAACATACATATTTATATATAAAGTTTTGGTGTGTACTCTTAACCACACTATAATAACTACTTGAAAAAATATCTCAACTACATATAAAATAGAATCTAATACTTATATAAAGTTTTCGCACACATTCTTAACCACCTTAACAATTAACTAAGATAATATCTTGACTACACATATAAATATAATCTAATAACTAATAACTACTTTAAAAAATATCTCAACTACATATAAATATAATCTAATACCTATATATAAATTTTTGCTACACATTCTTAACCACCCTAACAACTAAGTGAAAGAATATCTCCACTACACATATAAATATAATTTAATAATAAAAAAAATATCTCACAATCAACTAGATCTATATTAAAATCTCGCACTCAACACAAAAATTACTCCAACAACCACCCACGTATGTACCACTATCAAGCTCGTAATGCGAAGGACATTTATTTACTGCACAACCCACTTAGAAATTGGTGTTATTGTTACAAAAATGTTGTCCAACAATATTTCAATCCAAATTCTTGCTCCTTTACTACCTTGAACCCATGGTTTGGATATGGATCTAAGCACTTTACATCCTTGAAATAAACTTATTGTTGAATCTGGTTTGTTCGTATTGAGGGCCACCCAACACATGTTCGATTTATTCATTCTCCAAGAACAAAATGAATATGGTTTTAATGGGTGCATTTATGGCAGTGGCTGAATCTGAAAATAATATGGGCATTGTACTTACAGTTTAGACATTCAATTCAAAATATATCTCAATGAAATTGAATTTAGGTTGATGGAATAAAATCCATTAGGTTGATGTTATAAAATCCATTTATTCTCACTAACGAACCACAATATTCTTGACAAAATGAAATTGTGTATATTGAATGCGATAATTTAGTAGATATAGAAAGTTAATATTATCCAATTTAATTTAATTATAATAAAATATATTTAAATTTATAAAAATTAAAAATATTAAATTTATAAAAATTAAAAATATTAAATTTATTTTTATTTAAAAATATTTTTATGAATTTAAAATTGTAATTAAAAAAATTAATAAAACAAAAATATTCAAATTCATAAAATATTTAATTTATTTTTTATAATTATATATAATATATTTATTTATAATTTTAACTACATAATAATTATTTAATTAAAACTAAAATATAATATAAAACACTAATTATATTAAGTATTGATAAATGTCATAGATATCCACATCAAACTATATATGTTTTCTCTACAACTTCTATTTGGTTTTCATGGATAAAATTGATTTATTGTGAGTTTTAAATTCATGTTGTGTAGATGTTATTTTTACGATTTATGAAGACATGATTTTTTTTTATATATCATTTATAATTATTTTATTTTGTTTAAACCAAAAAAAATATTTATTTTATTTTATAGTTAAGTAGTTTTTTCAATAAAAAAGTAACTTACTATTAATAATAATCAAAGTTACATCAAATTTATGTAGATTTGGTAGCCAATATAAACTGATATATACAGTCCAAAACTAAATACAAAAACATGAACCCTTTCCTCTCTAATTTTTAAACATGAAGTTTTAGTCCTACTTCCATTCATTCATATATGATAAGCATCTTACTAGCAAAAACCCCAAGGTAAACATATGTTAATAACCCAAAATTGAAAGCTATAAACATAATCAATTGACCTCGTCCTTTTAAAAGACTAATGTCGAGCCAACATCAATCCTCAAACCATCGATGTACTCCTCGAAGTGAGCAAAGCCATCCATTAAACCAACAACCATCTTTGAGAGATGATCCACCTTCTGATTATATTCTTTGAAAATGTGAGAAAAAGAGATGAAAGAGAAACTGTTGATTTGATCTATAACCCTGTTGATCCACTGATCAATAGCAATAACATCAAGACTATAGTTTCCTCCAACCCATTCAATTATGACTTTTCAATCGCCAAGAACCTGTAAGGAATCAATACCCTTTTTTTCTGCAAACCAAAGAAGACACCACAATGTGAGAGGCTCAGCTTTGGTATTTGTCCCATTTCCTTTTCCCATCCAATATTTGATAACATAACCAAATTTAATCTTTAGAAGCCCACCTTTATCACACATCCCACCTTTTTCTACCCCATCAAATGTCCAGTAGAAATATTAATAGATAAACATGGCCTTATAGTTTGTCTAGTCTTGATCTTCTTTATTTCCTTAGAGAAAGCAAAAAAATAGGATATGGTTATGGAACACAACACAAACACTGAAGGTTTATGATTCTAAAAAAATTGAGAGTTTCTTGCCTTCCAAAATTCCCAATCCATAAAAAGGGGAAGTTCCATAAATTTGGCTTTCCTTTTCTTCCATAAGAATAAGCAATTTTGAAGTCAAAATCTCCCCAATTGTCCTGAAAGTTTAGAATTTTCCTTAATTCATTCCAAATAGCTTTGACAAAAGTGCAATGAACAAAGATATGAGAGATGGATTCAATATCATTCTTACATAGTACACACATATATGGTCCAATGAGGCTTTTTTTTATTAAGTTATCCCAAGTAAGCATTTTGTTATTAAGACAAATCCAGATAAAACATTTAACCTTTAACGGAATTTTCCACTTCCAAAGAGAGGAAGCCCACCATGTAGGGGAATGATTCAAAACTTTTGTTGAGATAACTTCATATGCATTTTTCGCAATTAAAGATCCATTTGAATTTTCCTAGTCCCAAATTATCTTATCCTTGTCGTCGCTTAAACGAATACCAGCTCTGCTCAATGTCAATAGGTAAATGTTCCATTCTTATTCTAAATTATCACTTAGTTCAAGATCCCGAGCACTTAACCAATATGAAGAATCTTCAAAATTAGCATCAACCTTCCTCAGTTGAGCAATGACCTGAATATTTTTATGGTTAAGTACACAAGTTAGTCTTTTGGAAAGGGAATAGTTACCTTCATCACCCACAAAAGGGTCCATACCCATAAAGACCTTAATTCCTCCAAATAATCGAAGCATTTGAGACATATTTACAAGGATTTTGAATCCATTGGCTAATAGTCCAACTTTTAGTATATTCAGATTTTAAAACTCTGCTCCATAAACCATTACCTGTTAATCCATACCAAAGCTTCTTCATGCTCAAAGCAGAGCTAAACTAGTCAAAATGCTTTAACCCCTAGCCTCCCATCTTTTTAGGTAATGATAGACTTTCCCACGAGAAGAGATGAAACTTTTTAGATCTCAAACTACCATCCCAAAGGAATTGGAACAATCTCTACATGATAATATTTATAACCAAAGCTCGAAAGGATTATTTAAGGAGAACTAATATACCAGAGTACTTTCAATAATAGTCTTAACCGAGATCGGTCTGCTACCTATTGAAAGATATCTTAAAGTCCAATAGTAGATTCTCTTCTCAATCTTTTTTATTAACCTAGACCAGTCCTCCTTCTTATAAAAATTAGGCTTAAGAAAGTACCCAAGGTACTTAAAACCAACATCCAAAGGCTCCATTTTGTAGGGAAAAAATTGAGCAATTTGGTTCTTAATCCTTGGATCAAAACAAAAATACAAAAACATAGAATTCTGTGGGATAATATCCATCCCATCTATTGAGAAAAATATGTGCATATTATCTCAAATATTCTTCCAATCATCCACCAATCCCTTGTTGAAAATAAGTACATCATCAACAAAAAATAGATGGGACATAGAAAGAGACTAAGAAATATTGATACGTTGGAAGCACTTATCCTTTTTTGTTGCAAGAATAAGGCTTCTTAGGCCCTCAATGATTAATAGGAACAAGAGTGGAGATAACAAACAACTCTATTAAATTCCTCTGCTACTACTGAAGAATGAAGAAGGAGAACCATTCACCAAATGGGCAAAGTTTGTTGAAGTAGTACATCCATAATCCACTTGTTAGCCTCAAATGGGAGACTAATTTGTAGCAAAACAAGTCTTAGAAAAGACTAGTGAACCCAATCATATGCCTTAATCAAATCCATTTTAAGGATAAAAACATTAATGTTCTTTGACTTAATGGAGTGAAGACACTCTTGTGCTACTCCCACGGCATCAAGGATCTCCCTTTTTGAAAAAAAACAAACTTCTCTTGAGATCGATCTGGTTAGAAATTACCTTAGTTATAACTTTGTAGATCATGTTACATAAAGATATAGGTCTATAATCATTGAAGGATTCATGTCTATCTTTCTTTGGTATTAGAACAATAAAGGCAACATTCATGTTACCATGAACATGGCCCTTTTAATTGGATTCCTCCATAGCCTCCACTAAATCTTTTCCAACCAAATACAAAAAAAATGAAGGAAGAACTCTACTGTCTACCTGTTAGGACCCGATCTCTTAGCGTTTGAGAACTTTTTTTACACATATTTGATCTCGTCCTCCCCCACTTCAACCTCTGTTAATCTTCCTTCATCTTTAGTAAAGAAATGAGGATAACGTTTCAATACATTCATATGATCATTAAGATTAAAAGATCTATTTTGCTTATAAATATCTTTGGAATACCTAATAACTTCTCTTTCAATAGAAGCTTGATCATAAACAATGGATCCTTCTTCAGAGATTGCTTCCCATATAGAGTTTGTCATCCTCCTTTGATTAGTAAACCTATGGAAGAATTTGGTGTGTTATCTCCCTAAGACAGCCATGTTATTCTACTTTTTAATCTTCATGTCTCTTCCTCTTATCGCAAAATTTTGGCTTTCCTTGATTCAAAACTTACTAGTTTTTCTTTATAAACGCAGAAAAATAAGTCTCTTAACTTAAAACAAGACAATAAGCCCCTCAACACTGTCCATTTTATTAAATTGGCTTACCTCTATCAATCACCATAAAGTACAAAAAAAGGCCTCTCCGATGACCACTAACATTCAAACATGACTCAAATTCTCTCTCACTAGCATTCAAACATGAGTCGAACTCTCTCCTCGCCAATAGACTGAACCTCAAAATTCCATAACACCCAACTATTATACCACCTCTACCACTAAACCAACACTTTGGGAGCCTCAAACAATACCATAAAGCAAGACACTTTGGGAGCCTCAAACAAAAGATGAAAGAAGACTAAATTACGAGGGAGTGTTATAGCTACATCGCATTTCTTAAATTGGATAAGACCGTGGACATTACAAAATAAAGTATTCGCTACAAACAGATATAATCTTTCATTTCTCGTAATTCCAAAGCAAATGATTTCCCGTTGCGCTTACAAAATATATATTTAGCTTGGATTGTCTTTTTCTTTTTATTATTTGCACCCATGTGACGGCTTTCATCTTTGATTGATTGGACTTCGACTTGCATATTTTGTTTGATGTGGGATTCTAGAGGTTTTTCTTAGTTAGTTTCAATGGTTAACATTTGCTGGTCCACGTGGCCAAATGCAAGCGACATAAAAAAGTAACGTGGTGAATAAAAGTTGGGTGCGTGGCTTTTTCATAATATTTTGGGCGTGGAAAAGCAAACGGGCGTGAGGGAACAAGGAAAAAGTTAAGGTAATAGTGGACCCATCTTGGCTGGTCCAAAAATGCTTTTAGGGAACAAAGATAAAGTAGTGATCCGTGTGTGGGGTTCATATGTCTTCACAGCATTCAGTGCTATGTCCTTAACCACTCACATCAATAAAGTTCACCTTTCACATTATATCATTGGGAAAATTGAAACCCCTCACATAAGTCCGATCCTAGTGGATCCAAAACCGCTTACTCCCCATTTTAGTGGGTCAAAACCGCTTTTAGGATGAATGAATGAATGCTTTTAATAACGTCCACGAGGCTGAGCAGCCTAAGGGACCAAAAGAATCACAACCCTAATTCTTCTTCATACTCTTTTCTATGTCAGATCTTCTGTTGTAAATCTTGACTAGAAGACTTGCAATTTGGTTGATCTTATCTTCTTCAAAAAGATGATGCAAGTTGTCGGCCTTTAAGCTGGCTTCATATGTTAGACAAGCTACACAGTCCCAGTAACTTTGCCCTAAAGTGTTTCACTTCCCCATCACCATCTTGTGAAACTCTTTCCCATGATTGGTCTCCACTTTCCTCCAACCATAAGGGATTGCTTTCCCCTCTTTCTTCATTGCTGAGCTAGAGAGATTGGTTGTTAGCTGTCGTTGCGTTAAAATCACCTATTAACATTATTTCTCCTTGAGAACTAAAGAGAGATATATCTCTTTTCAAAGAGGCATACGGGTCTTCACTGTCTAAATTGCTTCTTTTATAAATCTTTGAGTTTTTTGGGGCGAAATAACACGCAACCAACCTGAAAGTAACCTCTTTCTCGTTTATTTGCAACCAAATGTACAGTTTGTTTGGGTCCTCTTTTTCTACTTTTACAATTCCACCCCATTTTTCATTTATTAGCATTGTGACCCCCCATGTCCTTTGCCCGTCCAAGTTCCTTTGTTCCAAACTGAAATCTTCTTCTAACCCTCAAAATACAAAACCTTGCATCCATTGTGTTCATGCGTTTCTGTAAGAATTATAATATCTTTCCCTCCTGCTATGGGCCCCAAGCCCAGACCTCTTCTCCATGGGTAACCTCTGCAATTCCAACTTACCATCTGTAAACAATCCCGTGGGGCCCCGATTTCCTATTTCTTATTTGAGAAACGATCACCAATTTGAGCTTTTCTCGTTGACCAACCATGCCCATTTTCCCTCACTTCTTGCTGATTTCACCTTTTCCCACTCCTTTCTTTGTTGTTCTTGTTGAGCAAAAGTCAAATCCTCATTTAAGAAGCTGCGTGTGCCTCTAAGCAATCCTCTATGTTCCTTAAACTGACTCTCACATGTCTATCTTTTTGTCCTTCTATCTTCCTTCCAATCCTGCTTGCTTGATGAATACTCCCCAACCATTTTAGTTTATCTTTGAGGAAGTCTCTTGCTAGAGTGTTCGTCCTCTCCTTTTCCCCAAAGTCCCTCGACCCTTTAATGATGATATTTGTAGCCTTGCTTTGCTTATCACGTTCTTCCTTTACAGTGTATTCTGATTTGTTTCTCAATGATTTCTCTTTGTTTATTTGATGACCCACTTACAACCTATGACCATGATTTCGCCTCTTCTATCCGATCTTTTAGCTGACTTTCTTTAACTTCCAAGCTAGCTAACGCTACCTGGATTCCCTGTAATTGTATGGTTTCTTCTTCTTCTTTTATCGCTTCTGGTTTATCAAATCCAGACATCTTCAATTGTTCTAGTTCTTGTTTCAAGTTAGCCACTTCTTGCTGTCCCATTTCTATTTTACCCTGCATGCTTGAGATTTGTTCCTTAAGAGTTTTATTTTTTCCCTCTAATTTGCTCTTGAACTCAACAATTTCGTTTACTTTGTTTCCTTCATACCATCTTTTCTCTTCTAAAATTTCGAGTCTCCTTTTTGTGTTCGTAAGTTCTTTAACGTATAGTTCAGATGACCACATTGATGGAGTTGATATGGGACTGTAGAGATCCTTGTTGTCATGGTTATCTGCTTTATTGCCCTCTATATTTGTCACAGAAACATCTGATTTGTTCAAACTTGCTTCCAAATCCTTAAAATTTTCTATTTGCTTCACCCTATGTGAGACGCCTTACTGGATAAGCTGTTCATTTTTGGTAGGATTATTGCCAGTTTCTTCTTATGTGGTTGCCTACGCTTTAAAATCCCCTTGTACTGCTTTGCGTTTATGAAGACAAGTCTTTCTTCTATGTTGCCTACATAATTATGCAAGAAATATGCCATAAAAGAGCCCCATGCTCTTATTAAATCATCCACTGTTACCGTAGGTTGGTGAAGAGAAGATCCACTGGCAAACTAAGGGTTATGTTTCCAACCCGACTTGAAAACCTCTTGATGGACGTGGTTTAGCGATGGTAATGGTAATGGACCATTCAGCTGGTATTGTGAACCCCCGATGTATCCTGTCCCCTTCCCAATAAATGTATAGTTTGCAGACTTGTTTCATGTGTAAGTGAGCAATGGTGTTTGTGCTCCGCTTTCTTTGGGGGCCTGGCCCACTAAAGCTAAACTGTCTTCCATTCCCTCCATAATAACTCCCCTATTTGTTTTGCTGGGTTTTTTGACAGTTTTGTTTTTTCCCACCCTTGATTTGTACCATCTCAAGGTAAATAAACAAAGCATAAATGAGAAACAAGGAAAGGGAAAAGAGGGAAAGCATTGGTTGCACCTTATCTTGTCGGGTAGTGGCTTCATGCTGATTGTTTAGATATTCGTTGAGACTGAGACTGAGACTGGGCCCCTCTCCCCACCAAAAGGCCGTCGGGAGTGCCGCTTCTCGTGGAAAGCCCTTCCCTGTCCCCTGCGACTCCTATCTCCTTGTCACGATGTTCCCTAGCCCCCCCTTGCTGCTCGCTACCCTTGCTACTCGCTGCTCTTGTCCTCATCACTGTCAAAGTCTGGAAAAGTTAAAAGTAATACATGTGTGGGTCCATATGCCTCCATGTCTTTCAACGCTACGCCCTTAACTACACCAACATAAATAATTTCAGGAAAAATGAAAATAAATAATTACATTTTTAAAAATATTTATAAAATTATATAATGTTTAGGATGACGAGCATGTGCAATATATATAAAATTCATACTATAGTCATGTTTAATTTAAACGATAAACTGCTTATTAATTTGTTTTGTGACACATTTTAACTTTGATATCATTTTTCTTAATTTAATTATACCAAATACTAATTAAATTTTATGTTACTCATAAAAGTCAAATCCCTTTCCTAATTCAAGGAATTCATACCTACTATATATAGACTTCGAGGAACCCATAGAAAGAATCGAAGTTTTGGTAAATGCTTCGATGATTAGATCAACCCTTCGTCCATAACTCAAGACATCCTGATTCATCATGATTCCTTAATGGTACCTTCGTATGCCCCGATAACATTTAATTGGATTCATCATCTCTTGTAGATTCAATTTTTTAAAAACATTTATTATATATAAATTTACACGTGGTATTGCATATATTTATTATTGTTGGACTTTATTGTGCATGTATCAAGGAGTCTTCACTTTGAAATGTATACCATGATTCATTGGATTGGAAAATTTTAATTGTATCAGGATTATGGAGATAAAATCAAATTTTTATGTTAATTTTGGTGGGTGTGGAATTGTGTTTAGGTATATTTTTCTCGAAGTTTTGATCTTTACTTTAAGATTATGTTTGAGACCAATAGAAGTTTGGTGAAAAATAATAGTTGTCCAATTTCTTTTTAAATATAGAATAGATGTGTTTTTTAAAAAAAAAATTAATTTTTTTTAAAATAAGTCAATTTGGTTAGTTTTTTATTAATTTAATTTATTAAGGTAAATCATAATTTAGGGTTTTAACATGAAATATTATTTTAAGGTTTTAAAAACCTTAAAATAATAATTTATATTAAAACCCTAAATTATGATTTACCTTAATAAATTAAATTAATAAAAAACTAACCAAACCAACTTATTTTAATTTTTTTTTATAAAACACATCTATTCTATATTTAAAAAGAAATTGGGCAATTGTTATTTTTCACCAAGCTTCTATTGGTATCCTGAAGATGATCTCACAGTAAAGATCGAAACGTCGAGAAAAAAAAAACTTGAACGCAGTTCCACACCCACCAATTTGCTCCTGCGTATGGCTTTGTTTAATCATGTTAATTTTCCTTCATTTTGTTGATTGGTAAATATTATTTTTCTAGAAAGTTGTGTATAAACTATGGCTAATAATCCATGTACATTTTTGGTTTTGTCAACTATGACTGATAATCCATGTATATTTTTGGTTTTGTCAAATTGATTATTAAGAGACGATTTAATCCATTTTGATCACTAACATGCTCAAATCATAAATATATCCAAAAAAAACATTTTAAAATGTAAACTTATCTTCAAGCTAAAAACTTATTAAGAAGTCTATAAAATGACTTTCAAATGGTATTGATACGTTGGATTACATCCATTTTGGTCACTACCTTCCTCAAATGAGAAATATGTTAAAAATCATTATAGAACGTATACCTATTTTTGAGGTAAAAACTTATTAAAATCTCTATAAAATAACTTTTTCAAATGGTATTGATACATTTTACATGTAAAACTTGGATGGGTTAAAGATTCTTAATTTTTTCTTTTTAAATTCATATAAATGAATGCTCAATTTGCACCATTTTTAAAATTTATATAGAGGAATACTTAATTTGTGTTGAACTTTTTGTTAGGGTTTCGAAGGAATTGTTGAAGACATTGAAGACCTTTAAACTAGAGAAGCTTGAAGAAGATCAAACCCAAGGAGAAAGGATTGGAATCACCTCATCATACCAAAGGTATAAGTCTTGGTTTATTTTTGTTGATAAAATCTCCTTTGTTTCCTTCCCCCTCATATTTTCTTGCATTAGTTTATTGTTTACTGGAATGCTTCATTGTTATTCATTGAACTAATCAAGTAGATTTAGAAGGGTTTCCACTTAATTTTGCAATTGAGATATAAGGTTTTCTTATTATAGAGTAGGAAAGGTTTGTTCATCTTGTGTGTAGGATCTTAGAGTTGGACCTCCTATTCTTGTTCATCCATTCAAGATAGGAAGATCCATTAAGGAGTTCCTTGAGACTCAATTTGTTACCTTGAGCTGTTTTCATTGTGATGTTGAATTACTTGCTATTTCATCTTGTTTTGTGTTAAGGACAAGTTGTTCTTCAAAAGTTGCAATACCTTTTATTGGCGTTGGATATGTTCCTCCACTCCTTGAACCTTGCTTCTCAATGGTGTTGTGATTAATGAGGGTTAATACCTATAGAGTGCCATGAAGGGAGACATTTCGGTTCCGATGTGTGTTATGACGCTACCTCAAGGTGTAAGAATTTCAAGTGTAATTAGTCAACATTATAAAAGACTCAATTTTAATTTTTAATGTTTTTTATACTTATCATACAAGTATATAAGTAAATGAAAACATTCATTAGAAAATCCATACAAGTTGTTTTCAAGGCTAATTAAATCAACATTATAAAATACTCAATTTTAATTTTAATGTTATTTATACTTATCCTATATAATTTTATATATGTCATATTTTATAAAAATAAGATTTTTATTTTTTTTATATTTAAATTTATTAAAAACTATTGTTAATTCTAACTTAGTTTAACTTACTCTATTTAACAAGTTTATTTCAAAATAGAGAAAATACAATTGTTGATGATGATATTTATATTTAAAATGAAATTTGTTTTTAATTAAATATGAAATTCTTATTTTTTAATCTTATGTGGTTTGTTCCATTTCAAGTGTTGTACATTACGTGCGTGATATGTTTACATCGCTTGCACGATATATATGCAATTGATTTTTATTTGACCACTGTAGTAAAAGGAAGATAATGGAATCCTTGGATATAGAATTAAACCCTAATAATCTTAATAGGAATAGAGCTTTAAGGTTGAGTGAAAGCTGGAAACCTCTTGTTTCTTCTTTGAGACATCATGAGCCTAAAAACTTGCTTGACCTAACCATAATTCCTATATTATGAGTCCTTTTATATTTATACTGGGAAATTTCTTAGCTATTCGATGGTATATCTTTTTCAAAGAACTCCTGAGGATGCTCCCAGTGGGGATTGAAATGCATCAACTTCTTTTTCTCACAACGTAGAGATCTTGCTCTTAGATAATTCTCACATGTGTATTCACCATGTTTAATGACAATTGTTTTCTTATAGTTATACAAACGCTCAAGGCCCCAAGACCCATCCTTAGAGCGAACAAACTCCTAATGGCATGCATATCTCTAATTAGATGTAACAACAATCCTCTAAATAGGTCATCCATGTTGCTTTAAGTCCTTAATGTAATAACATCATCATTGTCGTCATCATCGTCATTATCATAATCTTTGTCATAATCATTGTGATGATCCTCATCATTTTCATCCTCATTGTCATGTTTATCGTCACTATCATCTTCGCATTGCCGTCTTCATCATCATCATTGCCATCTTCTTCATCATCAACATTGTCATCATCATCATCATGTTTGAAGCAACATTTTTTTTTTCTTCTGAAAAAGTAGGACTCTTGAGAATGCCTTGGAGAATATAACATAATTTAGGTTATCAAAAAAATTATGCATTAGGGTATTATGCTTTAACATCCCACTTCGACATGCATTTTTACATGGATTGAGATAGAAAGTGAAGAATCAATATCCTCAATAAGAACATCATTATTTTATGTGTTTGATCATCGGTTTCCTTTAGTTTTGTATTTATATTGATCTTGGGAGGATCTAAATCACAGACATATTAATCTAAATAACACACAATGGATGAAGTGCTACTATATTTTTATGTTCTTAATGGACTACAAAACAAGTAGGGTGTCTTCATTGATCTATATTGTTTTGATAGAATTAAGACCCATCAACAAAAGCCTCAAGATCTACTACAATTTCTTCTTTCATAAAGAAATCTACAATGAACATGACTCCCATCATTAAATAGGATTATGATATACTTTAGACATGAATATAAGATGTCATACATCATATGGATACAAAGAACATATCTTATCTTATATGGGCGTCCACAATAATATTTGATTGCATAACTATGATTGAAATTTTATAATTTATATTTTTTAAGATATCGAAATTCCTTTAAAAAAATTGTGAATCAACTTTTATGAATTTCTAATCTTATTAATGTATGTATATCCAAACAAAATATTACATTTGAAAATAAAAAGTATACTTAGTATTACTATATTTTGAAATGAAAACTTAAATATTTATGATTCATTAACTTTTACATTATAATTATTTGAAGATCAATACTTAAAAATATAAAAATACATAATTTATCTTTTTAATCAATTGAAATATAATTATTTTTTCAACTTTTTATAAATTGAAATATAGTTATATTTTCAACTTTTCATTATAAAAATATTTGATAAACATATACCCTTCCCACCCTAAAAAGTTGAAATATAGTTATATTTTCAACTTTTCATTATAAAAATATTTGATAAACATATACCCTTCCCACCCTTTCACAATTCCTTGTACATTTAAAGAAAGCATCTTTATAACAAGAGTCGCATGCAACATTGTTTGCGACAGAGAATTTGTAAGAAGGTTTTGGAAGAAGAGTACAAGTTGATATGATTTATGTTTTTGTTCATATGAACGGTGGAAGCTGGACCATTGCTAAAGATTCCTTCGCCTACAACTCCGGTTTCGACCATCTTCGGACCCCTGAAAATCCCCCCCTCCTTATCTTGTTTGATTGCAGGAAGATCTTGAGAAACGAAGAAATTTTTTAACCATGATTTGGGCACCGATGCATTCAAAGGATTTAAGCATATGTTATTAGAGATCACAACAATGGTGGGTGAGTTTTACATTGGAGACTTCATTATTTATTTGGATTGCATTGACTTGAAAATTATTAGATGTCCCATGATGAAGGTGAACAAAACATACGATACATTCGCTATGTTGAATTTATCTTATTACTTAGAGGGGGTGAGTAATTAATTGCGCATATTTCTATTATTTTACTTTGACATGTTTTCACTAATTAAAATTTTTCAGCAAAGATATTAACAAATACAATAGCGCACACATATATGATAATAGTTGTATATATATATAGAATGAATAATTACATTAGTAGGAGAGTATAATACCCAAACATGAGCACCAACTCATTTCAAGTGTCGACTTGATCCACAAGTAACAATCTGCTGATTACAAGTACCGACCTGCAACGACCTTGATTTGTATGAGCACCAACTCATGAAATTTAGGACCAACCTGAACAACTGTTTATATTATTGCACAAACTATGACTCGTAGCAATCAAGCACCAATCTGTGAATAAATGCAATCTTTGATCATTTTATTTAGCTTTGACTGAATGGAAGCACCCACTCCCAAATTATATTTACCAGCTCCAATTGGAAGAAGGATCCAACCCCCTAATTATATTTACCAACTCCAACTGGAAGGACGCTCCACCCCCCTAATTATATTTACCAGCTGCGACTAGAAGAAGGCTTCGACCCCCTATAGATATTTTCTAGCTCCAACGAGAAGGAGGATACAACCCCCTAATCATTTCCCCTTCCAACCTCCCTGATAACAAATAAGTGTGTATTAGATAATTGGAGAATATGAAATACCTTATCTTTGATGTGCGTATTCACCAAAATGCAACTACTGCAAAACTTTTGGTCTAGATCTTGTCCTTGATTATCTGCGACAAGAAATCCATTTATCATATCTGCGATGTGTGATAATAACTTCGACAGAGTCTATGAACACTGAATTGTTTCCACAATCTACGATTTGTGTTTCTGTGTTGATCAGTGTTTCAAACTCGGTCACTTTTGCGTCTCTGTGATCTACGTCATTCGCTAAGTAAAACTTTGCACATCCTCAATTCAGGTCTCCTACTTTCTGGAACACTTCTTTATGTACATCATATGTTGTTTTTTGCACTTCTGGCTCTGCAATAAAACTTCCTTCTGTGATCAATAGGCCATTGATACTTGAAATAAACCTGAATCTTGTCTAAATATATTATCTTTAATTCTTTATTCCATAAGATTACATCAACATATATGTGTCTGCTTATTTATACTATTTCAAGTGAAAGATATGTGTCTGCAAGTTAAAATTCCTTTTACTTGAATGACGCCCCAAATTGTTTGCGTCTTAAACAAGTTCTCATCTTTGTCAGCATGCATCCTTTCATTAATCTAACATTGTGGGACTTAGCACACACATCCCACTATTTTTGTGGGATATTCACACACAAGTCCATATATTAGTGGTATAGGCGCATATTCTTGACTTACTTCTTCTTCTTCTTATAAGTTCTTTTGTAACTCCCATATTTTAGCACTATTTTTGCATGTCCTTGACTTCAAAATTCTTCTTATGTGTTTCTTCAACCGACTTGTGTTGAGATTACAACATCAGGAGTCATTCTCCAGTCTTGTGAATAATATCAATACAATAGACTTGTGAGTAATATTAAGTCCTACAAATATCCTCATATGATTGAGGTGGTGATGTTGTAAATCTTGTGAGTAATATCAAGCTTAGTCGTGTGAGTAATATCAAGGCTATAGACTTGTGTGTAATATGAAGTCAGTAAATCTTGTGAGTAATATCAAGCTAAGTCTTGTGAGTAATATCAAGACAGTAGAATTGTGAGTAATATCAAGTCCTCAAATATCCTCATATTATTAAGGTGATGATGTTGTAAAGCTTGTGACTAATATCAAGCCGAGTCTTATGAGTAATATCAAGACAATAGACTTGTGAGTAATATCAATTTCTACAAATATCCTCATGTTGTGTGGTGGTGTACTTTATTGTGTAAAGTAGATATATTATGTGATGTATGACTAGTCATGGTAAAATAGTGCTACAAGTATCCTTTAGGGATTAGCTATCCCTAGAGTGATTTACTTTAGCATGTGACTATATGACCCGTGGTAATACATATGATCATAGGGTTGGGAACAATCTTATGAGTATGATATGATATGGAATTAATGAAAACAAATGTGGACTATGGAGAGAAAATTAATACGAGCACATAGATGGAGAGAGAATTCAAATTTCCCATGTATACCACCAAGTGAACTCGAATTGATAAGACATCAGTTGAGTCTTAGTTATGATAAACAAAGTTCAGTTAATCAAGGAATCAACTCCTTAATTTATGCAAGTGGTTGTTGAAGATGACACTGATGGAGTTACATTTAGTTACATTCGATTTTGTTCAGTTGCATTGAGTTATGTTCAATTACATTCAATTATGTTTAGTTACATCTAGTTTTGTTTAGTTACATGCAGTTCCATTTAGTTCAGTTCAGTTTAATCAGTTAACAACTCAGTTAGAGGTAGGTAATTAAACTCAGTGAATTAATGTAGGGCACATATCTTCATTGTGGGAGTTAAGTATGAAGTGTCAACTTGACACCTAGTCTTTGGGGTGTTCATGGTTTAAGATGAGATAGTGTTCTCAGTGTTAACAAGTTACTGAAGCATGCAAAGATTCACTACCTCCTTTGTATGACTATATTTGGCTTGTTATTAAAGTGTTATGCACTTGGAAAGACCAATACAATGTTCCATTTGATCTCTCCTCTCTTGCACTCTTTGATAAAACAATATGCTATTATGTTGTAATCATTCTTTGTTGATTATCAATCATACTCTAAGATTTTTTGCTGGGTTTTTTATCCACTAAATCAGTGGAGTGTTTTCCCAGGGTATATCCTGTGTTCTATGGTTTGATTTATTTATGTCTTTGGATTATTGATGAGATCTATTTGGACTGTAATTGTGGAGTAAAGTTTTAAAGTTCAAGAATCTTTCATTATTGTTCAAACACTAACATGGTATCTAAGCAAGGGCATGAAGGAGCTTAGTTTTTCCCACGCAAGGGAAAGCCTACGTGATCTTGAATTATTAAGCAAAGAGCTTGAAGCAATAGCATCAATATACGTCCGATCGGAATATTGATTCGAAGGAACATCCAACTTCAACACATGAAATGCAAGGGTGTTAAGCATTGTTGATAAGCATGATCTATATTTATATGTGACCTCAGTGAGTAAGGAGTCTTTATCCCATGCATGGCGAATTAAAGAGAAAGTCAATATGCATGATTTTCATCACTTTTCAAGAGACAAATTTCGTGGAGATGTTTTGATCAATTCAGGAGGAATTAAACAAAACAGTTGAAAACCCACTCCCAAAATTGGACGATTTAGCTTAATTGCGAGCATATTTGAAAAATTCGCAACTATTTGAGAGATACAATCAGGTCTTTGAATATCATTTTTTTAGAACTTGTGTTATGGCATTTTTTCCAAAAATGAATGAATTGGTTGAACGACCAAGGGATTCAAGGATTGGATATTATCCTTCTACAATAGATATTATGAGTAATGAGATCCTAACTCATTCAAAGAAGATGATGATGATCATTTGAAGAAGTTTTCCTGAAGAAGAACATTCACTCCAGGTTACATGGGATCCAATTTCTCCATGCAAAGATTCACTACCTCCGGCATGCACTCAAATTTGCAAAGAGATCAAGATTGAGGGACTTAAGTAATATCCCCAAGGAAGCAGAGATCAAGAGGGAGCCAATGCAAAACAATAAAAGATAAGTACTTGCATTTTTTTATTATATGCTATTTAGATCTATATGTTTTTTAATTTTTTCATTATATATCTATAGAGATTTGTATTCCTGAGATTTTGAATTGTGAGCATATCTGCTAACTTTCCTTTATTTGTAAATAAACAAAATTCATAAGATATGAGTATAAAGCATGCATGATTGATTCATGAGATATGAATGTTATGACTGTTCAGAAAGATATTAATGTATAGTTGCATGATTATTCACGAATGTTGGGATGCATGATTATTTGATTATCATATGCTTTTATAAAATCAGATTTTATTTTATTACAATCAGTATTCCTGGACTTGGAATTGTGTTTAGCATATACATTGTTTTTTCTATCTTTATTGGCATGTTATCAATCTCACGAGTCCATATTTTGCGAGACGATTTAGGACTGATATAAGACTTATGTAGGACTGATATATACTCATATAGGACTGATATAAGGCTGAAAAAATCCTTCAGAAATTTAGGGATACATTATTGCTTCATAAACTGTGAACTTAGGACTACATGATTGGCTAGATAAACGGTTACATGCTTACCTCATGAGATATTAACATGGGGCTATATATTTATTTCATAAATTAATGTTTGGACTGATATAGGGATTCATATTAGTACATAAGATTAAAATGGGTTATGATAAACCAGTTGGTCAATATCTGTACATAACTAGGTAAATCTTTATTAGTATATTGAGAGTATTTCATGTGAAATAAAATTCACGAGTATGAAATTGTTCTAACCATTAGAATAGTTTGTCTTGTAGGAAAAATTAATATTCCCTTACCTACAAGTAAAGAAGGACATGAATGTGGAGTCATTCTAATGGCTGATCGTGAAAGAGAACAGTTTGGGAGGTTCCTATGTCTCTTGGAAAGCAGACATAATAGATGACTTAATTCTATTCTGATAGATGTGAAGACTCTTGAAAATATTCTGTCTTATTTACATTCATGTGTCAAAGAAGAGATTCAGATATAGATGAGCATAAGTCTCCGTGATGGAGGACTCAAATTATGATTCTCACATTCACATGGTGAGAGGGAGTAGCTAGACTCGCTAGCTTCTGAAAAACCATTGTAACTGGTTAATGTACCTCATGTAAAAAGGAGACCTGCATGATTCTCATAATTCAGAAGGAACCTTAGAACAATATTCAAGAAATCTTGGTATGATTCTTATGATTAGAGGTGTGGCAGTCACCAGATATGATTTTTCTCAGTTAAGGAAAATGTGTCATGTCCCCACATTTTGACCACCAAAGTGTGGACCTTTCTAAACACCTAGGGGGACAAATAGGAATTAATTAATTAGATTATGTAAATTTTGCTAAATAGTTATTATTAAGGCATGCACTTGATTTTAATTATTTCCATTAATTAATTATTGTGCAAATAACATGTGGAATTGAGCTTTCCATCTCAAGAGGGTGCAATTGGAAAGCCAACTTTCCAAGGAGGAAAAGTGGAAACTCTATGACAAAAGCAAGTCCGAGAGAAAAGGGAAAGTGCCCAAAAGTTATGACAAAAGCAGTCAGATGCAAAAGATGAAACCATTGAAAAAGGAGGGCGGAATTTCCTTTTGGAGACTCAGAAAAGATGTCATAGGAAAAGAAGGAAACTTTTGACAAAGGGGGGCGCAATTTCTTTTTGGAGACTCAGTCACAAAAGCAGGGGAAAGCAGAAAATATGTCATAGATGAAAGAAAAAAATATTGGCCTAAGGAGGGCGCAGTTGCTAAGTTTGATGAATGCCATGGATAGGGAAACAACTCACAAGGGTCCCAACTTGCTAATTACTCAAGGAGGGTGCATATGTGGCTAGGGTTCTATGAGGATGACTTGCTCTCATAGGTCACCTACCTGCTCAAGAAGTCACCAGAAGACTATAAAAATACAAGTGGAGCTCATTTACTCAGTTTGGATTATGATTTATTTATATTTATGTGAAGCATTTCTTCTACTGAGAGATGTGCCTCAGCAATTGGGAGATGTGCCCCAGTTCCTTCCTTTCCCATTCTTATTCCGCCCATTCATTTTCTTTGCAGGTATTGGAGAAATTGAAGATCAACCAGTTATATAAGATTAATATCAATCCTATTGCAGCCATCATATTCATTAAATTCAAGTTCCAGTGAATCCCAAGCTTCACCTACACTCCCATCCCTCTTGTTGTCAAGTTTTGGGCCTCCTGCCCACCGTGTTGAGTCCTCTTATGGAGTGGTCAGTCATTCTAGTTATTTCAGATGTGTAGCAGACTATAAAAATAGTTTAATATATCTATAATATTTTAATATTACTGTCCAATAACCTCCCACATTAAGTTTTCCTTGTATGAGCTTAATTTGCCATGAAAATGAGGGATTTGATCAGTTACTGCAATAATGATTGAGTGCGGGCCATTAGATTGATTATGATTGATGTAATATGTTAATAAAATCTGTATTAGGCTCTTTATATTTCATTTATATGGTCTGATACGTTTCAATTACGAATTTCATGCTAATTGGTACACCCTAGCTAGATCACTAGTTAAAATTTACTAGTCTAGTTGTTTCTTCAATTCTGGGAGTTATATTCAGTCAATTTTGATTCTAAAAGTTATTGTGTGTTAGTGAAATACCCCTATATCCATAAATACTCTCATATAAAAAACTTGTTTATTCTGTACAATGTTTTGGTAGCATCCATTGCGCAGGACTTCCCTGGGCCAAAATTGCCTAATTTTCCCAAACCACTCCTAAACTCTCCCAAATTATCCAGAACTGTCCTGAAATGTACTAAACATTATTTTATGCTGTATAAATGTCATAGAAATTTTTTTTTTTTCTCACAAGCACCTGGTCAAAAGGACTGAATAAGTCTTCCTAGTTTCACGGTTGGGTGACTTGGAAGTGTGGGAGTAAGTTTCCGCATAGAAAAATATGAAACCTAAATGGTCCCTGAAATAAATTTGTTTGGGAAGATGAATTCAATGTTTTGAAACTTAATTTTTTTGCTTCCCTCTGCCTATTTCCATACTTATGAATTTCTCAACAAAATACCTCATTTTCCTAGTCTGAAATTTTACCGAGTGTTTGCAAGTTTCATATCATAAATTTTAATTAAGTTGCAGAAATATTAGTGATATGATACGTATATCAGACATCAGATAATTATAGTGGTATTAGAGCTCTTATTTCCCTTTGTGAATAATCCCTTTCAGTTTGAGTCCTTCCAATCAAAACTAGTCATTTCCTAGCACCTAGTTTGACAATTTTATGCATCAAGTCTGTGTTTGGAGTTAGTATCTCTAAGATATGATCCAAGGATATTATTATGGTATCAAAGCTCTTTCCTTGGCTCATCCTATGGAAATAAGGCTCTCTGTTCACTAACATTGCATATCATTAATTCAAGTTGCATCCATGAGGCTCCTACCAACAATTGGAGAAGACTTTGATGAACAATATGAAGAATACTGTAGAAGATACGAAGAAGAAGAAGACCTTGAGAAATATGAAGAGGAAGGATATGAAGAGCCCTCATTCTGTACCTCAGGTATAGGTAGTAGGAATGATTTTGATGCTTTTTGGCTCTCTGCTTATGATAAAACTATTTGGAAAAAATATACAAGCATCCATGGACAATTGTTCAATGGAAGAAACTCTAAGGAACCCTTCCAGTATTCCATGGAATAATATGCCTTGAAGGAAGATATAAGGGAAGTATTATATTTTTGAGAGTACTGCACTCTTGATATAAAAAATATGTTCAGAGAAATATGTTGTAGGACAAACATTAGAAGGATTGCACACATGGTTGATGAAGTGTGCAAGGAAGTGGAGACTAGAAGGTTTCCTCTTAGAGCCAAAAGTGGAGGAAAGAACAAAGATTCATCAAATCCATCTTCTTGTCCAAGCAGTACGAGGATGTTTGCATTTTTTCCAAACAAAATTTCCAGTGACCATCTTGATGATGAAGCCTCAAGCTCCTTGAAGGATAAGAGAAATGAGGCAGAGGCAAAAATCCATGAAGTTGAGGTTGAATGCACTACAAGGTTCTTGGTAGGTGATTTTCAGATCACTGATAGTGATGTCGTCTCATGTATGGGTGAAGAGACACTTTTTGGATCAGATCCAAAATAATATTACAAATCATAATTATGATCATCTTGGGAGCCACATAAGTAAGAATAAGACAGGGCCACACTGCTTGGGTGTGAACCAAAAATTTTGGTGGAAGATCATGCCACCAAAGTATCTGTACAGAAAGAGGATAAGGTGATGAACATGGACGATAAAAGTTCTGATTTTTTCAGCATCCATGTACACCCACAACCATCTGATCCATGGGAGGATGGAAATACTTCACTTGCATATGAGGATTGCAAAATCAAGGCCAATTGTGAGAGAGATAAATTCACTCCTAGTTTCTCTGTTGGTGATCACAAAATCAGTGCAAAGAAGGGTGAGGGTGTCAATGGTGATATGATGGTGAAGGAATATTTTGGATAAGATACAAAAGAAGAATAAATACAAGATCTAAATTCATATTTTGAATTTCCTAAGGAAGTGGAAGACAAGCCCCCACCAGCTGGGTATGAACTAGGAAATTAGAATGAGAAAAGTCTGATTCAAAGGGATGCACACAGTTCATATTTATGTACTCTATTGAAGAATGATAAGGTTGCAGCCACATCAGAGGGAAGGCTTGAAATCAGTAAGACCCTAAATCCCACTTTCATCATTGAGGATAGCTATGAACCATTTAGTCTTGCAAGTGGGAAAGAAGAAATAAACAATCATGAAGAGAAGTGCAAGCTACTGCAAGGTATTTGCAGTGAAGGAGAGGATGAAGTTTCCCATGAGCAGAATGATCAGTATGTTTCAAACATGGAAGATATAACTAAAATCCTTATTGATGAGGATTGTGCAAGAAAAGAGCAGGGTGTTCTTTCACTTGACCCTATCACCGATGTTGTAGAAGAAAAATTTAGAGGGATAAGAAACACTCTCGACATGATTGAAAGAGTACCTATTGATGGGTGCTCAAATTTCACTGAGACATCTACAGAGGGATGTTTATCTCTCTATGTTGGTGACATAGAGATTTCACTTGAAGAAAAGGTTCCAAGATCAACTTCCACTTCACCACTAGAGTTCCATGAAGTTGATGCTAGAGAGAGGGAAGAAGAAGAGGTTCATCTACAAGAACCTCATTTTATTGCACGGTCATTGAAGATGAGTGAGTGCAAAATCAAAGAGGCCCTACACACTCTCCATAGATCCTATGCATTGATGAAAAATATCTGTTGGAATTTGGAGGATAAATCTTTCATTGAAGACATGGAGAAGTTTTAGAAGGCCATGACAAGCACCAAAGGTAATTTTTTGCAATTTCTTTCTGTTAGAGATAGTCTACTTGAGCTTGTCAAGTTTTTGTATGGAGCATCCTTGAAGGATGAATAAGAGATCTGAAAGCTCACACAAGAGTTATTGACCACCCACGATTCCTTGAAGAGCACTCAATGTGCACTCCAAGAGTCCAAGATGGAGATAGAGCAACTTCAAGAGAAGTTGCGAAGATATCACCTACCCTCCTACACACCATTCAACCATCTTCACAAGGATGATTGCATTATTGAACATATGGAGGAATCTCATGGGATGTTGGATCACGAGATGCACTTGGTTTTGCATGTGCTTGAGAATTGTGCAGACAAGCCTGATCAGAACCAAGCACTTGACCTTGTACAGAGAAAACTTGAGCTATTTTCTAGAGAGAGTCTCTTCTCCATGGAAGAGACATATGAGCTCACCCAGTTGGAATAGATATTTAGGAAGAAGAGCCAGCCATAAGTTGGGCAGATAAGTGTTGCAGAGATTTGATTCAAAGTTATACCCAAACTTCTATTTCAGCCTCATCAAGTGGGGATGAAAATTGGGAGAAGAAAATTTCCTTGTTGGTGCAACAAGAAGAGCTAGAGGCTTTCCTAGAGGTTCATGATGACTTTTTGAATGAACCATCCCCCTCCCATCAGCCACATAGGCACATATTTCTATCACTTGATTCCATTCAACCACATGTGGATTGGGTGCAAGATTACATGTCACACATGAAGTACTCCTGCAGAAACATTTTTGCACATGATCAGGGGAAGATAGATAAGCAAGCAAACTGCCAAGAGAAGTTGTTGAGGAAAATATCTTGCATAAGGTGGTCTTTGTGGAGGAAATCCACACAGTTGGATAGATTCTTGCATCCTTTGACCAGTGGTAGAGAGTTGATCCATTGGAAGTGTTCACATGGGCCTTTTGGTAGGAGTGTCAGTACTTTCTCAAGTTGGATGAGGGGACAATTATTTGTATTTCTTGCTTGCATTCTTGGAGAAAATTGTAATACATCATCTTATTGTGAGCAATTTGGGAATCTATGGTTGTGGGAGGATTCCTATAATTGTATTGAGACATGGGAATCAAACCTATGTCATTGCAGCAACAAAATAGGGAGCTTCAGTGCTAGTATGCATCAAGTACACAAAGAATTTTATGTTGGGTGGAGAACTCACAGATCTCTAATGTTACATGGGGAGTTCTCAATTTTATGTGCGGTGGCATGATTTCCACATCATGATTTTTATCTTCTATGATGATGGAATTTTGTTGTTTTTACTGATGAGTGGAATGAGACAGAAAATACCTTGGGACCCTGGCATTCTAGAGAATGACATATTTCCAAAGGGAGCAGCAGTATTTGGATATTTATAGTTGAGGAAATGGGACCTAGGCATATTTTTGTCTGATAAGTTGTGTTGGAAGGAATTCTCACTGAAGGGGGTGAAATGCAAGCAATGGGACCCTAGAATCTATTATTGTTAGCCAAAAATACACACCTCTTGCGGACAAGAGTTGGTTCCCTAGTATGAATGGTTCAAATCTAGAACAAAACACAAACACAGAATGCTAGACTCTCCCTAGATCTAGTTAATCAATTGAATGGAATGCCATGATGATTCTCTCAAATATTTTCCTCACTATCCTCACAGAAGAACCTGTAAAAGATGGAAGACAACAAAGAAAACATGATAGCATACAATATAATCAACTAGATCTATGCTTGTGACTAAGGAATCAAGCAATATAAACACATGAAACAATAAATATGGGAAAGAAAATACATTCTTTATTAATAAATGATTGGAGAGACTACAACCTTCATGCCTTGGTGTTGAGAGTTCCTTCCAATGGCTCCTTGCCTCCAAAGACTCAAGAATGATTTTGACAGAGTTTGGGTATGAAACACAATTCTTCTTCCTTTTGTCCCATGGGGGATGAGCTAGTATTTAAAGGCATGGGAGGATAGGTATGGTTGAGGATCTCATGGGTGAGGTGGGGATTAGATCCTAAAAGGGAGGATTTCGAGCTCCAACTAGTCCTAAACCATAGGGATGAGGCTCCACATAGGAAAGCTTCGAGAATCCTCTCAAAGCTTCTCTTTTTGCCTTCAAAACTCGAGCACCGCTTTTCCAAAGAAGCAAACATGAGGTGATAAGGGGGCACCGCTTTTGGAAGTAAGGGAAAGAGCGGTGGCACCTATCTTTTCTCATGTATCAGGAGCGGTGCTGGCTCTTTGTTTCTTGGGTAATGCTTTTGGTCAATGGGGAAAGAGCGTTACGAGCTCAAAAGAGGGAAAAATTGCAAGGGGTTAATTTATTCCTTCATTTCTCTAGGGAAACTCTGAGGGATTGGAGCAGTCAAAGGGATACCTATCTCATAACATGAGGGTGATGATATTTCGATATAACAGAGATGCCCCCCAAACTATAATGGCTAGAGGGAAACGATAGGCAATATACTTTGAAAGAACAAGGTATAGTGTCGAGGCAAAGGTCCAAAGGTTGAAACTTCTCAAACATCACCAACTATCTACAACACATTTTGATACATGTCCCAAATGACTCACAACATGGCTGTCGACTAGTACAACGCAGATCCATGTGAGATACAAAAAAGTCATGGCTACTAAAATACAACGTAGGTCCATGCGAAGAAGACTCAAATTTGGACATAGCTACCATACATACAATGTAGATCTATGTCATGCAGACACAAATATGAGCACAACCACGAACATACAAATGTGGATCCATGCTAGGAATCATACAAATACTCCATCGCAACCTAGGGAAAGCAATGAATGCTTAACAAATACCCATGGTATTCATCTCATCTTCCACAAAGTACGATTCTATCCATGTGATTATAGTGATCTGAAGTCGAACATGGTAGAAACCACTTGATTACCAGTCTGTGATGTGAACCATTAACAAGTGCGAGGGTGATCACCATTAATGTCAATGATTCCCAAGGTACTCTAGTACAATCTACTAAGTGTGAATAGAGGTCTTGGTTTTTAACACCCAGTAGAGTCTTCCGATCAAAGGTCAATGATGTGAACCTACGTCGAAAGCGAGAGAATATGTCATTAGGGCATACAGATCTCAAGGTACTAAACTTTTTTCTAAGACTAATTCCCAGATGATTAGTTGACGTCGATAGGAATAGTCTCGTCAAAGGAGGGCCATGATGAATCCCACATCGACGACATGAAACTTGGAACAAAGTTCTGGAATTTTGTAGCTAATGTAACCATAGGAATGACTCAAAAGTAACTGATTCAAAAAATTTGTTTTGATTACAGGTGTAAACTCTCAAAACAGTTTCCCTTTTGAACATAAGGCGACACGACCAAAGACTTGGCATCATTGACTTGATGAGGCAGAACACAATGTGACAATGGACAATGCAATGTTTGAGAGACTCAAAGGCGTGGCATGACTCATGAAAGTGGATCGACTTGAAAACAAGCTGAATACCCAATTGACTGAATGAAATGCAGACAAGTGCCATGTTCAAAGGTGACTAACAACTTCCATTATTGCAAAATATTTTCCCTTTCCCTTAATTTCCCCATCATTATTGATGAGTGCCTCTTTTCGTTTTTACAAGTTCAAAGAGGGTAACAAACATTTTTTTTAGCTCATCCAAAGATAAGTCCATTCCCATATATTTCACGAACCTGAGAAAGGAGGGGTTCGTTCCCAAAAAAGGGTCTTTCAATGTTTAGTTTAATGAGTCCAACGAAAGAAAACTTAGTGTAGTTCATGTTTAGAGAGTCTGAACAAACTAAAGAAAACTCCAAAAGGTCCTTTTTCGTATGATTTGGTCCCTAAGGCCTAAAAAAGTATAAAATAATACCTTAGAGAACTCTTCCAGTCATGATTGGCTAGAGTGTTCCTTTTTCGTAAATAGTCTATCCAAACTAAAAAAGAGATAACCTACCATCGGAGAGATGGCTCTTCAAATACTTTTACGAGTATGAAGAAGACAAGTACTCGACTATATTTTCACATTTTAAGAGTTCGAAAAGAGCTTAAAGAAGAATCTATTAGAATTTTTCATGTTTGAATCCAGAGAACGAAAAAGTAATAAACTAAGATCAAACCAAATTTCATGTTTTAACTAGAGCATGAAAAAATTAAATTAAGCTCAACACTATCTTACTATTTTTAACGAGCTCGAAGATCAGTTGAAAGAATGCTCAAAGATTGGTTTCATTTTTACACAAGATCGAAACCAATGGGTAAACTGTGCTTGAAAAAATCCCATTAACATGATATACATAGGTTGGAATCTTTCCCCCAGCATGATTTCTAGCGAAGCTTACCCCTAGCATGGTTGCCAGGGGTTCGACGTGCCCCCCAAGCTTCATTTTGTCTGACGATTCTTCTTCCATACCCAACCTAAAAACCTGGTGACTAATGTGAAAATGTTCACTAAGGGGGCAGGAAGCACAAGAATCAGGCAGGTGAAAAGAAGGTTTGAGTTATAACACTAAAGGGAAGACTCAAATCAAGGGAAGGGGATCTGTTTCATTTTTACACAAGCTTGAAACAGAAGGTAACTATGCTTGGAACATGGTTTCATTTTTATGTGAGCTTGAAAACAAAAGGTAAACTATGCTTAAGGAAATCCATTTCATTTTTTAACAAGATTGACATAGAATGGGACCTTTGTTCATAGGCATCTGTTTCATTTTTTAACGAGCTTGACATAGAATGGGAACTTTTCTCACCACATGGTTTCCTTTTTATGCAAGCCTGAAACCAAAAGGTAAACTATGCTTAAGGAGTGGTTTTATTTTTTAATGAGCTTGAAACCAAAAGTAAACTATGCTCTCAACAAGTTTTAAGACAACATGATGTCCAGAGGTTGGTGGGTTGCCCCCTTACATAAGAAGCTAGCAAATTAAATCCAGTATGAATTCCAGAGGCTGGAGCCATGCCCCTCATTTTACGTATGATGGGAAGAAGTTAATTAGAAGGGGAAAGAGCCACAAGAACATGCGAGACATTCAGGGAAGTCTAATGACTAGGAGTCACATGATAATCAGGTTTACCAAAGGAAAACTAATCAATGGTCACAATATTCCCATCATGGGGAAAATACATCACTCGAAAGAGTGTGGACATTACAAATTTCATGGCATAAACATAATCATGTCCAAGGAGTAGATTGAAATATAAAGGACCTTGGACTACCATAACATTGATTCAGATAGTTTTTCCTTCCAAAGTAATAGGCAGTTGAGGAAGGATCCCTAAAGGCGTTGTAGGTCTTTGATTAAAATACAATATCTGATCAGTAGCTGGCACAAGCGGAGGAGAACCTATGGCTTGCAAAGCAGTAGAGGATAGAATGCTAACAGAAGCCCCTTCGTTAATGATAGTGCAAAGTATACTCTTAGTGGAAACTCGCACATCTATCTGGAAAGGAACACTCGAATGAAGACGATATTCTGTCAGGTTACTCTACTCAAAGGAAATAACCTCACTACTCAGAGAGGGTTCTATCGAAAGAGACAAAACTTCTTCTTTAATAGACCAATCAGAGCTAACTACAAAAAATTCAGCTGAATGGTTTTCACTCTCAATTGGAAGAGAGGGATCGGGTGGAGATGACGTCGTCTCGACCACTTTAACTTCACCCTTCAAAGGAAGAGTGGGATCAATCATGGGTGAATTCAGATTAACCACTTGGAATTCACTCTTGGAAGGAAGAGTGGGATTAACCATAGATGAAACCGAATCAACCACTTTAACTTCACCCTTCAAAGGAAGAGTGGGATCAACTAAGGATGGACTTGGATTGGTCACTTCAATTTCACTCTTCAACGGAAGAGTGGGATCGACCGAGGTTAGAACTGGATCATCCACTTCATCAACCAATGGGGGTTCAAGAGACAACTTACAATAACCTGTTGGAATCCATTGACAAGAAACAATAATATATTCCAACAACTTAGAAGCTTCATCCATGCGAGGACAAAGGTAATTAAAGTGCATGTCCTTACAAAGCAAGCAAGGATTTCTTACTTTACCCTTCCGACTCTTAACCACATAAGCACTGGTTGAGGGGGGATCATCAGTATGATGACCAGAGGATGATGATATCGGTTGCTAGGAAACCTTAGACCACTCTTCTAAAAATAGGGACAGACCATGACAATCTTTCAGAAGGTGATCACCCTTGCAAAGCCTACAAGGGGATTTGGGTTTACGCGGTCTTTGTGTGTGCAGATCAACTCTCTGCACACTGGGAGGAGTAATTGGTCGAGACTTGGTTGTTTGTTTGTTTTTCTTCTTCTTAATCTTCCTTTTCTTCTTCTTCTTATCCACCTGACTACTAGTACTACAACTTTCAACAGGAGAAGAGGTAGAAATGGGAGAAGACACATCTGGTGAAGAAGGAGAGGGATCAACATGAGGTTGATGCTCTTGCGATGAAGGATTAGGATCAGAAGCAACTGGTGTACATGGGATAACTGGACTGAAGAATAACCAAATAGGTAATCCAATAGTCAATCCAAGAAGGCTTAACGTAGCCATGAGAGGAGGACCAACATCCTCATATGGAGGGAAATCAAAAGACATGCTTGGTAAAGGAGTCTCTTGGTTGGTAGTCCTGGAAGGTGAAGCCATAACTATGTAACAAAATTATCTCTCTCTTCTAAAAAATCCTAACTGTACAGACAACAAGAACTACGCAAACTAAATAAGCAAGAAAAATATGTGAGAGGATTGGATTAAAGGTCAGTTTTCTCACCAGGATTATCAAGACTTTACAAGCTTCACCCGTAAAGCCAAGATGACCAAAAGGTTAACTCGGTTTGGATAGGGTATCCTAGTGGGGTCTCTCGATATACACAAGTTATGTGGGAGCTCAAATCGGTAGTAGTGTTGTCTAATGCACAACCATTCACAAGGGGACTTCCTATATACAATCAAGTACATGAAGTACCTTTCTATATACCTCAAGGGTACGTGAAAGGCCGTTCGATATACCAATGGTACGTGGAAGAACTGCGCGAGTCCCAGGTTGTAGTGCGGACAAAAAATGACAAATCCTACATTTAATGATGCCCAAACACGTCTCTAACCTATCACACAAATTGCTAAAAAATTTAAACCTAAGCTAGTGCTTAATTTTATCTTGTGCGTTTAGGTGGAACCATGGAGTGAAAACTTGAAATTAAAGAAGATGCACACTAATCTGTATGATAATGCAAGTTTTCCTCTTCAATGAAATTCTACCTAAGAGAGGGAGAGAGAGGTTCAATTTATTTGAAACATAGAATAAATCCCATACAAAAATAAAAGACACTTGTTTATATGGTCCTTTCCTAACTTAAACAAACAAAATCTTCTCTTTTGAACTGAAAAACAAGTGAGACCTCTAATGAAAAGCAAGAAAAGATTGTTACAACTTTATACAAAAGTGTTCAGATTTTTCAACTAAAGTGAGAATGAACTAATCACAAAATCATACAATAACTTTCATATGCACTTTTCCACAACTTTATGAAAAAAGGAAAAAACATACAAAAATCATGTATAACAAATGAAGAAAAATTGAAATGAGTATTTTCTTGTTCTATCAAAGAAGACAGAAATCAGAGATCTAACAAAACCAAGTTCTATTCAAAGCCAACTATGAAGCTTGAAAATACCAACATCAATCAAAATTCTTGAGAATAACTATGGATTCATACACCTTCAAGAGGGGTCCCGGGTGGGGGGGGGGGAGGGGGTGAGAGCCCCCGAGAAATTTTTTTTGGCTCGTTTTTTTTAATTTTTTGATTTTTGATTGAGTTCTCTATTCAAAAATGAATTGCAGAGTTCAAAAAACAACTGTAACATTCTGAATCATGCATCTCAGATACTAGAAGAAGAATTTAAGAATCAAATACCAAACAGGGCTAAGAAGAATACATGGCACCGCTTCTACAGGTGTTGAACAGGGCGTTACCAGCCTAAGCACCACTTCTTGCACACAGGAACATAGCGGTGGCACTACTTATTGCAGGTTCACACCAAGGCATAAACAGGTCCATCACCGCTTCTTGTACACATAGAAAGTGCAATGGCACAACTTCTTTACCACAGAGGAAGAGCAGTGACAGCTCCAAAACCACACTTATAACATAGCTCAAGAGTGGTGCCCAAGATGGCGATTTGAAAAATAAAAAAGAAATAGAAAAGGAAGTTACAAACTGGAAAATGTACCCAAAATATCACCAAAAAAACCCAGTGAACCATAAATATGAAGATCCAAAGGCAGATAGAGGAAAAATAATCAAATTCAAAGCAGATCTACAGATCTATGCATGGAAAAGTAGATCTAGAAATTGAAAATGAAGGTGGAGGTTTCAACTTATCAATGATCCATAATTCGAAGTAGTTCTCCCTAGTGGATTCGCCACTTTTGTTAGCCAGAAATACACACCTCTCGCGGACAAGAGCTGGTTCCCTAGTCTGAATGGTTTAGATCTAGAACAAAACACAAACACAGAATGCTAGACTCTCCCTAGATCTGGTTAATCACTTGAATGGAATGCCATGAAGCTTCTCTCAAAGTTTTTCGTCACTATCCTCACAGAAGAACTTGTAAAAGATGGAAGACAACAAAGAAAACATGATAGCATACAATATAATCTACTAGATCTATACTTGTGACCAAGGAATCAAGCAATATAAACACATGGAATAGTAAATATGGGAAATAAAATACATTCTTTATTAATAAATGATTGGAGAGACTGCAACCTTCATGCCTCAGTGTTGAGAGTTCCTTCCAATGGCTCCTTGCCTCTAACTTCACCTTGCCTCCGAAGACTCAAGAATGATTTTTACAGAGTTTGGGTATGAAACACAATTCTTCCTCCTTTTGTCCCAAGGGGGATGAGCTAGTATTTAAATACATGGGAGGATAGGTATGGTTGAGGATCTCATGGGTGAGGTGGGGATTAGATCCTAAAAGGGAGGATCTTGAGCTCTAGCTGGTCCTAAACCATAGGGATGAGGATCCACATAGGAAAGCTTTGAGAATCATCTCGAAGCTTCTCTTTTTGCCTTCAAAACTCGAGCACCGCTTTTCCAAAGAAGCAAACAAGCGGTGATAAGGGGGCACCACTTTTGGTAGTAAGGGAAAGAGTGGTGGCACCTCTATTTTCTCATGTATCAGGAGCGGTGCTAGCTCTTTGTTTCTTGGGTAACGCTTTTGGTCAATGGGGAAAGAGCATTACCAACACAAAAGAGGGAAAAATTGCAAGGGGTTAATTTATTCCTTCATTTCTCTAAGGAAAATTTGAGGGATTGGAGTAGTCAAGGGGATACCTATCTCATAATATGAGGGTGATGAGATTTTGGTATAAAAAACCTATGTCATTGCAGCAACAAAATAGGGAGCTTCAGTTCTAGTATGCATCAACTACACAAAGAATTTTATGTTGGGTGGAGAACTCATAGATCTCCAATGTTGCATGGGGAGTTCTCAATTTTCTATGCGGTGGCATGATTTCCACATCATGATTTTTATCTTCTATGATGATGGAATTTTGTTGTTTTTACTGATGAGTGGAATGAGACAGAAAATACCTTGGGACCTTTCCATTCTAGAGAATGACATATTTCCAAAGGGAGCAGCAGTATTTGGATATTTATAGTTGAGGAAATGGGACCTAGGCATATTTTTGTATGATAAGTTGTGTTGGAAGGCATTCTCACTAAAGGGGGTGAAATGCAAGCAATGGGACCCTAGAATTGATTGTTTTTGAAGAATCTTTACATGTTGGCCCGATGGAGTAAGTCATTTGTTTTTTGCACATGAGTTCATGCTCCAGTTCTCCTACATAGTGGACCAATTTGCAGCAATCTAGAGTGCTTCTGCTTGAGGAAAAGCATGTTTGGGAGGGGAGGACTGTCATGTCCCTAGATTTTGACCATCATATGTGTGGACGTTGCTAAACACCTAGGGGGACAAAGAGGCATTAGATAATTAGCTTAGGGAAATTTTACTAAATAATTATTATTAAGGCATGTACTTGATTTTAATTATTTCCATTAATTAATTATTGTGCAAATAAGATGTGGAATTGAGCTTTCCATGTCAGGAGGGAGCAATTGGTAAGACAAATTGCCAAGGATGAAAAGTGGAAACTCTATGACAAAAGCAAGTTAGAGAGAAAAGGGAAAGTGCCCAAAATATATGACAAAAGAAGTTAGATACAAAAGAGGAAAAAATTAACAAAGGAGGGTGCGGTTTCCTTTTGGAGACTCAGAAAATATGTCGTAGGAAAAGCAATAAACTTTTGAAAAAAGAGGGCGCTGTCATAGATAAAAGCAACAAGTATTGGCCTAAGGAGGGCACAGTTTCTAAGTTTGATGAATGACATGGACATGGAAACAAATCACAAGGGTCCCTACTTGCTAATTAATCAAGGATGACACATATGTGGCTAGGGTTAGGGTTCTATGAGGATGAATTTATCTTACAGGTCACCTACCTACTCAACAAGTCACTAGAATATTATAAAAAGGCAAGTGGAGTTCATTTACTCAGTTTGGTTTATGATTGATCGATGTTTATGTGAAGCATTGCTTCTACTGAGAGATGTGCCTCAACTATTAGGAGATGTGTCCCAATTCCTTCCTTCCCCATTCTTCTTCCACTCATTCATTTTTTTGTAGGTATTGGAGAAGCTGAAGATCATCCCATGAGATTAGATTCAGATCATTCGTATTGCAGCCATCATATTTAGTAAACTCAAGCTCTAGTGAAGCCCAAGATTCACATACGCTCCCATCCATCTTGTTGTCAAGTTTTGGGCCTCCTGCCCACTATGTTGAGTCCTCTTATGGAGTGGTTAGTCATTCTACTTATTTCTGATGTGTATCAGCCTATAAACATTGTTTAATATCTCTGTAATATTGTAATCTTACTGTCCGATAAGCTCCCACATTAAGTTTTCCTTGTATGAGCTTAATTTGCCATGAAAATGAGGGATTTGATCAGTTTAGTGCAATAATAATTGATTGAGGGCCATGACCTTGATTATGAGTGATGTAATATGTCAATATCAGCTGTATTAAGCTATTTTAATTTCATTTATTGGGTCTGATACGTTTCAGTTATGAATTTCATGCTAAGCTGTACACCCTAGCTAGATCACTAGTTAAAATTGACTAGGCTAGTTATTTCTTCAATTGTGGGAGTTATATTCAGTTAATTTCGATTCTTCAAGTTTCTCTGTGTCACTGATAGACCCCTCTATCCATTGGCACAACCGTATCTAGTTGGAATGTTAAGAGTCAAATCCGACTTCCATGATGAATAATAAAATAATGATATATTGATAAGTGATGGCTACAATATTACAATGAAGCTCGCCTTTATAAGGCTTGAGCATGCATAGTGAAGGGTTAGGCCCTTTCACTAGTAAACTAATAACCTATTTATTTCTAAAAATAATATTATTTAAATATTCACAACATTGGCTCTCTCTTGGGAAAACTTTGTCCTCAAAGCTTGATGATTTCCCTAATGTCGTCCTCCATTCTAATTCTGTGTCAATATTAAAATCATATGAGATTTCTTGTGCAGAGACTTTCACTTCTTTTCCATCGATGATTCTACACTGTATTGTTTGATCGTTCCTACATTTATGGCATGGGGTCTAGTCATCACCGCATCGACGACATGCGTTTTTCTTCTTTTTTCTATTATCAGAATAATTGTTAGATGTTTTCAACCTATTTTCAATTTCATAGGAATATGATTGAGGTATGTGGAATTGATGACGGGGTGACCAATTATCTTCATAGTACCTACATTGTGTCTCTTTTTCTTGTCGATAATGGTTATCACCTCTTGTTTTTATTCCTTCCAATTTGGGTTCTGCGACTTTTTCTTTATGTCTTGCCACTTCTACATTAGGTATGTCATGCATATTTAATTATTTTTTGAGGTATAATTTAAGACCTCCTAAATATGTTTCGATTCTTTTTTTGTCAGACAACCCAAATACTTGTATCAATAAGGATTCCCACTGATGTGTGAATTCCTCAACGCTTCTAACCTGTTGTAATTTGGTAAGTTTACTGAAAAATTCATCTTCTTTGATTCCTGGAAACCTATTAAAAAATAATTTTTGAAGAAGTTCCAAGTGTAGGCAAAATTGCCTCTCTTCCACCATAAGTACCAATTATAGGCGTACCCTTCCATATGCATCTACACATATTTAACCTTCTTCTTGTCAGATTGAATACTATAAATGTCAAAGTATTCTTCCGCTTTGTTTGACCAGACAACACATTGGTCTTCACTTCCATTGTATTTCGACAACTCTATTTTTCCTAAGGCTTAGTACACTATGTAAGGATGATATTGGCTGATTTTTACTTTATGGTTTGATGGTGGATTGGAGTTATTGGACGACACAAGTGACATATTAGAACTGCTTCGTTGTTGGTGATAATTTTTAGCCTTTTCATTCTCTACTATCTTACTGATAGCGTCTATTTTGTTATTTAATTGTGCCTCCATATATGGCAGTAATTTTGTTTCTATCTCTTGTTTAAGTATCGCATTGGTAATATTTATTTATTTTTGCAAATCTTCTTGATTCTTGGGGAGTGTTTCCTATGTGGAAACATGAAATGAGGCATCTAACATGTCTGGACTTCTAACATGGTCTGTACTAGGCATTAGTTTTTGTAAGACCTCCATTAATGTATTATGGTTCTGTGTCATGGTGTTGAAGTTTTGTGTTATGGTGTTTATGTTTTGAGTCATGGTACTCTTTTTCTCATCCAAGTGTTTTTGTTTCTCGTTCAGGATGTCAATTTTTTCATCCATGCTTCTTCCTAGTACCAAAGTAACTTCGTCTTTAATTTATTTCTTAAGCACTGTATTGTTACTTTTTATCTCTTCCTTCAAGCATTTTTGGTTAGCGACGAGGGACTTGACTGTAGCAATGAGAGAGTCCATCACAGGTGATTGATTTGTGAAACAGGAAACCTACGTAGATTTTTTAAGCCCATGTTTCAGACTTCGTATATTTGAGTCCATCCTCAGGGTGATCACTCAATCCAGGAGACTGGGATGATTTTTGAAAATATAAAGTCTTTTAAAGCATAAATATTGATTAGTCACCCATCATTAAAGAGATTATGGTCGACCCTCTTATCAGGAGACTATAATCCATTTTTAGATCTATGATTCCTCTTAATCCGGTTAATTGTAGGTTTCCACAACTCACTAAGTTTGAGCCCATCATCCTTGTTTAGGGTTTTATCCCCTTTTTCAATCTCAAGGGATTCCCTTATTATTCTTTTGTAATAATGATCCTCTCTGGCTATCAACGAGGATTTCTCCATGCAAATATGATGGGATGTGTTGCGTGAATGTTCAGCTAAAGATGATTTCTTTTTGCGATTATGGATTATGTCGACTGAGTGTTCTTTGAGACTGGTTTGCAATGATCGTCATGTTTCTCCTATGTAGGCACTCTCATAGGAACAGGGGATTTCATATACTCCTTTGAGTTGTTTTGGATCCAATGGGTCCTTTGCTGAATCAATGAATCCTCTAATTGCGTTTGGGGGAGTTAATGCCACATTGATGTTTTTTATTTTTAAAATTTTGGCAATATGGTTCATTATTCCTTTTATATATGGGAGAGTGAATTTGGGAAGGATGAAATATTGTCTCTTAGTTTTGCTTTGGGCCTTCTCTATTTCTTTTGTGATGTTTTCCTCTCGATATCCATTACCTTTGAAGACCTTTTTTAGGTGTTCTAATTCCATCCTTTCATGATTTGTGTCTGATATTTTGGATGCCCTAATTGCAAGTGTGTGTATGATGCCAATATTTTGTGATGGGTGGTGGTGGGACTCTGTGTGCAGGGATTTATCCGTGTGTGTCTTATTCCTGTAAACCTGGTACCCTAGTTTCCCATTCCTTTGTTTGAAGAATAATACATCAAAGAAAGGTACTTTTCCCTCATCCTCAATTTCCATGGTGAATTTTATATGTTGTGAGAGTTTATTTAGATGTTTAAGGAATTCTTCTAGTCTTTCCATGCCATGGCTCCATTTGGTCAATACATCATCAACATACCTTTTCCAAAAACTTGGGGTGGATGGAAAAGAGTTTATGACCATTGCCTCGAATTTTTCCATGTAAATGTTAGCCACGACTGGGGATAATGAGGAGCCCATAGCAACCCCATGGATTTGTTCATATATATTTCCTTTGTAAGAGAAATATGTTGAATTTAGGCATATTTTAACTAGGTTGGCAGTTTGGGTATCTGTGATGTTTTCGATGATTGTTATCGCCTCATCCACCGGTATGTTAGTGTATAGGGATACTGAAGTAGACAAAGACTTATAAACCCACATGATCCAT
>LPNX010918553.1:151165-311561 GCA_001517045.1 Pseudotsuga menziesii | reverse complement strand
CCTCATCATCATCATTGTCATCCTCCTCCTCCTCCTCCTCATCATTGTTCATCATCATCATTCCATTGCAAATGCTTGAAAATAAAATCAAAGCAAAGTTTTCACTAAACCTATAATCATCATCATCATTGTTCCTCATTGTCGTCATCATCATCATCATCCTTGTCCCTGGTCATCGTCATCATCATCATCACCATCATTGTTCATCATCATTGTCATCATCATCATCATCATCCTCGTCCTCATCCTCCTCCTCATCATCATAGTCATCATCCTCATCATCGTCATTGAAATCATCCTTATCATCATCATTTTTCCTCATCATCGTTAGCATCATCATCATCCTCATCATCATCAACATCATTGTTCATCATCATAGTCATCATCATAGTCATCATCATCCTCATCATCTTCATCATCTTCATCATCAACATCATCGTCCTCATCATCACAATCATCATCATCATCATCATCATAATCACCGTCATCATAGTAATAGTCATCATGATTATCATCCTCCTCATCATCATTGTCATCATCACCATCATTGTTCATCATCATATTCATTATCATCCTCATCATCATCGTCGTCATCAACATCATCATCCTCATCATTGTAATCATCATCATGATCATCATAATCATTGTCATCATAATCATCGTCATCATACTCATAGTCATCATGATCCTCATCCTCCTCCTCATCATCATCAACATCATTTTTCATAATCATCATCATCATAGTCATCATCATTGTCATCCTCCTCCTCCTCCTCATCATAGTCATCATCCTCATCATCATTATTGTCATCATCCTCCTCATCCTCCTCATCATCATCATTCCATTGCAAATGCTTGAAAATAAAATAAAAACAAAGTGTTTACTTAACAAATGCATGCACGCGTCATTAATGCATGCGCACAAAGTAGCGCGATCGCGCTTTTAGTACATGCGCACAAAGTAGCGCGATCGTGCTTTTAGTGCGTGCGCACAAAGTAGCGTGATCGCGCTTTTAGTGCGTGCGCACAAAGTAGCGTGATCGCGCTTTTAGTGCGTGCGCACAAAGTAGCACGATCACGCTTTTAGTGCGTGTGCACAAAGTAGTGCGTCCACGCTTCTGGTGCGTGTGCATTGTGTTTTAAACTACGCGTGCGCGTGATTTAAATTTAGAATTTTGGCAGCACCTTTTTTCCAACCAACGTAGTGGATGACTTGGTTGCTTTGGTTTTAGGTTCGGGTTTCCCAACCAAGTGGTTTGGATTGTCTTATGACATAAAAACTTGTTTTGTACCACTTCTCCTATTTCATGCATGATTTTCCATATGCCACGCTTGTCCACTGTTAATCAAAATTCACACACTTGTGTAACTCTGTCTGTAGATTCTGAATTTGTAATTTTTATTTAAATCTATTATCTTTTTCTATTTTTTATTTAATTTAAAATGGACTAACGTCAATCTAACACAAAAGATAGGCTATTTGCTTCGGCTATAACTTTTGATTGGCTCACCTTTTTAGAAAATGGAAAAGAAATCGCACAAGAAGACACAAAGACCTACAACCTAAAAAGAAATATTGTTCATTGACTATGTTAAGACCAAGATGTGGTGGACCAACGCTCGACCTTGTCATTTTAGGGTGTCACTAACTTCCTTAATTTAAAAAATAAAAAATATAACATAAATAAATATGGAAAAATAACGCTACACTAGACACACCTGTTATCTACAACTCTATATAATTTTTTCCACAAAATTCCACCATTTGCATACCAAATGAGTGGACCAATGCAAACATATTCATTATTTTTTGGGAAAAATATAACATACCAACCTTAGAAGAACCTCGGTTTTTGGGATTTATGCTTAGTTTCCATAAATAAAAGTTATATATTCTGGAAGGTAATATGATTGTCCACGTTTCATATTCTTACACCATATTCCAAAAATTTATGTAGGTACCTCTAATATTGCTTTTTGACGTTAGATTTATGTTTTTCCAAAAGTCCATTGCAATGAACATGTCATAAGTGACCAGCATTAGCTTGCACCAAACCACAACACTCTATTTACCAGCAACTACTGGAAGGAGGCTACGACCCCCTAGTTTATAATCTACTGCTGAAAGGATGCTACCACATCATGTTTACCAGCTACCACTGAAAGGAGGCTATGACCCCCCTTGCGGACCTATTTCCTGCCCTAGCGCCTCCAAACCAACCTTATAAGATAATTTTGGTCTCTGATTCCTGTGCACCTATGGATCTTATAATCGAATGTACAGAGACACTATTTGAAAGTTTAAAGCTTTGTTTATATACTTTCAAACGTACCTCTTCATCCAACAGTCACACACCTTCATCGTGACTTTTCACAAAACAAATCAATTCGAAATTAACTCTTTGTTTATTGTTTTTAATTCTGTTTAATTTCTCAGTCACGACCTTCCGCAAATATCTTTCAGCAAGGACCTTTCCGTAACCGTCCTTTCCGCAACTGTGGATTGCTGGTTGGGGGTCTACATTTCAACTTTTCTCAAAATTGCTTCCACAATTACATTTCCGCAACTCTATTTCTGCAAGTGTTGACTGTGGAACATGCTTTCAACTTCTGCCAGTCTCTTCCGCAATAGAGTTTTTGCAACTCTGTTTCTGTAATTACAGATTGCGAAACCTGCTTTTCTTGTTTTTCCAAAATTGTCTTCCGCAATTTATGTGTTCGCAATGTGCTCTTTCTGTAATTCCTGTGAGCTATCGATCTCTTGTGGTTTTGATCTCATTCGTTAATTTGCTATTAGTGTGGAACTTACTTTTGTGGATCTCTCCTCGTTCGTCGATCTATTTTATTGATGTGATCTAGACCATCCAATCTCTTGTAACTATTTCAACAATTTTTCCTTATGATCTTATGTTGACAACAATGCCAATTTACTCAACAATATCCCCTTTTGGAATTGATAGCAACATTTTCCCTCCACAATTCTTTCTCCCCCTTTGACAATAATGACAAAATCCCTCAGTGGGTGTGTATCCCCCTGTCATATTTTATCCTCTTCTTGTGACAAGGTTTTCATCCTTTTACTCTTTAGTGATGAGGAATAACCCCCAATTTCTGCCTAAGATAGGTAAATGATTCTCTAGGTAACAACTTAGTGAAAATGTCTTCAATTTGTTCTTTCGTATAATATAGTCTAATTCGACCACTTTCTAAGACACTTGCTCTCTTAAAAAATGATATTTGATTGGAATATTTTTTGTTTTAGAGTGCATAACAAGATTTTTGGATCTGTTTATAGCACTTGTATTGTCACAGTGTATAATAATGGGGTCCTTGTTGGTGAAGCCCACCAACAAAGCTTCATCAATAGGGGTTCCCACTCTGTCGATGCCCTACAGTGCAATCTCCCTGAGCACCAGCCCATACAGGTTTTACCCTGCTCGGCAACGGCTGTGGAGTAGACGAGGTCTCACCTGAGGCGTTCAAGGGAGTGCTGTTAGAACCGAGTTTTCGATAGTGGGGAAGGAGGACACAGGGATTCGACAGAGGGATATCATAACTTATTCGATCCTCATACAATATCAAAACATCGCAGCATTATTAAAGGTACATCGTAGTGAGTCAAGCATAAATTGCAACAACTTAAAACCACACATCACATTGATATAGCAGGAAGAAACTGAATCACATCTATAACATGTCATTTTATCAAACCAAATTCATAGCATCACAATAGATCTATATCAATAGACAAGAATTGGGCCATACACATCACATCATATATTCATCTTGTGCAAATACACCACATTAACTAATCCTTCTCCAAAACCAGAGACTGCATACATCAGAAAGAAGGCCAGATAAAATCACAGTCAAGACAGGAAAGTCTCCATAAAACAGATCGCACCAGATCTTATCCCTTACAATTGCACATGCAATAAAATTGTTCACAACTGCTCATACATCTATCTCTCCTATCTCCATGAATCTCCAAAATGGATCTATAAATAGGCTTATGCCTTTACATTAAGGGTCCACTAATAACTGACTTCTAACCGCTACTAACCTATTGCAACAAAACTTGGTCAAAATATACATAAAATATTCAAAAAAGGTTATTTTCCTGCTTATCACACCAATCTGCACTTGCACAGTACCACCTGAGCTTGCACAGCTCCAATGACGCTGTGCAACTCACTTGTCCCAAACCCCTTGCCAACAGGACCGCAACACAGTTTTGTGGCTCACCCTCAAGCCACATCAAGTCGACAGGGTGTGTGCCGAATTCTTGTCCTTAAAATCTTCAAACTACTGCACAACTTCACGAACCTACAGCTGAAATTTATTGGCAATACTCTGACAATTAGTCAAAGTTTGCTGGATGGGGTGTTCCTCGCTCACCTTGCTGTCGACCTGCCTCTTGCACCTGGGTAGTTAGCTGATCAACCTGCTCGTCTTGAACAATACTTTGCCAAAATTGAGTGGTCGCCTCCATAACCATTTTAGCCTCTTGCTCCATAGTGCCGAACTGAGTGGCAATTTATTCAATGGAGGTCTTGCACTCCGAAACCTGCTCCGACAACATTGTGGGTTGTACCTAGGACTGGAGTAGCAATTTAGTGTCCTGAAGCTAAACCAGAGTCTACCCCAATTGCTTGGCATTTTAGACTAGGGTGAGCACTTAGGTGATGTCAAACATGTTTTGGTAGGCATCAGAAATATCCTTCTCAACTTTGCTACACCTTGCACATAGCTACGCCTGTTCAACAATCAGGCGGCCTTGCACCTTCTTGAGGTTGATAATCTCTTTGGCAAACTTCCAATGCAACTTAGCCTATGTTTCCTTCAATTGGTTGATTTCTTGTAACTTCTCCTCTGCTAACTGAACATGGACCTGGTATAGCTCCTTTGCTTCCTTCTGCAACTTCACAGCGGTATTTCTGGATTGAACATAGCCCTCAGTCAACTCTGTTTGCCTTGCCACCAATTCCAATGTGGCGCCATGCTGCAATTCAACCAACACTAGAGTTGACAATTTGTTTAGATCCAACATCACACTCTGGATCAGGTGTAGCTGCTGGTGCACTTCTTCATTGTCGGCGTCGATTGCAGTCAAGGGAACTTGCACGGTCCTATCCCAAGACTTAGTTCTGATTGACAGGCTATCCTACTGCAATAATCTCGCTGATGGTTGCTTGGAAACAATATAAAAAATGGACTCTAATCTACTTCTTACCACACCAAATTCTTCATGGTTGGATTCGCAGATCATCGTAGTGGCAGCCGTAGATGAATCCGTGATGGCATTGATAAGCCGCTGCAGCTAGTCTTCCATCCTTGTTTTGGTACCACTGCCAGCCTTGTACTCCTGCCACCACTTAATGTGTGTCTCCTCCCGCATCCGCTATGCTATATCTTTAGGATCCGTCGATGAATCATTGTCAGAGTCATGGGTGCTCAATTTCGGCGGGGCAGGGTCTTCAATGACCTTTGGGGGTAGCTCCTTATCTAACTCCTCTTGACTCACCAGGACACGCCAGTCCCCCGACCAATATTGCACAATAGCATCCAACTCTTCTGTGGTGACCTTATAAGGCAATGGTAGCCACTATCGATTAGGATCCCTCCTAGCCTGAATATGAATGGAGTGGGGTCCGATAGAAAATCGAAGGATCTGCTGATACTTGGCCGTGGCGTAGGAAGAAACTTTAGGAACATCAACAGCAACCACCTATAATGCTTCCCAATAGATCCATAAATGAATAGCACAGTTGGTTTGGAAACTGGGTTCTTCGACCCACCATAGGTTCTGATAGCGGGCACCGTGGTAATCCTTGACTGCCTCAACCGCCATTGGTTGGTAGTCCTATGGTTCCATCCAAGCAACAAGAGCGATGAGAATCAAAAGCAAACTATAAGAAAAAGGCTGCCCAGTCTGAGCAACAAGCGCATCTTCAAGCAACTGATTCAACAAAAATAAAGACCAATTCATTTGTACCCCATCGGCACATTTCTGGGCACAGGCGATAACCCTCGAATTACATTGGACTGGGCGATTGTCGCAAACAACCTTGCTGGCCAAAATTCTTGCACCAATGTGCACTGTCTTCGAATTGATACTGTCAATGCGATAAGCATGACCATCTCGTTGTAACCCGAAGCACTCCTTTAGTTGCTTCGCAATGTGCTTATCCGTATCTCTTCCACGAATATATTGCGTCGGGTCCTCCCTAGTCTTAGGCAAATCATTAATACTAGAAATCAAGTCGACAGTTACAGGGATCGACATATTCGGCCAAAGCATCCCTCCATGGAAACATGCAAACAATTTCTTTACACATGCGTGTGCTTCATTCAAAATGGGGCATATTAATGAGCCTCAACAACCCAGACTTCTCTAATCCACTGGCCCATGGTTTTGGAATTCGTTGAATGGGACCACTAGGCATCATATGGACAGACTCATATGGCTTGTCTCGGACATCTTTAAGCAAAAGAAGGTCGTGATCGTTGAACTTGAGCCTGATCAACGTAGGGATGATGTCGACTAAGCATGTCATTTCTTCTAGCAGCGCTGGAAACTTGGGCGGGTACTTCTGGTTCTTCGATGGCTGTCGTGGCTTAGCTCCTAGACATGTAGGAGTGACGTAACCAAAAATATCATTCACAGAGACACCCTGGGGTGCCGCAAATTCAATAGCTCCTGAGCTTGACGACCTAGTCTGTGCAATGCCCTCTTCGCACACCTTCACAGACGTACAAGTTTGCCTTTTCTTTGGTGGCATAGGACTGGGTCGCTGGATTTTCTACTTCTGCTTCAAAATGGATGACGAATCCACTAGCATACTCATGACTTCTGCTTCCATAGCTGTGGGCCGAACAGGGAACTTGTATTCACTCAAAATTTCAATAGCGTCAAGGTCGCTCAGCATCCCTTACCCCTCAAAGCCTGAACTAACACTCAACAAATCTAACTATACTGCGCTCAACACTCTACTCAATACTTGCACAGAATTCACCTTCTATCTCTTCTCTTTGCAATTGAACAATGCCATCTGATGCATCCTGTGTGGTGTTTTATAGCCACTTCCAATTCCAAATCCATAATTACCAAATCTAACTTCATAATTATTGCCAAATCAGGTAGTAATGACGCCAAATTCATCGACGATCTTATGCATTTAACGGTCGGATCATCCATTAATGCGGGTTGCTTCAACAAGCGCCGCTAGCCAACTAAATTAACTACCTGATTTGACCATCACACAACTTGACGACTATCGCAAAGGGTCAATCGACTATTGCTAACAATTGTAACCTTGTGTAGCCTCTCCCTCAAGGCTCACCTTGCGCTGCTAAACTAAAAGTCTCATCATCAAATTTTTTTTTTAATACTTCAAGTGATGTGCATCGCTGACCCCATTCTATAGAGCTTCAAGTGACTCCCATTGATGAGTTTTAGCAACATTGCACCATCTAACTGTTGTAATTGAACCGCACCACTAGATGGAATGGACTGAATAAGATAGGGGCCTAACCAATGCATTTGTAACTTACCCGGATGCTTGATAAACTTACTATCATATAACAACACCAAATATCCTGTCACAAACTGTTTATGCTTAATATGGCGATCATGCCATGCCTTATGTCGATCCTTCGCAACCTGTTGGTGGAAGCCTGCGATGAAACGATCTTCTTCAAGCTAAATCAACTGTGCAGCATGTTCTTCTAATGCCACTGCATCATCCATACCCGTCGTTGCAGCAATGCAAAAAATGGGAACGATATACTCCATAGGCATGAATGCCTCTTGCCCATACACCAACTTAAATGGTGTCTGACCTGTTATCCATTTGTAAGTAGTGTGATAGGATTGGAGAACTGAAGGAATTTTAAGATCCCAATCATCGCAGTTAACGTTACATACCGTGGTCAGTGCTGTCTCCAAAATTTTGTTGAAGGCCTCTACGGTACCATTTTCTTGCGGATGATAGGGTGTACTCTTCTTATGCTGTATCTGGAGCTCTTCAGTCAGTGATTTTCCCATCTAGTTGACAAAGTGACTGCCCTAGTCACTCATCGGGATTCTAGGACACCCAAATCGCGTCACAATGTTCTAAAAAATAAACTGGACTGCCATCGCAGCGGTACAATTAATGACTGGTGCATCCTTTGCCCACTGAGTCATGTAGTCAGTTGCAGTAATAATATAACAGGTGCCAGTGCGCTTACCTGGTGGATTGATAGGACCCACAAATTCGACAACCCATTTATCAAACAGTTGGAGAGTCACCTATGGCACCAGTGACATCTCATCCCTCCGTGATGGTTTACCAACTTGTTGGCAGACATCACAAATCTGTGCATAGTCTGTGGCATCATTATGCAACGTGGGCCACCATAGCCCAACACAAACACTTTTCATGCAGTAGTGTTGCCTCCACAGTGACCTCCTGCAATTCTTGCATGCCCTTCCTCTAGAATGGGACCCTGCTCATGCGGTAAAATGCACCATCACAATATTTCATCCAGTCCAAGTTTATATAGCTGTCCAACAATTAGTTGGAAATCAGAGGATTTTATGACCAGCTATTTCTTTTGGCTAATTGACATATCTTGTAGGGCGACACCAGTAGACAAAAACTGAACAATTGGTGCATAGTGATCATCTACGACTTCAACTCAGAATAATTGTGGATCTGGCAAGCCATCGTCAATGTTGGTTGGTTCTTCGCCATTCTCAACGTGTGACAGATGATCTAGAATAGCATTCAACTGTCTTGGATTTACCACTATTTCAAAATCAAACTCTTGGAACAAAAGCAACCACTTGTAGATTCTCCCCCCCAACACATGCTTATTGAATAGGTATTGCAAAGGAGAATGATCAGTGAACATCTTGAAGTGTCCACCCAACAAATAGTGCCTGAACTTTTGCAGAGCATAAACCATCACTAGGCCTTCCCTTTCAGTTGTGGTATAATTTCGTTCGAAAAATGATAACTTTCTACTGGCATATTCTATTGGATGATCCAAGTTTCCTTCACCTGGTTGCGCAAGGACAAACCTTAGCACAGTAGAAGAAACATCAACATGCACATGGAATTATTTATTCCAATCAGGGAAAACTAGTATTGGTGCAGAGGCCATCTTGGCCTTCTGGGTGTCGAAGCTTCCTTGACATTATAGAGTCCATTAAAATGCAACGTCTTTCTTTAACATATTTTCCATGGGCGCAGTAATCACAGCGTTTCCTCTGATAAACTTGCGATAGTAGCCCGAATGTCCCAGTGTTGCTCGAAGCATCTTTACATTTGTTGGTGGTGGCAAACTAAGGATCAACGCAATCTTCGCCGGATCAACCAATAGAATTTCTTTGCATATAATGTGCCCAAGCAGTATGCCAAAGGGTACACAAAAAATACATTTTTTTGAATTCAATGCAATATGATGTTGCCTACACCATTCTAGCATCAATTGCAGATTGTCCAAATGGTCTTTAACCAGGCCATAGACAATCCAGTCAGTCATATATACATATAGGAATTTCTGAATAAAATATTTAAATACAACAACAATTACATAGGAGAATATAGAAGGTGCATTCTTTAGCCCAAATGGCACGACGGTATATTGGAAACAGCCCCACTTGGTGACAAATATGGTCTTATGGTGATCCTCCTTTGCAATTCGGATCTGGTGGTATCCCGAAAATCCATCTGTGAAGGAATATACCTCCTAGCCACTTACGCCTTCTAGTACTTTATCTATAAAAGGGGTCGGGAATGGATCGTTCACACATGCATCATTCAAATTTCTTAGATCGACACAAATGTGGATTTCGCCAGTCTTGTTATCTTGGACCACCATTGGGCTTATCCACTCTGGTTCTTCTATAGGTTCAATGATCCCAGTGTCAAGTATCTTATCAATCTCAACTTTCATGCGATCCTTATATCGTGGGTTCAATTGATACAGCCTCTGGCGTACCGGTTTCACATCTGGCTTGAGTGGGAATCGCTGAGCATCCCCTTCATTTCTGAGAATCGCGTTGGAAAAAGGTCCTGGAATTCATGCAGTAGATCTATGACTTTGGCCATCATCTCTTCGCCCCAATAGTCTCTGACATTAGCTAATTTTGGATTTTCTGTCGATCCAATGTTAACTTTTTAGATCCTCAACATCTGGTTCAATGAGTCCATTGGTATGTTGGGAGCTGCGACACCACAGCTTCCTTTAGACTCTGGAATATTAACATTCCGTAGCTCGTCATCATCTTTAGGTTCCCCAGACAAGTTGTAGCATGTCATCATGGATTGGATAGAGCAATGCACATGAGGATCAATAGGGTATGCGACAGGGATGACTTTCAGTACTACGTCATAGATAATGTGTAAAGTGTTACATACCTCGGGGTTGGCATCCTAGAAGCTAAACGTTTGCACAAAGCAAATTGACAACTCCTCCCAAGTGGTAATGGTTTTGCGCAATTTGGCTGCCACATACCAAGATCTTGGCATTTCTTCTAGAGTATGAACAACAACGTGAACCCACTCATCCCTGGGTCATGATATCCATAACGTTTGACATTCAATCAAATGACAGCCGAGGTCATTTCGTCCATCATATCTCCCAGCATGATAGACCTCTATATCGCCAAAGCGGACCATCATCAACCTGTGGCACTGCTTCCAATCATAGATCGTTTGCTTGTGTATCTCCCACCATCGAGCCGGAGTAGCCTTCAGTGCTACATCAAGAGCCATTATCCTTTATGGTTCAAACACATTTTATTCAAATTATTGGAAGAACTCAGATAGTCTCAGCAGTCCTTCGTAAATGGGTAACTCGACAGTCTCAGTCACAACATGTCGAAGAGACTGTGTAATCAACCTGCATTTTCTGAATGATACCTCATGCAATCGATTCTGCCAATTTTCTAGAGCATTGTCAGAGTCGGAGGATGCAAAACTTGTGCTGCACCATCCAAGTTTACCATTGATAGTAGGGTGGATATAGTCCTCAGAGACATTATAAGCATGATCCCAACTTCTCCTGACTTTCTCCTTTACAGGTTCGATATATCGCTGTCCTTCCTGAGGGTCCATAGGAGCAATGACTCTGACATCTTGGTTTTCAAATGTCATAATATGTTTTTTGAAGTTGATAATTGCCATGCTATCATTATCCCATCCAATTCCAAGCAGCATAGGATAGGAACCACCATCTTCTACAACTTCTATTACGTCAAGGTTAGCACGTGTTTTCATACCTTCAATGTCGACAACCAAGTTTGAAACACGACCAATGGGCTGAACCTTCACCTGGTTTGCTAAACGCAGCTGTACTAGTGACCATCCAAACGTTGGTTTCCCCATCAATTGGTAGGTTTTCTTTGTCAGGATGTTTACTTCTAATCCAAGGTCCAAAATGACCGAGTCAACCTCATAATCCCCAATCTGGACATTCATCCTCATCTCCTTGCCAGTATTCCTTTTTTGCAAGGAATTCATAGCAGAATCCTTCACTGTCTTATCCGTGAGGTGTAATAATGCCTCGAGATTGACAAGGGCTTCTGAGTCCCTTGCCAGCGATAAGCAACTCTCAAAGAACTTGTGCAGGGTACCATACTGTTGCGATGGTCCTGCCTCTGCAGATGGATCAAAAGCAAATGGCATATCAACAATTGGTAACTTACTGGGATTTCTTCCGATTTCATTCTTTGCGTCGAAGAAGGTATCTTTCTGTCTCAATATCAAATGCGACCTTCTTCTTACCAATGAGATGAACTTGTAGCTGTGGTCCATCATCTCTAATTATCGCACCAATGCGAGTGACAATCCCAACGTTGACATCCTTCATCAGTGGCTCNAACTATCGATCCCTGGTTCAAAGGGGGGTTTTGATTCAATGGTTGATTCATCGGTTGGTTCTACGTCTAAGGCGGGTTCTGAGTCTAAGTCTATGGTGGGACCTGGTTCTGCATTATCGGTCGGTTCTGGACTTGGAATGTCGGCTAATTCTGTGCATTCTGTAACTGGGGAATTTGTCTTGCCTACCATTTTGCAATCAATTGAGGGAAAATTTCAACATTATGATTTCTGGCTGCATAGTATGTGTACTGCGCATGAGGGAACTCTCTTTGGTAATGCCCAAATACCCCATAGGAATAACACTGGACTGATTCACAACCTCGTCCTCCCCCGCGGCCGAATCCTCCTCGTCGACCTCTAAACCCTCCACGGAATCCTCCTCGGACTCCTACTTGTTGAAACTACGGTTGGGCCATTTGTTGCTATGGTGGGTTAGGTTGCTGCTGAACATATTGCACAGATTGAACATATTGTGGCTGATTATATTGGAGTCGCGGTGCTTGGTTATACTATGGTTGTACCACCATCTACGACTGTGGTGCAAACTGTGGCTATGCCATAAACTATTGCTGTGTTTGCGCAGGGACAAATTGCAATGGAGGTGGTGCCATATATGGTACCTATGCTACTGGTTGTACTACTCGAGGTTGTGCTTGCATTGTCCGGGGGTCCTTTCCTTTTACAAAGTAGGAATCATACATTCTTTCCTGAAGCAAACCATAAGCACGACAGTTTTTATCGTCATTTCCAACTGACTGACAAAATGTACTACAAATTTTTTTCCTTGGCAACCATCTTCTGCATATAATCACAATTCTTGTGTCGATTCCCATAGACCTGGTAGATGCGACACCATGGTGTGCCAGCACCACTCAACGGGCTCGGGGCTCCTGATAGCAAATAGTTCCGAAATTTCGGACAAGTATCCTTGGTATTTTCGCTTGCATGGAAATGAGTGTACCAATGATCATCACAATCTTCCTTATCCTTTTTGATGCCTTGCAATTGTAGCGTTAAATTGGCCAACTACGCCTGAATTTGATTGATTCCAACGACGGTTTCCCCTACTAGCGATGCCTCCAATTTCATCGCAGTTTCTAGAGCCTCGCTCTGCGTCGCAATATTTTGTTGCATTAATGGTTGTTGGATATGCGAGACAAGTGCTGTGATAAACCATTCTTTATGTTGAACATTGCTCATCTGGAAACTGACCTGAGCCATCAATTTCTTAAATCATTGATCAAAATCCCAAATTCTTTCATTGGGGAATTGTTTGATCTCTTTCAATTTAGTAATGTACTGAGCTTCGGATTTTGGCTTCTTAAATTCCTCAATTAGCCCTGTTCTGATCTTGTCTAGTGTTTTTGCAGTACCTCACTCAGGCACCTGTGTGAATCTCATAAACCATTCCAATGCCTGGCCCCTCAGAGTAGTGGCTAGCTAACTTTTCTTAACATCATCATCAATAGTTTTACAAGTAGTCCAGATTGCTTCGCATAAGAACCAGTACTGCTCCGGACTGTCAGTGCCATTTCCATTAAATATTGGCGATTTCATTTTGTCTCCCACCATTTTGGACCTTCTTCCTCCTGCTAGTGCTCTACTACTAGACTGTTGCTGACACGTCGGGCAAGTCGACATAGAATGCACGTTCCTTCCTTGTGGTGGAGTAGTGCATGGAGGAGTAGACACATTATTACCGGGGTTTGATCCTGTCATTCTTCTAGGTGTAGCCTAGGCCTGTATGTCCTCGTCACCAAAAAAAGGTCGCTTCGTCCCATGTGGTTGTTCTTCATAGTATCGCACTTCGACTTCAGCAGGACCTTCTCCCGTCCTCTGCCTCTTTTCTCGAAACCTTGCTCCTCCCCTCATACAACCACTTGTTTCTTCGATGACCTTTACATTCTCACTAGAACTCATGCCCATATACCCCTTATTCCCTTATTCATTTCCCCCCTTTCTTTTGCGGTGCCTACATGCCCCGCACACCAGAGTTCCACTACTCCTTGTCCATCTTTAGGATACCCTTTTCGCAGACTAGTTGCTTAATCGACAATTGTAGCGACAATAGGAACCTTCCATGAAGTCCACTGAAAAACTCCCTTTTCGTCTCGCTGAAAGATTTATTAGTATCGACAACAAACTCAGTGATATATCCTCCCAATATACTATCCAACCATACCTTGACTGCCCGTGATGCCTTGTTGCTGGTTTCTTGCAGCGCCTAGATTAATTCTGGGGTCCAAGATGTCGACTCTCCTCCTTGAAAGTTTGTTTTCCACTTAGCAAAATTTTCCAACCATTCATGCAAGAGCACCGGGAATTCACAAAAGAACCATTGATGAGGACCATCATGGATATATCTATCCAACCAGTGGTCCGTCAACAACTTAGGATTCCGGTTTTTGGCTTCAGCAAACTCCCGCAACTTTAGATCAAACCATCCCTCGATCTCTGATCGAGTCGGATGCCAGAACATGTCCCCCTCCTATTTACGACTCGGTCCCGGAAATAGAACCATTTGTTGGCGAAGCCCACCAATAAAGCTTCGTCGACAGGGGTTCCCACTTTGTTGACGCCCTGCAGTGCAATCTCCCTGAGCACCAGCCCAGACAAGTTTTACCCTGCCCAGCAACCTCTACGGAGCAGACGAGGTCTCACTCGAGGCGTTCAAGGGAGAGCTGTCAGAACCGAGTTTTCGATAGAGGGGAAGGAGGACATGGGGATCCGACATAGGGAGATCATAACTTATTCGATCCTCATACAATATCAAAACATTTCAACATTATTCAAGGGACATCGTAGTTATTCAAGCATAAATTGCAACAACTTAAAACCAATAGATCGCATTGATATAGTAGGAAGAAACCAAATCACATCTATAACTTGTCATTTTATTAAACTAGAGTCGCAACATCACAACATATCTATATCAATAGACAATAATTGGGCCATACACATCACATCATATATTCATCCTACACAAATATGCCACATTAGATAATCCTTCTCCAAAACTAGAGACTGCATACATCAGAAAGAAGCCCAAATAAAATCACAGTCAAGACAAGAAAGTCTCCATAAAACAGATCGCACCAGATCTTATCCCTTACAATCGCACATGCAATACAATTGTTCACAACTGCTCATTCATCTATCTCTGCTATATCTATGGCTCTCCAAAATGGATCTATAAATAGGCTTATGCCTTTACATCAAGGGTCCAGTAATAACTGACTTCTAACAGCTACTGACCTATTGCAACAAAACCTAGCCAAAATATACATAAAATATTAAAAAATGGTTATTTTCTTTCTTATCGTGCCTATCTGCCCTTGTGCGGTACCATGTGATATTGTGTAGCTACCACGGCTCTGTGCAACTCACTTGTACCAAACCCTTTGCCAACAGTCCTCATATTTTACAACTAAATCTTTCGATGTTTGTTTCATCTAGATGGCTTGTGTATAACATGATGCAGCAGCAATATACTCAGCTTTTGTTGGAGACAGGGAAATGGAATATTGCTTTTTTCTTAGCCATGACACCAAAGAATCTTGTAACACCCCTGTTTTGACCCCAAGGGAGAGGGGAAGGTGTGCCCCAATTTTGTCCCCATCGTATTGAATTGCATATGATGTTAATTGTGTTAATAAATCATGGTGTGGAGTTCAAGGCAAAGGCCCTACCATGGATTTAGTGTTTTAGATTTCGGCAATTAAAATCTATGTCAATGGTTTATGTGTTAGCTAGGCACAATATATTTTGAGACATCATGTAAAAATGAAAATTAATAAAAATACCACAACTAGCTATGTGCCGCAACGTTAAAGAGATGTGGCCATGATTTCACAAGGAATAGGGAGAGGGGGGAAATAATCAAACCCTTGAGCCAATGGGGTAAAGCCAATGTCAAAAGGGAAAACCATAAAGTTGTTAACTACCCATTTTGTCTTTTGTGCCCAGTCATTTAGAAATTGGTTGGGAAATTTAATGCATGGGGATGGGAAGAGTATGGGAGTCAAATTCGAATTTGGGAAGCCACCCATTTTTGGAAAATGTGTTTTTGACTTCTTGGGCAAGTAAATGCTTGGAAATTCATGCCCAAGCCATTATTTGACCCATGTCTTTCATTCCTCACCCATTCTTATTCACATGGAGCTCTCTCACGTAGTTGAAGCTGGCTAAGCTCTCTCCCTCACGATTTCCTATCGTTTCTTCATTTCTCCATACCCAAAATTCATTTTCTGTATTGCTGGGCAAATGGGAAGAAAGGGGCCATGATTTTGGGGTTTTAGGAGGCTATTTTTTCCCACGTGAGAAAGCTGAGAGTTTCCCTCACATTTTCTATAGTTTTCCCATTCTTCTCCATGAATAAGGAGGCGTTTTTGGGTTGTTGAGTGCATGTGCAGCAGATATCCATGATTTTTGGGCTTCAAGAGGTGTTTTTGTTTTCCTCACGTAGTAGGAGCTTGTTGTGCATTTACCTCCACGTTTTTCTGTCAGTTCCTCATTTTTCCATACCCAAAATCTCGATTTTGGAGTTGTACAGTGAATGGGCAAGGGAGAATTAGTTTTGGGTGTGAACAAAGTTTGTTTTTTCTCTTGTATTGTTCATGAGCATTTCCTGAACATGGAGTCGCTCCCTTGGGTTTTTTTCCACATCCGCCATTTTTGTTTGTGGTTCCCATGGCATTTTTTCCATGCCCAACAATTGTATTTTGTTGTGAGGTGCATCCTGGAGTTTTCTTGGCTGAGTAAGTCCAAGGAACCCTTCTATTAATTGGCTGGTTGTGTTTGATGTGAATGTTGGCTTGACTGAGTAAGTCCAAAGAACCCCGATGTTATTGGCTTGTTTCCTTAATAGCTTGTGAAACCAAATTGTTTATTGGCTTGGCTGGACAACGTGTGAAACCCAACTGTGTGTTGGATTGACTGTGGGTGTATGGTCTTGTTGTGTGTAAGCCTGTTGTTCCCTAGTTCCTTGTGGAAATCATGCCCATCTTGGGGTTGGCAGTGCTGCGGAGAGATTGATGAGCACACTGGCCTATGGTTGGGTGGAACGTTGCAACTCCATAGCTAGTTGCGAGGAAGCTTCTTCTCAAGATAAGTATTCGTGTGTGCTTAATCTCTGCAAACTATTTGTTGTATGAATTAATATGAACATGTTGAATGCTTGAATGAATGAAATTTTCTTCTGTTGTATTTTAATGAATTATACATCTGCATATGTATGTTATGTTCGATGCATTTCATTTTATGTTCATGGGCTAGATTGCCAGTCTAATATAGCAGCAACAGTGTTGGCCACGTCATCTCCATCATTAGGATGAGGGGTGGGGACGTGATAGTGTGGTATTAGAGCACTGGTTGCAGCATTGGGCCTCAATGGGCCAAGATGAATAGTTGAAAGAGGAATAATCACCCTCTGAGGTCAGCAGGAAAAGAAGCAGACAGAGAAAAATTTCCAAATTTTTTTGAAGTGTTGTAATGTTTCCTGTGTTAGCTCAGTTTGTCAAGTTGATCCGACACATGTTAGCTGAATTAGCTGAGTCAAGCCAATGAACATCGCAGCGATGAATATCGACTTAAAAGGCTGAGTTGAGCTGACAAATTTTGGCTAGGTTGGTCAAGTTTCGCTGACAAGATTGTAGCGACTGTGTCGATATGAAAGGTTAAGACGAGCCGATGAAGAGAAATACGAAAAAATTCCAGAACATTTTTCTAAGTGATGAAAAATGTGCATCTCGACTCAGTTGGCCTAGTTTCACCGATACATGTTGGTTGAACTGCCTGAGTGGTGTCAATGGTGTCAGCGTGAAAGGCCGAATGGGGCTGACGAGAAGAGGAAGAAAATAATTTTTTGGAAAAAAATTCTCAATGTGAAAAATCGACAGAATCCAATGAGTTTTGTTGATACATTAGATGTGTGGGCTGAGTTTCGGCAACACACATCGGGTGAAAAAGGTGAGTTTCGTTGATGAAAGAGAAAAGATTGAAAAATGTTCAATTTTTTTTGAAGTATGGACATGTCGGCCAAACATGGGGAGTTTATCTGATACATGTCGAGCTAAAGGGATGAGTTTCGTCGATGCGTGTCAGGTGGAGACGTTAAGTTTCACCGATGCGTGTCAGGTGGAAAAGTTGAGTTCGCCGATAAAAGAAGGAAGAAAATTTTTGAAATTTTTTCTAAGTGTTGAAAATCCCATATCGGCAAAGAAAAGGTGAGTTTTTGTTGACATGTTAGATGAACTGAGTGAGTTCTGTTGACACATCGGAAGGAAACGACGAGTTTTTCCGATCGAAAGAAAAGGGCAAGTTTTGCCGATGTGTCGGAAGCAAAAGCGGAGTTTTATCGACAGGTCGAGAGCAAAAATGAAGTTTTTTCGATTAGATGAAAAGGGCGAGTTTTGCCGATACATGTTGGGAAAACTCAACAAGTTTTTCTGAAACGTTAGATGAAAAAGATGAGTTTCTCCGATCGGAGGGAAAAGTTGAGTTTGTTGAAATAGAGAAATTCAACAGGTTTTTTAGTGGAATTTACAGGTGCCAGAAAGTGAAAAATGGCAGTGAAGTTATGCGCCAGATTGTGTGAAAATGGAAGTTTTACAAAAAAATAAACGAGCACGCTACCCTCAACCCGCCTTGCTGTGGCGAGCCACAAGGGGGAAATCCCCCTTGACCCCCGTCGTCCCCTTGAGATAGTCGTTGCTTGTGAAAAGAAAAGTATGTGTTTTGACAAAGTTGCCAATATATGATTTTTCTAAATGTAGGCAAGTAAATTATAAATTCCTGAGTATGTTATGCAGCTAACAATGGTGTTCCTGAACAAGATTTTGCATAGTTGCAAGGAAGAAAATAAAAGGATGGTCAAGGCTCTGGTAGAGAAAAAGAAGTTGACTACAACCATGCTACAGAGTTTGGCAAATATCTAAAGGAAGATAAAATCTGGGCATTAGTTAGAAGAAATAGAAGGGAGTAGGAGAAATTCCCACAAGAAGGATGTGAATCTTGACCCAAGGAAGAAAGGTTTCAAACCTTCTCACCTCCTGAAGCAGCAAAGGCATCCATCACAAGCTATGATTAAGCCAGCTAGAGTGATGAGGGAAATGTCCAGGAACCCACTCAAGTGTTGGGGATGTGGAAGAGACCATCTGATTAAATATTGTCCACATCGGAGTGGGAATGAATGTCAATTCTCTATTACCCAAGAATATGAAGCTATGGTTCAGGAAGCAAGGACCATTCCTAAAATTTGTGCAGTGTTAGAAGACCACCAGGCATATCATCAATCAAGTGTGGTGGAAGTTGAGGGTGAGATTGTTGAGAAGATTGTTTCTGTTTTGATAAACCCATTATATCACCCCTGGACTTGTTAAGATGTGCACTTTGAAGAAGTCAAAGCATAGAAGATCATGGTTATCCCAACTAGACACTAGAACCAAGAACAAGGTCACTGAGGTGGTAAGGAAATGCCCATTGGTTATGAATGGTATGTCACTTATGAAGATCTGAATGTTCTACCACTTGGTTCTTATGACATTCTGAATGGAATGGATTGGTTAGAAGTACATAGAGCAAATCTTGATTGTTACAACAAGACTTTTGAGTGCTTGGATGAAGAAGAAAACTAAAGGTTGTGAAAGGCATTGAAAAAGTGATCTCGAGTAGGTAGATTTAAGAAATGCAGCTGAATAAGTTCTATGGGAAAGGTTGCAGAGTGTATGCAACTCATGTTTTTGAGGCAACAGAGAATGATACTCCTGGGTTGGAGGGCTTTTATGTATTGTCAGAATTCAAGAATGTTTTTCCTGATGGAATTCCATGGTTTCCTCCAAAGAGGGACATCGATTTTACAATTCAACTTGTGCCAGGTAAACCACTAGTGTGCAAGGCACCCTACAAGGTGAGTACACTAGACTTGCTAGAGCTGATGATGTAGTTTCAAGAGTTGTGGAAAAATAAGTATATTAGGCCAAGTGTGTCCCCATGGGGAGAACCAGTTTGGTTTGAGAAAGAGAAAGATGATACACACAAGTTATGTATTGATTATAGACAGTTGAACAAAGTCACTGTGAAGAACAAGTATCATTTTCCTAGGATGATTACCTCTTTGATCAAATGAGAGGAGCACGGGTTTTTTTTTCCAATATTGACTTAAGGTCTAGTTTCCAGCAAGTAAGGATCAAGGATGAATATGTTCATAAGACAACCTTCAGAGCAAGGTATGGATCTTATGATTTTGTGGTGGTACCATTTCGTTTCACAAATGAAACATCTACATTCATGTGCCTCATGAATAGTGTTTTCAGTAAGTTCTGGACAGGTTAGTTCTTGTTCTCCTTGATGGCATTCTTATTTATTCTAAGAATGAGGAAGAACATGTGGAATATTTGAGGCTGACTTTCAAAATTGCTAAGGAAGCATAAGCTGTATGCAAGGTTGAGAAAATGTGACTTCTACGAGGATAGAATTTAGTATTTGGGTCACATTATCTCAAATAAAGGAATATCTATAGACCCTGAAAAGATTGAGGCCATAAGGAGTTGGCCTACTCCAAGAAATTTAATAGATGTAAGATATTTTGTGGGACTTGCAGGGTATTGCAGGAAGTTCAATGAAGGAGATTCTGCAGGTAAAGTTGAGTCTATGTATAGGCTAAAGAAGCTTGCATGTGAAGTTGTAGTTGCATGAGGAAATGGTCCTTATGTGTATGGGAATACATATGAGGACTTCCTGAAGACTGCAGGTAGAATGACCTGAGAAGAGGAGTATGGTTGTACCCAATGAAACCCAGGGCAGGAAGATGCCATGTGCTATGAGAAGAAACTCATGACTAAGAACAGATGTTGGAACTTCATATTGCAAGTTTTTTTGTTGATTATGGGAGACTGAGATCTCCTATGATGGCTTTGAATCATGCTAACAATATGCTTGTCTTGCATTTCTTGATGTTTGAAGTTTCATATTGCTAAGTGTGACTATTTGGATGATTTAAAATTGCGTCAAGACGACATGTTGTATGTGGATGTCCAGGTTTTGGGAAGCATGTGTAAGTAGGGGATGAGTGCTCCCACCTGTAAAATCCAAACAATATGAGGATGGGTCATGGTTACAAAAATCTGATTTTCTGCAGGAAGCGGAATTGTGAATTTAGATTTTTATTTGAATATCAATGAACTTATTGAACGTTTGATATTTGGAAAATCATGTATGAATGAAATAGATTTGAAAATATATGATTACAATTTTATGATGACATCTCATGTGAACTGCATAATTGTATGTAACGCAGGTGAGATGATGAAAGTACACCCTTGGAGTACATAGCTTCTCGGAAGGATGTGTTTGGGATACATAACTCCTTGGAAGGATGTACTGGGTGTACATGGCTCCTCAGAAGGATGTACTTGGATACATAGCTTCTTGGAGGGATGTGTTTGGAATATGCTTGGAAACATATGATTGAAATTTTTTTATGATGACATCTCATATGAACTGCATGTTTGTATGTAACGTGGGTGAGATGATGAAAATATGTACTAGGTGTACATGGCTCTTCAGAAGGATGTACTGGGTGTACATAGCTTCTCAGAGGGATGTGTTTGGAATAGGTTTGGAAACCTATGATTGAATTTTTTTATGATGACATCTCATATGAACTGCATTCTTGTATGTAACATAGGTCAGATGGTGAAATATGTACTGGGTGTACATGGCTCCTCGAAAGGACGTACTGGGTGTACATAGCTTTTCGAAGGGATCTGTTTGCAATAGGTTTGGAAACCTATGATTGAAATTTTTTATGATGACATCTCATATGAACTGCATGCTTGTATGTAACACAGGTGAGATGATGAAAATATGTACCGGGTGTACATGGCTCCTCGGAGGGATGTGTTTGGATTAGGTTTGAAAACCTATGATTGAAATTTTATGATGACATCTGATGTGAACTGCATGCTTGTATGTAACACAAGCGATATGATGAAAATATGTACTTGGGGTACATGGCTCCTCTGGAAGGATGTACTTGGGTACATAGCTTCTACCCCCCTGCCAACTAAGCATCGGTATGCATCACTAGGGACGCTCAGGGTGTAAGACATTCGGTTAGAATTCTTTCTGCACACATTGATGTCGTAAGGGGACTATCACGAGAGTGGGGGATCTATGAAGAGAATAACCCTAGGTATTATGATGTCTGGAAAGGAAGAGCTTGAGCATTAGTGAGCACTTGGAGGAGGTGCTAGGTCTTTTACCATTGAGCACCCAAAGAGGTGTTAGGCTCTGAAGCGGGACTACCATATATCAGTTGAGAGATGCTACATAGATAAGTATTGGATTAATTGGCAAGTCCTGGTTGATTTTCTATAATTACACATGTGCATAATGATTCAGCTAAGATTTTGAAAATCTTGTTAAGAAATGAATCCTGCAAAAATGAATCTGACATGTGAATTAATCTATTATGGTGCCTGGAAAGGAAGTGCATGAGCATTGGTGAGAACTGGAATAGGTGCTAGGCCCTTAAGCTAGAGCTTCCATTGAGCACCTAAGGAGGTGTTAGGCTTTGAAACGAGGCTGACCAGATCTCAGTTGAGAGATGCTATACAGATAAGTATTTGGTTTACTTATTAAAATTTTGTTGTTGTTGATTTTCTGTAAATATACATGAGCATATGATGCAAACATGGTTTTGGAAAATCTTGTTAAAAATTGTATCCTATAGGAATGGATCTGGTAGATGAATTAAATTCATTGTGGTGTTCGTAAAGGAAGCACCTAAGCTTGGTGAGCACCTAGAGGAGGTGTTGGGCTCAAAAATGGAGTTGTCATACCTCGGTTGACAGGTATTTTCAAGTGATCCGAGGCTTGCAGAAATTTGGCTACCTTCTAATGCACACCCAGGTGTGGGGTGGGGAAGGGTTGTGAGTGCCATGGTTGTATAAATCCAAGTCGGATACCTGTGGATCAAAAAGAAGGTACTTATGCAGATAAGTATTTGGTTCACTTGGCAGCTTCTTGTTGATTTTATGCCAATATACATGTGCATGTGATTCATCTATGATTTTGGAAAATCTTGTGAATACTAACATGGGAATTGACTCATTGCCTGGGGCTTGAGCATAGGTATTGTTTTTTCCCAAAGACATTGGAAATGTTCCAAGTTGAGGAGAAGGATTCTCCAAGACCCAAAAAAATATCTTGGGGTGTGTATTGATGCATGCTATTATCACCATTTATTTTTGTTGAAAGTTAGGGTTATCATTAAATTGATTTTAAGCTATATTGGTGATCGGGTAGTTTTCAAGTTTTTCCTGTTAAGCAATTTATAAAAATTTCCCAGATCTGCAAGAAGAAGGGGTTCTAAAGGTGTTTTGAACAAAAAGAAAAAGAATTATTTTTGGGAAAAAATTAATTCATTTTGGATAAAATATGTCTTTGTATTTTTAATCTTTTAAATTATGACTTTTTGTTTTCTTTAGGTGAAAGCATATTTTATTAGAAAATAAAATCAAAATTCTATTTGGCACAAGGTTGCTCATCACCCATCACCAAGAGCATGGCCACATGGGCCCAAGCAATCACACAAATAATACACACCATCAACGGTCCAAGCTCTAAGCTCTCAAAGAGTACTATATATTGTTCCTTGACAAACATTAAAATGGTTGGTGTATATAAAGTCCGAAAAGTTAAATTGTCCGTTGCATGTGGGATGATATTCCATCCAAAACACAAAGGTCTGAATGGTGAAGGAGATTCCAGGTAGAAAAAGGTGCCTGGTTATTTTATGTAGGCAAGATATGTATGGCATTATGGATTTGGTTTAGATCTCTTCTGGTTATCAATATATTAAAGCATCACCAGTCACAACAAAGACTATACTATTAAATATTTTTCGCAGAGATATTTCCAGATTAAGTAGATACACATTGATAGCCATTTGGGTTTATTTACATTTTATGTTGAATATTGGTAGTCTTTTCACGGAATTTGCCTGGATTGGTTTTGTAATTTGACTCTTATCTGTTTCTACATACCCAAAACAATGAGGGTAAAAAGGCCACGTTGCTCCTAGCAACTGCTACATTATCCCTTTTCTTTTATTCAGCGTGTAAATGGATGAAGTATCATTTTATGCTCATCTTGTTTTCAACCAGGATGATACAACTATTCCAGATGCATTTTTTGTGGAGGTTGTCAGTTCATTAGATGATATTTTGGCCAAAATTAAGAGTGTCATCAAACTTTAAAAGCTTCAAATCCATAGGACTACACGGGGATTTTTTACATAATTTTCAAACCAATCACGTCTGATATTGATAAGTTAAGAGAAATGAAGGTCACCGGAGTATACTATTTTTGAAAAGGAATTGCTGAAAATACCTCAAAAACCAATGTTTTTCTCCTTTTCTGGCTACAGTTTTTATAAAGATGTGGATATTCAGAGATGTTTAAAACTCTTGCAAAATTGAAATGGATCAACGGATCAGGTGAGGATCCAAAGCATCCAACGACATGCATTTATTCCACGATATAAACAAGCTTGGGAAAATTAATTTTTAATATTTGCGGAATGCGGTACGCCTCACAAAGTGGAATGATGAAGATATCAAGTCATATTAAATTGGCAACCAGAATAAATTCTGCGTTGACAATATGCAAAGAGGAATGAACTTTTAAAATTTGTGGAATCAAGTTTGGGCAAAATGTTTTGATGGCTTAAGTTTTACCAAATACCTGATCCACGGTGTATGTTATAGCTGATTTTACCACACATGGTGAATCACACTTTTATGGCCTTCCCTGTCCCTATGCAGACTCCTTAGACCCCATGGACCATTTTTGTTCCTTTGATGTTTCCTTGATCATCCGTAAAAACATGTAAAAGTTTCCATACGTGACTTTTAAACCCTTTATCACGTATATACGAGGGTTTGACCCCTAAAACCATGTACATCGGGATGTGTGAAAAATTTCAAATTCTTTTGGAGTTTTCCTTGATGTGGATCTAACTCATTTGTCTCCTGGCCTTCCATATGCCTTGAGATCGCTTGGATTCGACCTTTCATTACCCCATTGAAGAGCTATATAAGGAACCGTTTGGATACATTGAAGGCATGAGGAATTGAGAGCAAGAGAACTATAGTCCATTGTTGCAAGAACTTGTGCTTGAGTCTGCATTCCCTTTGTCCCTTGGAGCACTTTTGTGTTCTTCCCAAGCTTACCTTTTGCTTGTGAGCTTGCTATCGAGAGATGGAGGATTGAAGTGGTGGAGGCCCAAGTGGGGGACTTGGTTTCTCTGATTCACAGACGTGCCGATAAAGGTTGTATTCATTATAATATCTGATTTTATATTAATAGAAATATCTTTTCCTGTCCAATAATGTGTGTTTGAATGAATATTTTATCCATGGATGATTTCAAATGCTTATATGTTATTGATTATATATTCTAGAGTAGAGCTAACACAATTATATATAGTATGCTTGTCTTGTTTATTGAATGTTGAGGAAGCAATTTATCAATTCAAGATGAAGTTGGAAAGCTCAATGGGGATCTACATCAACCGTCCGGAATAAGGTACGAATCGAGATCCTTTAGTGTTAGTTGTTTGGTTTCTCTTGCATATAGGAAAGGATTGATTTCTGGAGTTAAGTTGTCTGTTGTGGTACCCCAAGCCATAGGAATTTCTCTCCATAACAGTGTACAATCATTCTACAATGTGAACTTGCACGAGGTAAGTCAATTTTAAAATTCGACAGAATTTTGAATGGTGGGTAGCTTAGGACACGTGTTGTTGCAACATCAAATCACCCAACAAATCAATGGTGTGAAATTATTCTGCTGTAGGAAAACGTTGTTGGTTTAATTTTTAAAAGACCCAGCAAAATGTTTTATGTAGCATATGGTTTTAACACATGTTTATATCCTAATATGTGGTAAGCAAGTTTGAGACATTCAAACACACTTATCCTCAGCTAATTGAATATTGTGAAGAATGGTATGAAGTCTTAATGCCATAACAGCCTACATGGAGAGGACAAAGGCATGCTATTTTCAGAGAGAGTAGGATAACTACAACGCTAAAGGCAACAAAATGGCAGGAAGAAGCAGCTAAAGAAATGTAACATGGGCATTATTTCAAAGGAATTGATTTTTGTTTTGAACTATGCAGCTAAACATGGATCAATAACCCGAATGAAAACCATACATATTATCACTGAAGAAAAATAATATGTTTATTATGTATCTATGAGGTATAAAAATGCAGGGTGGTATACAATTTTCTCTTCCTAAATCTATCACATTCAAAGGCATTCATTGAAGCAACCATGCAAGTTTTTTCCTAAAAATGACTGTTTAGGCATTAACTTCAAGCGCCTTTTTTTGACAAATGAAGATACATATTCAGAAACTGAAAGAGGATTTTCCTGAGAACATGCCTATATTAAATAACCTCCTTTAGTTTCTACAAAGGTCTTATGTATTGGGAGAAACAGACTGATATTTACAGGGAAATTTTCAGGTTTTTAAAAAACTGTTTTAGCCATCAAAGTCCAAGAATTGTTTCAGACAAATGGAGTTGAATTTCAAAAAACTAAGAGAGCATTTTATTCATCACAGGAATATATTCAAAAACATCCTTCAGTTTTTATACAGGTATCACAAATTGGGAGAATTTAAAATATCTTCATAGGGTATTTTTCCATAAATTTACAAGTTTACTATCTGAGTCATCAGTTTCAAAAGAAGATTCCGAGGAACTAGAGGTGAATTTTAGAGAAAATAAGACATGGGTGTTTTTGGGAACATGGCCAATTACAAAACCTCCTTTGGTTTTCACACAACTATCACCATTAGAGATATGCAGGAGAGAATTTGAAACCTATAGTTCAGCAGTCTGCATCTTGAAATGAAGGAAATTTGTTGTAACTGTTTTTATTTTTAGAATTTAGTTAGGTTTCAAATTCAAGGTTAGGTAGAGGTTATTTTTCTATAAATTTGGATTTAATTGATGGTTTTAGGGTTGGATTTTCAAGAGTATAGAGGCTCTTCATTGTAATGGTTTCAGTTTTCCTGAGATGAATAAAAATTTGCAGAGGAGGAATGTTAAACCTTTTCATGGCAGAGATTCATATGCCATTTTTTTCTTCAGTAAGTAATTTATTTATGTTATTGCTTATCCTATTTCCCACTCCATTTTGTATTTTCTTTAATTCTTGAGTATTAGTGTATATGGGATAGAATTCATCTTGCATTCTCTAGGTCCATTGTTCAAGCATTTTCAAAACATTTTCTTCTAAAGTCTTGTAGAATTCACCCTAGTTAGGTGCTATGTTTGATGGGATGTCTCCCTTTGTCTACTAATCAACCCGCTAAAACATCAAATACTGAGGAAATGGTGTCTACCTTACCTCTTTCCATAAACCTTCAAACCCCTACCTCCTGGAACCTACTTCAGATCTGATTGTTGACTCCATTGCCCAATGGTCTCCTCCATGACTGTCCCAACAAACATTATAAAAACAAACTTGCTCTATCAGAAATATGACCTTCTGACTGTATTTGATTGAATATATTGAGTATAAAAACTTTGTAAATAGTGAGAGATCCCTCTATGACTGTATTAGGTCAGAAATACAATCTAAAGTGGTTTTGATGTTACCTCAGGATCTACCTTTCACAACCTAGGTACATTCTGAGTGATAACACATGCAATCAAGGACTTGAAGGAGTTCACATGCAATACAACCATGAACTAGAAACAATGAGGAGTTCCAGATCATAACATTGGACAGGTAAAGGTGCAAGGGAAGCACCACGATCCTGATACAGCTACATTGGAGCTGGAAGATGCCATGCGATTGACACATCCATTTTTGTTTAATTTTGCAGAGCACTGAGGGCGGTGCCAGTGTAGCATTTTGTTAAATTATTGTAAATCATTGAGGACAGTGCTATTGAATGGGGAGGGTAATGTAACCACCCTATTTTTGACCCCAAAGGGGAGGGGAATGTGTGCCCTGGTTTCGACCCCATGGTATTGAATTGCATATTATGTAAATAGCGTTAATAAATCATGGTGTGGAGTTCAAGGCAAAGGCCCTACCATGGATTTAGTGTTTTATGTTTCAACAATTAAAATCAATGCCGATGGTTTATGTGCTAGCCAGGAACAATATATTTTTGAGACATCATGTAAAAATGCAAATTAATAAAAATACCACAACTAGCTATGCGCCACAACATTAAAGAGATGGGGCATGATTTCACAAAAAATAGGGAGAGGGGGGAAATAATGAAACCCTTGAGCCAATGGGGTAAAGCCAATGTCAAAAAGGAAAACCATAAAGCTATCAACTACCCATTTTGTATTTTGTGCCCAGTCATTTAGAAATTGGTTGGGAAATTTAATGCATGGGGATGGGAAGAGTATGGGAGAAAAATTCGAATTTGGGAAGCCACCCATTTTTGGAAAACGTGTTTTTGACTTCTTGGGCAAGTAAATGCTTGGAAATGCATGCCCAAGCCATCATTTGATCCATGTCTTTCATTCCTCACCCATTCTCATTCACGTGGAGCTCTCTCATGTAGTTGAAGTTGGTTGAGCTCTCTCCCTCACGATTTCCTGTTGTTTCTTCATTTTTCCATGCCCAAAATTCATTTTCTGTGTTGTTGGGCGAATGGGAAAAAAGGGGCCATGATTTTGGGGTTTGAGGAGGATGTTTTTCACCCCGTGAGCAAGATGGGATTTTCCCTCACATTTTCTGTAGTTTTCCCATTCTTCTCCATGGTTGGGGAGGCAATTTTGGGTTGTTGAGTGCATGTGCAGTAGAGATCCATGATTTTGGGGCTTCAAGAGGTGTTTTTGTCTTCCTCATGTAGCAGGATCTTGTTGTGCATTTACCTCCATGCTTTTCTTTCCGTTCCTCATTTTTCCATACCTAGAATCTCGATTTTGGAGTTGTGCAATGAATGGGCAAGGGAGAATTCATTTTGGGTGTGAACAAAGTTTTTTTATTTCTCTTGTAATGTTCATGAGCATTTCATGAACATGGATTTTCTTCCCTGGGTTGTTTTTCCCCATCTTCCATTTTTGTTTGTGGTTCCTAGGACATTTTGTCCATGCCCAGCAATTGTATTTTGTTGTGAGGGGCATCCTGGAGTTTCCTTGGCTGAGTAAGTTTGAGGAAACCTTCTATTAATTGGTTGACTATGTTTGATGTGAAGGTTGTCTTGGCTGAGTAATTCCAAGGAACCCCCATGTTATTGGCTTGTTGCCTTAATAGCCCGTGAAACCCAACTGTTTATTGGCTTGGTTGGATAGTTTATGAAACCCAAATGTGTGTTGGCTTGACTGAGGGTGTATGGTCTTGTTGTGTGTAAGCCTGTTGTTCCCTAGTTCCTTGTGGAAATCATGCCCATCTCGGGGGTGGCAGTGATGCTGAGAGATTGATGAGCATACTGGCCTATGGTTGGGTGGAACATTGCAGTGGCATAGCTAGTTGCGGGGATCCTTCTTCTCAATATAAGTATTCTTGTGTGCTTAATCTCTGCAAACTATTTGTTTTATGAATTAATATGAGCATGTTGAATGCTTGAATGAATGAGTTTTTCTTCCGTTGTATTTTAATGAATTATACATCTGCATATTTATGTTATGTTCAATGTGTTTCATTTTATGTTCATGGGCTAGATTGCTTGTCTGATATAACAGTAGCAGTGTTGGTCGCGTATTCTCCATCGTCGGGATGAAGGGTGGGGACATGACAAATCTCCTAAGTACAATGTTGCTCCACTTGTACTTTTTCTATCATCAATACTCCATTCCCATTATGCATTAGTAAATTCTATTAGAGTGAAGTTATTGCTTTTTGGATACCACACTCCATAGTCCACAGTACCTTTTAGATATCTAAGAATCCTTTTTATTGCAGTTACATGTGTTTCTTTTGGGTTTGATTGGAGTCTCGCAACCAAACCTACAACGTGCATTACATCTGGTCTTGTGGCTGTTACATATAACCAAGTACCAATCATTGCCCTATACATAGTATGATCTACTTCTAAAGATTTGTCATCCTTGCTCAATTTACAACCAATGACCATGGGAGTACTGGCAGGTTAAGATTCTTTCATTTTGATATTTTTCAACATTTCTTTGATATACTTCGTTTAAGAAACGAAAAATCATTTTTCTGATTGAGATACCTGTAAACTTGGGAATAATGTTAGTTCTCCTAACATTGACATTTCAAATTCCTTCTTCATTTCTGATGCAAAGTTTAGACTCGAAATTTGTAGATCACTTCCGAATATGATATCGCCTACGTAGACTACAACAATGATCATATTTTTGTTTTCAAGCTTTATGTATAGATTATTGTCAATGGCCCCTCTTCTATATCCTTGTTGTTTTAGATAATTGTCAATTCTAGAGAACCATGCCCTTGGAGCTTGTTTAAGTCCATAGAGTGCCTTCTTAAGTTTACAGACATAGTTTTTATTTTCTAATAGGAGAAAACCTTCAGGTTGCTCAATATAAACTTCTTCTTCAAATTCTCCATTAAGGAATGCATATTTTACATCCATCTTATATACCTTAAAGTTTTTGTAGCATGCAAAATCTAAAAACATCCTAATGGCTTCGAGTCTTACCACATGTGTAAAAGTTTCTTCAAATTCAACTACCTCTATTTGAGCATATCCTTTACATACTAACCTGGACTTGTTTCTTGTGACATGACCATACCCATTTAACTTGTTTTTAAAGATCCATTTGGTTCCAATAATGTTCATATACTTAGTTATTGGGAAAAGTTCCCAAGTTTGGTTCCTCTCTATTTGATCAAGTTCATCATTCAGAGCATTTATCCAATCCTCACCTTTGCAAGATTCTTTAAATGTTTTGGGTTCTACTATTGAGAGTAGTTCTTGTTCTTCATCAAATAATTGTCTTCTTGTTTTAACTCATGATTCTTTATCACTAATTATTTGACTTTCAGGATGATTTTTTTGAACCCACCTAGATGGTGTCTTTGTGTCTGATCACGGGGGTTCTTCATTCTCGTTTTCATGAAATTCTTCTTCTTCTACTTTTTATTCTTCTTCTTCAAAATCATATTCCTTTTGTGAACTTTATTATTTGTATTTACCATCTATTTCTTCATCATCAACACTTTCTTAAATTTGTATTCTTCTTGGTTTAGTGTCATCAACAGTTACATTAGCGTTTTCTATGATCTTGCATAACTTTAGATTATAAAATATGTATGTCTTTGAGGTGTTTTTGCTGCTAAAAATTGCCTCTTGATTCCGTGATTTTCAAAAAATGCATTGAATTCATTTGAGGTGAACTCTCCACCATTATCTGATCTTAGACATTTAATCTTATGATTTGTTTCATTTTCAACAAGTGCTTTGAAGGATTTTGAACTTCATCAAGGTTTTTGATTTTTCTTTAAGAAATGCCACCCTAAGCCATGCTTGTATAATCATCGATTAATAACATAAAGTGATATTCACCTTGAAATATCTTAGTCCTTGTTGGTCCACAAAGATCAGTGTGAATTATTTCTAATGACTGAGAGGTTGTATGTTCTTTGATTTTGAAGCTTGTACTTGTTTGTTTCCCATGAATCCTAGTGTTTACAAATAAGATTTGGTGGTTTTATGATCTTTAGTATATTTCTTACAGCTCTCTTCTTACTAATTTTTACAAGATTGTCAAAGTTCAAGTGCCCCATTCTTCTATGACAGAACAGACTTTCATCAGTTTGACTCATATAACATTGCTCTTCATTTTCAAGACTATACACATTGCTTGGATTTCTCACGACAGTCCCAACAAGTCTTCTTGAATCTTTTCTTTTGATTTCACACATCTTGGAATTGAATATACATATGTGTCATTGATCACATGTTTGGCTCACATTTAAAATATTAGGTTTTAAGTTCTTTACAAGTAGAACATTTTCTTCTTTCATCTTGTCTCTACTAGCCATTGTACCCTTCCCAATTATTTTAGAGGAGATATTATCTCCAAAGGTGACTTTTCCCTTTTTATTTCTTTTTAGGCTCACGAACTTAGTTGGGTCTCCTATCATGTGTTTTGAGCATCCACTGTCCACATGCCATAGATTTTGTTTTTCTGGTAGCACATAGAGCTAATGAACATTCCACGTCATATTTCTTCTTCCAAGCCATCCTTTCTTCTTTTCCTTGGGATTTTTAGGTGTCATCCATAGGAATCACCAGTTTACACTTTTTAGACGTTGTGTCCTTGATTACCACATTTATATCATTTTGTACTATAACTTTGTAGAGGAGCAAAAGAATTGTAGTTTCTTCCTTTCGGATTGTTACTAGTAACATTATTCTTTTGTGATTTAATCCCTTTCTCAACATGAGCCATTAGTTTACAATTTCTAGCTAAATGTCCAAAATTGTTATAGGTATAACAGTTTCCAAAAAAGAGTTGTTAATGTCTACTTGTCATTGGTCTTCTAGGAATCATATATGTTCTTTGCAAGAGAGGAGCAGATTTCTTGCCTTCTTCCCTTTTAATTGGGATCTTGAGTGCAACAACATAACTTCTTTTGTTTCCATTTTGGTTTGTGGAAGAGGAATATCCTGGCTTCTTTTCTTTGTCAAATCCTAATCTAGATTTATCACTTGATGGTATTTGGACATTTAGGATTTCGTCTAAAGTCCTTGAGTTGTTTTCAAACTTTGATTTGATAGATTCTTCATCCAACTTATTTCTAAGGTGCATAATCTCTTCTTCAAGCCTTTCCTATTCTCGTATTCTCTTTTTGAGCTGTTGTTCTAAATTGTTTCCATCCCTTGTGGCTTCTAAAAACTTATTTTTAAGTCAACAATCATTTTTTATGCATCATTGTTTTTCTCTTCATATTCTACCATATGATTTTTTTAATTTTTTGTACATCCTTTTATACTTCTCTAATTCTTCAAGAGCATTTAAAAGTTCTGCTTCAATATCTACCGCGCCTTCTATTTCTTCTTCAGAGATTTCACTCTCTAATCCCATGAATAGGACTTCAGCATATTCACTTATTTCATCTTCATTGTCTTCCTTGGAATAGAAGTTTCTCTTATTTTTCTGAAACTTCTTCTTGTACATGGTCTTACTCTTTTGATCTTTCTTATGACATCAAGGTTGTTCATCATCACTATCCTCTTGTTTTGGGTAAGGGCATGTTTTGGAAAAATGTTCAATCCCTCCACAATTAAAACATTTCAAGGGTAGCTGTCCTTTGTACTTTCCAGTAAATTTCTCCGTTTCTTGATGAAAAGAGCTTCCTCATCATCTAGACCCTCAAATTGGTTCTTGGATATGAGTTTAAACGTTGATTCTTTCTTTGATGATCCATCTTGTCCTGTTCTCATCTCATAGATAGTGAATATCCCATGCATTTCATCAATTGTCATGAGTTTAATATCATCTCGTTCTTCTAGAGTGGATGCCTTTCAACCATATTTCATTGGCATGGTTCTTAGTACTTTTTAGATTACTTCTTTCTCCTTTATTTCTCCTCCAATGCCTCTAATGGTATTAAAAATTTCATCTACTCTTAGAAGATATTCTGCAATATTCTCTTCCTCTTTCATTTTTAGGCTTTCAAATTGTCCTCTGTAAGTCTGAAGTTTCGATTCTTTGACTTTGGGTGTTCCTTCATAGACACATTTTAGTTTTTCCCATGCATGTTTGGATGTCTTGCATTGCATTAATTTTACAAACTCTGAATTTGTTAACCCACTCAAAGTTGCATTCAAGGCTTTTGCATTGGCCTTATATTGGATTAGTTCTCCTTCGTCTATAGGTATGTTGTATGGTACTGCATATTATTTTTCAACAAACCTCCATTCTTTGTATCCAAGAGACATTAGATGCCATTTCATTCTTACAATTCAGTATGCATAATTATCTCCCATAAATAATGGAGGTCTGTTGGTGGCTAACCCTTCTTGTTGATCCATAGTGGTTTTTTAATAGGACCTTCCTTCTAGTGTTTAAGTTGTAGTGAAGGAACCTTGCTCTCATACCAATTGTTGGAATATTGGACAATACTAAGAGGGGGGTGAATGCGTATTGATACATTTCATCAATTGAAAACACTTTTAATTTATTTATTGACACACATGATAAAAAAACACAAAAAATACAAATTTATTGTGGAATCCCAATAGGGAAAACCACCAACACTTTCTATTACTGCAAAATTGTTTTAACAATGATTTTAGTTTGCAACTACAGATAGGGATGCTACAACACCCTATTTTCCAGCAACTACTGGAAGGAGGATACGACCCCCTGGTTTATCATCTACTACTGAAAGGATGCTACCACATCCTATTTACTAGCTACCACTGGAAGGAGGCTACATCCCCCTTGTAGACCTGTTGCCTGCCCTAGCACCTCCCAACCACCCTTATAAGATAATTTTGGTCTCTGAATCTTGTGCACCTATGGATATTCCAATTGAATGTACTGAGACACTATTTCAAATTTTAAAGCTGTGTTTATATACTTTCAAATGTACATCTTCATTCAACAGTCACATACCTTCATTGTGACTTTTCATAAAACAAATTTATTCGAAAATAACTCTTTGTTTATTGTTCTTAACTCTGTTTAATTTCTTAGTCATGACCTTTTGCAAACATATTTTCGTAAGGACCTTTCCACAACCGTGATTTCCGCAATTATGGATTGCGGGTTGCGGGTCTACATTTCAACTTTTCTCAAAACTGCTTCCGTAGTTACCTTTTTTCAATTTTGTTTCCACAAGTGTGGATTGCGGATTGCATAACCTGATTTTGACTTCCGATAATATCTTTCGCAATAGAGTTTCCATGACTCTGTTTTTGCAATTACGGATTGTGGAACCTGCTTTTCTTGTTTTTCCAAAATTGTCTTCCGCAATTTATGATGTTGTAGCATGCTCTTTCCATAATTCTTGTGAATCATCAATCTCTTGTTGTTTTGATCTCATCCATCGATCTACTATTAGAACAGAACTTACTTTTGCATATCTCTCCTCATCTATTGATCTATTTTCTTGATGCGATTTCGACTGTCCAACCTCCTGTAACTATTTCAACAATTTTTCCTTATGATCTTACCTTGGGAGCGGATGCTTAGATGCAGTTGAATCTAAAGAAATTGATCAGAGATTGTAGTTATCCACAAGTTTGTGCTTGATTTCTGAGTTGCAATTTGCACAGTAATGAAAAAATATGTTCAGGTTGGTGCTTGAAGTTTGTGAGTTGGTTCTCACACAGATCGAGGTCATTGCAGGCCAATTCATGTAACCAACAGATTGCTACTTGTGGATTAGGTCGACACCTAAAATGAGTTGGTTCTCATGTTTGGAGATTTTACTCTCTCATTGATGTAATTATTACGGATTTGTGCGCTATTGTATTTGTTACTGTTTCTATTGGAAAATTTTAATTGGTGAAAATATTTCAACGTGAAATAATATAAATCTACACAATTATTGCTTAACCCTCCCCCCTCTTAGTAATAAGATAAATCCAACAATTGGTATCAGATTCGGGTTTTGTTGGATTTTATCCCTCCTCCAAGGGTCTTGACCCAGGTTGAGTCCCTTATGCTCATCGTAACAAATCCCCGAGATATCATCCCGACAGAGCAGATCTCATTTAGCAGCACCCGCGACGCAGATGCAGTCTCACTCGTGATCTTTCAGATTGGAATGAGTAATTGTTAGAACAACGTTTCTACAATTGGGTGGGAGGATTTCTGGTACGTTGGCCTCTTGCCAAGGATGTCAAAAAATTCTATGGGTGGATTATTTACTTGTGCTATGAATAGTTATACTGTGACTTGCTATTCTAAGCAACCTATTATATCAATAATATTTATGCAGTATGATTGTATTCAAACGATACCATGCGAATGATGTACATTCATTCATTCACAACCAAATCCATAATGATCCATTCAATGCAACAATTACATATATAATTCAAACGCATGCATCATTCAAACATATACATAACATATAACGTGGAAACCCATCCATGTAAAAACCACAACGGTCCTCTTCATATGGCTTGCAAAAATATATGCACGTTTCGCCTGCACACAAAGTTGCAAACTCTGTTCTGTATCCTCTTCTCTAAATCTATAGAATATTCTCTCTTCTCATGCTCATTTTTCCTCTCTCCTCTGTTTTCCTACTTATCTTTACTAATGATCCACACACATCCTCTATCGACTCAACCTCTCTTACTCTTATAAGAACTCAACTACAGATCCTCGACCTCGTATGCTATTAACATACAACAATACAAATCTATCGATAGTGAATCTCACAGTAGTGAATCTAACTATGGGGAATCTAACTTGCTTACAGCTTGCGTTCCTCCTTTTATAGCCTTCTTACAGACTTGATAACGACTCATTACAGACTCTATACAGACTCATTATGAGTCACTTTCTCATCTGACTTACTCTTTTATCCAACAGGCTTTCTTTCCTATTCTAGTAAAACCTAACAAGAGGTATTAATGACCTAACTTACAGAGATTCCTTCATGCGTGTGGTATCCATCGATTCTCTCCAAATTCATACCCACGATCTTCAAGTCCTGCCACTCTCGAGCATTACACTTTACTGTCACTTTCCAAACGTTATACTGATTGCACGCCTTCTGTTGGTAATATTTTTCTGTACCTTCCCTTGTCACATATCCTCTTTTGACGCCTCTTCCTCTTCTTCTTTCATTTCACTACCTTTCTCACGACTTCCTTTCTCTTATTGTTTTTATGTCGTTGCCTCCGGCGCAGCTTCTTCTCCTTCTCCTTTAGCTCTTCTCCCTACTTAGGAATAATTCTGATTGAATTCTACCTTACTGTCCCTTGGCCCAACATGTTTCTTTAGTAACATATTAACATCTTGAAGAAATATCCAGCTCAAATATGGACAAACAAAAGGTATTATCTACCAACAAAGCACCTAGGTTTGATGGCTCCAATTATACTTTTTGGAAGATATGAATGGAGGTCTACTTGCACTCTCTTGGCATGGATATTTGGAAATCAGTAGAGGATGGATATAACTTTTCAAAAGAAACCAAATATGAATTAGAGGAAACTGATGACCACATAGTTAATAGAAATGCACCAATTGACCCAAAAAACAGGAGAAAATATGAAAGGAATGCAAAAGCGAAAAATGAAATTCTCTACAGACTCATTGATGTTGAATTTACTAAAGTTATGCAGTGTACTACAATGACAGAGATATGGAACAAGCTAAAGATAATTTATGAAGGGGATGAAATTTTCAAAAAGGCCAAATTACAAACCTTCTATGTGCAGTTTGAAACGTTGAAGATGAAAGAGAAGGAAGACATTGCAACATATTTTCTCAAAGTGGATGTTATAGCATGATTTTCCACACCTTATATGTCATGCCTTGATGGCCTTCCCATGTCCCCATGTAGACTCACTATACCCCCTTTACTAAGTATAGTCTTGATGTTTTACTTCAAACCTTAAAAAGACATTTTTGAATATACACACAGGTCACCAGTTGTACATCTTGCATATACGCATCTTGCACCATTGAAACCCATGTACATCGGGTTTTATGCTCAAAAACAAAAATTATTTCTATTTTTCCTCATCAAGTAATGAATAGCTTGATCCTTGGCCTTCCATATTCCTGGAAACAATCTAATTAGACCCCCCATTTCCTATTTCAAGGTTATATATTGAGCCACTCTAAAGTATTGAGGGAGGAGGAAACTTGGAGAGTAAAGGAACTATAGTGAAATTTTTCCCCATTTCTATATGCTTGAGTATACATCCCTTTGTCCTTGTTGATAGAACTCTTTGTGTTCATCTCCCAAGCTCTCTATTTCTTTTTGAGATCTCACCTTGTTATGGAGGATTGAAGTGGTGAAGGCCTAGATGGAGGAACTTGGTTTCTTGGTTTCCACGAGGTGCCGACAGAGGTTTTCATATTGTATATCTACTTCTTATTAATAGAAATAGCATGTTTCTCATACAAATTTCATGTGCAATTGTTTATATTGGTTTCATGGGTGCAATTTCTTTATACATGTTTAGATGGAATATGCTAGTGGGAATTGTAACACTTAATATATTTCATGCTTGGATATATATTTGTTGTTGAGGGAAAGATGTACATACAAGCTTTTGATCGTGAGCTCAAAGGTGTTCTTATTCAAACGTGTGGTTGAGGTACAGACTATTTCCCTTAGTTGTTAGCTTCTTTAATTTATCTAGCATATTTGAGGATGGATGTGATTTTTGGTGTCATCTCATCTGTTGTGGTCCACCCCAAGCCATAGGAATTTTTTGTCTATAACAGAATTGGTGACTCTATTGGGGAATTATTTCCTTTTGTTGGGGTTTTTGGGTGCATTTTTGCTCTAATTACTCTCTGTTCCTTTACGTCTTGGTGTCACATTTGATAGTGTGTTCATCCATTGATAGTTCCTTGGAGTGTTTTGGCCCTTGGATTGATTTTTTACCACCTTCTTTCTTATATGCGCAGATCACAGTACTAACAGTGGTGTATATACGCGAGCTTGTTAGGATTAATTAATTAATCCTCCCTTGACCACCATAGTCTATTTTTCTTTTCCTAGCTTAGGAGGTCATTTCCACTTCATTACTGCCATGGGGGACCCATCTAGGGCCCACCTAATACTTAATGTGTCTGTCTACATGATTTCAGGAGCTCCAAGGACCAATCCCTATAATTTAGGAACCCACTCTAAGTGCCACTAGTAGTTGACCCCAATCGATGTTCAGTTTTTTTTATTTATCCTCATGATTTGAGGAACGTAGGGTGACTTTGCTCAACTATCTCAATCAGTTAATTGGTTGTGAACTGATTTAGTGATTTGGAGTTGCATTAGTGAGCTCTAGTGGTGATTTTCCCCCACCGAGTTAGCTCCAGAGTCAGTCCAGGTTGGTATATTCGAATCCTATATTAGGAATTCAAATTATCCTATTTGTAACACCATTGTATCACATATTGATTAATGGATGTAATGGTATTCTTCCAATTTTGTCTCTGTGTGTGCAATTTTTCCATGAGTAATTGATCAATTTTTAATAAATTCTTCTCTCTCTTCTGCATCCTTATTTTCTCTTTGAATTCATGCAGGTCTGAAGATCCTATGCTTCACTAAATTAAACATGGAATCATAGTAGGTATCCAAGCCAACTTCAAACCTTAGAAACTTCCATTGATGCACCAAAAGCAATTGGGTTCCACATAAATCCAGGTATTCTTACCTTTCTCCCTATGGATTATGTCAAGAGAAGTCTATACAGGTGTGATGCACCCAGATAAAGTGCACAAGTCAAAGTGGAGAGTGTTTGAATTGATTTGATTGTGAATTGAAGTGTTTTGCAGTGTCTTTGTAGGTACATCCAAATATTTTATGAATAATTAGTTGTTTTTGAAGTTGTCAGATGGATAATTCAACAACTTTGACACCCAGAATCCTCACATCCTTAAACTATATTGATTGGAGGGATTATATGCATATTGTATTGCACAACAAGGGTTTTTACAGGGTCTCCATGGCCAGAGAGTTTGAACCCCAATAACCTATTGAAAAATCAAAGCATCTGAACATGCTGGATGAAGCATTTGGATTCATGCGCATCCAAATATCCAGAGAGTTATTGTTCCATCTTGATGGAATAAGAATCCCAAAATAAGTATGGTAGAAGCTCAAATCCTTGTTTGGAAAGAAGGATGAGTTGAGGGGCCATATTCTAGATAATGAGTAATAACACTACAACCCAGCAACTTCAAAACTATACAACATTTTTTCTAAAACTTAAAATCTCTTGTCATGCATTGTAACCCATGCGAGATTGAGAATAAGGATGAGCAATTGGTGCTCTCCATTCTCAGCAAACTTGGCCTTGAATTATTAGTTTTTGTATCCACTTTTAACTCTAGGATACTGACAACTCCTCATTGGTGAATGCCATTCCTTGATGCCTTCACATAATCTATAATATAGGAACCAATACAAGATAATATAGATGGGAGCCCTTAGAGCCTCCCCAAATCAATCTCTCTTGGCTGGTGAGACAAAGAATGCACAAGAAAGGAGGAAGAAGAAAGGAAGGGAGAAGAGGAACATTGAATTTGAACCTAAATAAGAGTTTGATTTAGCAAATGAATCCTTGGTATCTAAGAAGGACAACCATCATAGGTTTGATAAGGGAAAGTGATCCTACTATAAGAAAGGAAACCATATAGAGAAAGTTTTTATGAAGAATACCATATATCAGATGTCAAGAATCCTTGAGAAATACAATATTGACCTCCCTGAAGGTGCAAGGAAGGTTGACTCTAGAGACAAAACTAAAGATCATCAGATATTCCGTGCACTAAAGGGTGTATTTTCAAAATATCATGCCTTCCTCATTGATTCATGAGCCTCCATTCACATGGTTGCATCCAAAGAATCATTCTCTTCATTACAACTTATTGATGGTCCAAGTATTCACATGGGAGATGAAACTCAAATCCAAGCCAAAGGAAAGGGTTCTATCAAGTTAGAGCATGGAGTGTTCAAGAATGTCCACTATGTGCCCTCCTTAACTCCAAATTTGTTGTTTGTATACTAGATGAATCATACAGGCTCACCAAAGTGATTTTTATTTGGTCCTCACACAATGGACATATCAAATATTTCAACTAGGAAGCTTATATCGAAAGGTGTTGCAAACCATGCCTCAAAGGCATATGAATTCTCACACTTCCTCCCTTACTCAAATCTAGTGCCATCCCAGATGCCATTTTAAAGGAAAGGTAAATTCATCCTAAATAAACCTTTTTCATATGATAATGTTTCCATTAATGATTCATATTCAGAATCCAAAGAAGAGGACCCAGTTGAATCAGTTGATGGAATTGAAGATTAATTTCAATCGGATCCAAATCTAGATGTAGTCCCTACTCCCAATCCTAGGCCTAAATGGGCTCAAAAGGTTATTGAGGCTGTTGGGAACATGACTGGAGATTCATTTGACATGAGGATAACAAGATATCAGTCTCAAAAATAAATCATTATGTTATGTCAAACAAATCCACTCCTCCAAGAGTGGTGCTACAAACTCTCAAAATCGCATGCCTTCCTCATTGATTCATGAACCTCCATTCACATGGTTGCATCCAAAGAATCATTCTATTCATTACAACTTACTAATGGTACAATTATTCACATGGGAGATGAAACTCAAATACAAGATGAAGGAAAGGGTTCTATCAAGTTAGAGCATGGAGTGTTCAAGAATGTCCTCTATGTGCCCACCTTAGCTGCAAATTTGTTGTTTGTATATCAGATGAATCATACAAGATAACCAAAGTGAGTTGTATTTGGTCCTAACTCAATGGATATCTCAGATATCTAAACTGGGAAGCTTATAGTGAAAGTTGTTGCAAACCATGCCTCCAAGGCATATAAATTCTCACACTTTCTGCCATACTTAGGTCCAATTCCATCTTAGCTGCCATTTGAAAGAGAAGGTAAATTCATCGTACCTAAACCTTTTCCATATGATAATTTTTCCACTAATGTTTCATATTTCGAATCTGAAGAAGAAGACCAAGTTTAATCAATTTATGGAATTTAAGATGAAGTTCAATTGAATCCAGTCCCTACTCCCAATGCTAGGACTAAGTGGGCTCAGAAGGTTATTGAGGTTGTTGAGAACATGACTTGAGAGTCATATGACATGAGGAGAACATGATCTCAATTTCAAAAATAATTCCTTACACTATGTTAAGCAAATCCATTCCTCCTAGAGAGGTGCCACAAACTCCCAAAGAGATGCTTCATGATGGTAATGTCTGATTGACAATTCTTCTCACAGAAGAACAAATTGGATCATGTCACTCTTCCTCCAGAAAGAAGAGACAAAGGAAACATTACTTCTCCTATCTGTCATCATATTGGAAGAAGGTGGAGAGGGTCACATGCACAGTACTAGGAAACTAGTGCACATAAGGACCATCACACTGCATTACTACTCCATAGAGATGTAGATTGAAAAAATATTTTCATAAGTTTTCTATTCAAGAAGATATTTTCTCTTGGTATGAAATCTTGATCCTGGTTTTCCTGTTTATTTTGAGGGGGGTTTTCCAATGACGTTTTCCCCATTTCCTTAGGTTGTTAAGCAGTCATTTTTTGCATCTAGATTGTATGGGTGACCTTTGGTCTTAGTTGTGAGTGCCCGGGTTGTCCAAGTTAGGGTTAAGGGGGGTTTTAGAATTAATTAATTAAACCTTCCTTGACAACCATAGTATATTTGTCTTTTCCTATATGAGGAGGTCATTGCCACTTCACTAGTGCCATGGGGGACTCATCTAGGGCCCACCTAACACTCATTGGACTTTGGGAGCTCTAGGGACCAATCCCTATAATTTAGGAACCCACTCTGAGTGTCACCACTAGTTGACCCTAGTCGGTGTTCAGTGATGCTTTGATTCCCATCAGTTAGTTAACTCTCTGTCATCATAGCACAACTTTGCATGATTTGAGGAAAGTAGGGCACCTTTTCTCACCTAAATCGGTAAATTAACTGGTTGTGAACTGATTCAGTGATCCAGAGATGCATTAGTGAGATCTAGTGGTGATTTTCCCACACTGAGTTAGCTCTAGAGTCAATCCAAGTTGGTAGATTCGAATCCTATCTTAGACATTCAAATTCTCCTATTTGTAACACCATTGTGTCACATACTAATTAATGGATGTAATGATATTCTTCCAATTTTGTCTCCATGTGTGTGAAATGTTTCCATGAGTAATCAATCAGTCTTTACTAAATTCTTCTCTCTCTTATGCAACCTTCTTATGTCATTGAATTCATGTAGGTATGAATATCCCCTTGGCTAGATTTTATACCACCTTCTTCCTTATATATGTGGTTCATAGTACTAACAGTCACGTATATATGTGAGTTATCCTTTGGTAGGTCAGGTACATACATTGTTGTTATATAAACAGTCACATACACCTCAAATTTTGATTGGTATCTTAGTTTGAGAGCCTACTGGGTGGGTTGTGAGTATTGTTGGATCTCTAAATAGTCGTGTATCCACTTTTTACTCTAGGATACTAACAAATCCTCATTGGAGAATGCCATCCATTGATGCCTTCACATAATCTCCAATATAGGAACCAAGACAAGCTGATACAAATGGGAGCCCTCAGAGCCTGCCCAAATCAATCTCTCTTGGCTGGTGAGACAAAGAATGCACAAGAAAGGAGGAAGCATAAAGGAAAGAAGAAGAGGAATGTTGAATTTGAACCTAAATATGAGTTTGATCCAGCAAATGAATCCTTGGGCTCTAAGAAGGACAACCATCATAGGTTTTATAAGGGCAAGTGCTCCTACTGTAAGAAAGGAAACCATAAAGAGAAAGGTTATATGAAGAAGACCATATATCAGATGTCAAGACTCCTTGAGAAACATAATATTGACCTCCCTGAAGGTGTAAGGAAGGTTGAATCTAGAGACAAAACTGAATATCATTAGAGATGCCATGCACTGAAGGGTGTATTTTCAAAATCTCATGCCTTCCTCATTGATTCATGAGCCTCCATTCACATGGTTGCATCCAAAGAATCATTCTCTTCATTACAACTTACTGATGGTCCAAGTTTTCAAATGGGATATGACACTCAAATCCAAGCCAAAGGAAAGGGTTCTATCAAGTTAGAGCACGAAGTGTTCAAGAATGTCCTCTATGTGCCCTCCTTAGGTGCAAATTTGTTGTCTGTATACCAGATGGAACATACAGGCTCACCAAAGAGATTTTTGTTTGGTCCTCACATAGTGGACATATCAAATATTTCAACTAGGAATATTATAGTGAAAGGTGTTGCAAACCATGCCTCCAAGGCATATGAATTCTCACACTTTATGCCATACTCAAATCTAGTGCCATCTCAGCTGCCATTTGAAAGGAAAGGTAAATTCATCCTACCTAAACCTTTTTCATATGATAATGTTTCCATTAATGCTTCATATTTAGAATCTAAAGAAGAGGACCAATTTGAATCAGTTGATGGAATTGAAGATGGATTTCAATCAGACCCAAATCCAGATCTATTACCTACTCCCAATCCTAGGACTAAATGGGCTCAAAAGGTTACTGAGGTTGCTGGGAACATGATTGGAGAGTCATGTGACATGAGGAGAACAAGATATCAGTTTAAAAAATAAATACTTATGTTATGTCAAACAAATCCACTCCTCCCAGAGAGGTGCTACAAACTCTCAAAATATCATGCCTTCCTCATTGATTCATGAACCTCCATTCACATGGTTGCATCCAAAGAATCATTCTCTTCATTGCAAATTATTGATGGTCCAAGTATTCACATGGAAGATGAAAATCAAATCCAAGCTGAAGGAAAGGGTTCTATCAATTTAGAGCATGGAGTGTTCAAAAATGCCCTCTATGTGCCCTCCTTAGATGCAAATTTGTTGTATGTATACCAGATGAATCATACAATCTCATCAAAGTGAGTTGTGTTTGGTCTTGACTCAGTGGAGATCTCAAATATCTAAACTGGGAATATTATAGGGAAAGGTGTTGCAAACCATGCCTCCAAGGCATTTGAATTCTCACACTTTCTTCCATACTCAGATCCGGTTCCATCTCAGCTCCCATTTGAAAGGGAAGGTAAATTCATTCTACCTAAACCTTTTTCATATTATAATTTTTCCACTAATGTTTCAAATTTCGAATCCGAAGAAGATTGCCAAGTTTAATCAGTTTATGGAATTTAAGATGAAGTTCAATCGGATCCAGATCCAATCCATACTCCCAATCCTAGGCCTAAGTGGGATCAGAAGGTTATTGAGGTTGTTGGGAACATGACTTAAGAGTCATCTGACATGAGGAGAACATGATCTCAATTTCAAAAATAATTCTTTAATCTATTTCAAGCAAATCCACTCATCCCAGAGAGGTTCTACAAACTCTTAGAGTGATGCTTCATGATGGTAATGTCTCATTGACAATTATGCTCATAGAAGAACAAATTAGATCATGTCACTCTTCCTCCAAAAAGAAGAGACAAAGCCTAATATTTCTTCTCATATCTGTCATCAGATTGGAAGAAGGTGGAGAGGGTCACATGCAAAGTACTAGGAAACTAGTGCACACAAGGACCATCACACTGCATTACTAGTCCACAAAGATGCATATTGCAAAAATATTTTCACAAGTTTTTTATTCAAGAAGAAATTTTCTCTTGGTATGAAAGCTTCATCCTGGTTTTCCTGTTTATTTTGAGGGGGTTTTTCCCATGACATTTTCCCCATTTCCTCAGTTGTTAAGCAGTCATTTTTTGCATTTAGATTGTATTGGTGAACTTTGGTGTTAGTTATCATGGCCTAGGTTGTCCAAGTTAGGATTAAGGGGGGTGTTAGAATTAATTAATTAAACCTTCCTTGACTACCATAGTATATTTTCCTTTTCCTATCTTAGGAGGTCATTTCCACTTCACTAGTTCCATGGGGGACTCATCTAGACCCACCTAACACTCATTGGAGTTTAGGAGCTCTAGGGACCAATCCCTATAATTTAGGAACCCACTCTGAGTGTCACCACTGGTTGACCCTAGTCGGTGTTCAGTTATGCTTTGATTCCCATCAGTTAGTTCACTCTCAGTCATCCTAGCACCACTTTGCATGATTTGAGGAAAGTAGGGAACCTTTTCTCACCTAACTCAGTCAATTAACTGGTTGTGAACTGATTTAGGGGTCCAGAGCTGCATTAGTGAGATCTAGTGGTGATTTTCCCACACCGAGTTAGCTCCAAAGTCAGTCCAAGTTTTTATTTTCAAATCCTATCTCAGGAATTCAAATTATCCTATTTGTAACACCATTGTATCACATACTAATTAATGGATGTAATGATATTCTTCCAATTTTGTCTCCATGTGTGTGAAAGTTTTCCATGAGTAATTTATCAATCTTTACTAAATTCTTCTCTCTCTTCTACAACCTTTTTTTCTCATTGAATTCATGTAGGTATGAACATCCCCTTGGCTGGATTTTATACCACCTTCTTCCTTATATACGTGGGTCATAGTACTAACAGTTGCGTATATATGTGACTTGTCCTTTGGTAGGTCATGTACATACATTGTTGTTCTCTAAACAATCGCATATAGCTCAAATTTTGATTGGTATCTTGATTTGAGAGCCTACTGGGTGGGTTTTGAGTATTGTTGGATCTTTAAACAGTCACATATCCACTTTTTACTCTAGGATACTAACAACTCCTCATAGGAGAATTCCATCCCTTGATTCCTTCACATAATCTCTAATATAGGAACCAAGACAAGCTGATACAAATGACATCCCTTAGAGCCTCCCCAAATCAATCTCTCTTGGTTGGTGAGACAAATAATACACAAGAAAGGAGGAAGTAGAAAGGAAAGGAGAAAAGGAACATTGAATTTGAACCTAAATAAGAGTTTGATCCAATAAATGAATCCTCGGGCTCTAAGAAGGACAACCATCATAGGTTTGATAAGGGAAAGTGCTCCTACTGTAAGAAAGGAAACCGTATAGAGAAAGGTTGTATGAAGAAGACCATATATCAGATGTCAAGACACCTTGACAAACACAATATTGACCTCCCTAAAGGTGCAAGGAAGGTTGACTCTAGAGACAAAACTGAAGATCATCAGAGATGCCATGCACTGAAGGGTGTATTTTCAAAATCTCATGCCTTCCTCATTGATTCATGGGCCTCCATTCACATGGTTGCATCCAAATAATCATTCTCTTCATTACAAATTACTGATGGTCCAAGTATTCACATGGTATATGAAACTCAAATCCAAGCCGAAGGAAAGGGTTCTATCAAGTTAGAGCATGGAGTGTTCAAGAATGTCCTCTATGTGCCCTCCTTAGCTGCAAATTTGTTGTTTGTATACCAGATGAATCATACATGCTTACCAAAGCAATTTTTATTTGGTCCTAACACATTGGACATATAAAATATTTCAACTAGGAAGGTTATAGTGAAAGGTGTTGCAAACCATGCCTCCAAGGCATATGAATTCTCACACTTTTTTCCATACTCAAATCCAGTGCCATCTTGGCTGCCATTTGAAAGGAAAGGTAAATTCATCCTACCTAAACCTTTTTCATATGATAATTTTTCCATTAATGCTTCATATTCAGAATCCCAAGAAGAGGACCAAGTTGAATCAGTTGATGGAATTGAAGATGGATTTCAATCAGATCCAGATCTAGTCCGTACTCTCAATCCTAGGCCTGAATGGGCTCAAAAGGTTATTGAGGTTGCTGGGAACATGACTGGAGAGTCATATGACATGAGGAGAACAAGATATCAGTTTTAAAAATAAATACTTACGTTATGTCAAACAAATCCACTCCTCCTAGAGAGGTGCTACAAACTCTCAAAATCTCATGCCTTCCTCATTGATTTATGAGCCTCCATTCACATGGTTGCATACAAAGAATCATTCTCTTCATTACAACTTACTGATGGTCCAAGTATTTACATGGGAGATGAAACTCAAATTGAAGATGAAGGAAAGGGTTCTATCAAGTTAGAGCATGGAGTGTTCGATAATGTCCTCTATGTGCCCTCCTTAGCTGCAAATTTGTTATCTATATACCAGATGAATCATACAAGCTCACCAAAGCGAGTTGTATTTGGTCCTGAATCAGTGGAGATCTCAAATATCTAAATTGGTAAGCTTATAGTGAAAGGTGTTGCAAACCATGCCTCCAAGGCATATGAATTCTCACACTTTCTGCCATACTCAAATCCAATTCTATCTTAGCTTCCATTTGAAAGGGAAGTTAAATTCATACTACCTAAACCTTTTTCATATGATAATGTTTACACTAATGTTTGAGATTTTGAATCCAAAGAAGAGGACCAAGTTTAATCAATTTATGGAATTTAAGATGAAGTTTAATCAGATCCAGATCAAGTCCCTACTCCCAATCCTAGGCCTAAGTGGGCTCAGAAGGTGATTGAGGTTGTTGGGAACATGACTTGAGAGTCATCTGACATGAGGAGAACATGATCTCAATTTCAAAAACAATTCCTTACACTATGTCAAGCAAATCCACTCCTCCCAGAGAGTTGCTACAAACTCCCAGAGTGATGCTTCATGATGGTAATGTCTCATTGACAATTCTACTCACAGAAGAACAAATTAGATCATGTCACCCTTCCTCCAGAAACACGATACAAAGGAAACATTTCTTCTCTTATCTGTCATCAAATTAGAAGAAGGTGGAGAGGGTCACATGCACAGTACTAGGAAACTAGTGCACACAAGGACCATCACATGGCATTACTACTCCACATAGATGCATATTGCAAAAATATTTTCACAAGTTTTTTATTCAAGAAGATATTTTCTTTTGGTATGAAAGCTTGATCCTGGTTTTCCTGTTTATTTTGAGGGGGGTTTTCCCATGACTTTTTCCCCATTTCGTCAGTTGTTAAGCAATCAGTTTTTGCAATTTGATTATATGGTTGACCTTTGGTATTAGTTTTTAGGGCCCGGGTTGTCCAAGTTAGGATTAAAGGGGGTGTTATAATTAATTAATTAAACCTTCCTTGACCACCATAGTATATTTGTCTTTTCCTATATTAGGAGGTCATTGCCACTTCACTAGTGCCATGGGGGACTCATCTGGGTCCCACCTAACAATAATTGGAGTTTAGGAGCTCTAGGGACCAATCCCTATAATTTAGGAACCCACTCTGAGTGTCACCACTAATTGACCCTAGTCGGTGTTTAGTTTTGCTTTGATTCCCATCAGTTAGTTCACTCTCATTCATCCTAGCACCACTTTGTGTGATTTGAGGAAAGTAGGTTACCTTTTCTCACCTAACTCAGTCAATTAACTGGTTGTGAACTGATTCAGTGATCCAAAGCTCCATTAGTGAGTTCTAGTGGTGATTTTCCCACACCAAGTTAGGTCCAGAGTTAGTCCAAGTTAGTAGATTAGAATCCTATCTTAGGCATTCGAATTCTCCTATTTGTAACACCATTGTGTCACATACTAATTAATGGATGTAATGATATTCTTCCAATTTTGTCTCCATGTGTGTGAAATTTTTCCATGAGTAATTGATCAGTCTTTACTAAATTCTTCTCTCTCTTCTGCAACCTTCTTTTCTCATTGAATTCATGTAGGTATGAATATCCCCTTGGTTGGATTTTATACCACCTTCTTCCTTGTATACATGGGTCATAGGACTAACAGTCGCATATATACGTGAGTTGTCCTTTGGTAGGTCATGTACATACATTGTTGTTCTCTAAACAATCGCGTACACCTAAAATTTTGATTGGTATCTTGGTTTGAGAGCCTACTGGGTGGGTTGTGAGTATTGTTGGATCTCCAAGGGTCTTTATTCTATCTGTTGACTGCTTCTTTTGTGACTAGAAACTTCTTTTGTTAAATTTTTAGGGAATTTTTTCTTTTCATTTTCTCCTCTTTGTTTTACTTTTAGTGCACGAGTCATTGAGTATTGGTGTCTTTCTTAGCTTGTGCCTTTATGCTTGTTGTAGGGGTTGATGATTTAATGGTTCTTTTTTGCATTTTCATTCCTTTATGTTGAAAATACAAAAATATTGGCATTGTTGAATATTCATTTGCATCTTGAATTTGCATTGAAAGAATCTCTTGCATTGGTTTGCTTGGAATGGAATTAGTATAGGATTTCATTTAGGAAAGGTTGCATTCACATTTGAAAGGAAAAGAATTGTATTTGCACTTCATTTGGTGGCATACCATCTTTTCATTTGGAAAACGAACTTGCACTTGGAATTGTTTTCAGGTGTCCATATTTACTTTTATTGATGAGTCACAACATCACTAGTTTCATGATCATATCCCTTGAGTAACCACAACCTATTAAAATGAATGCTTAATTTAAAATTAATTAGAATATTTTATTTTGTAGGGTGCACCAACAAGCTTAGCTTTTAGAGTCTTCAAGCATCCAATTTATTTTTTTTGCATTGTGAAGTTCTTGGTGGGAAAGTATTTGGTCCTTTGTCATTAATGTCAAAGGGGGGAGTAATTGAACATGTTGACATCAATGACAAAGGGGGGTATTGATGAGCAAGTTTGTCATTGATGACAAGCCATTAATGACAAAGGTGTGACAAATGGAATAGTGACAAGGGTTGATGACATGGTAAGAAGAACATAGCAAGGAGGACACGGTAGCTTGGGCATTGAAGCCAATAATGACAACTGAGCCATTAAATATTGATGACATGGAATGATATGGGAAGTTGGAATACCAAATGGACCAAATGACCCATTATGTGGTCATTTGCGAATAGAGTGTTCATTTGTGACTTGATAGGGTCATGGAACCCTTGGAGATGGGCATTATGCATAAGAAGTGTTAAATAGTGATGTAATGACTTGCGTACATTAAACATCTTTTTGAAATATTATATGGTATCCATGAAAGATTTTTGAATCTCTTGCATGTGGAGACTTGGTTCGACACTTGATGGCTCTTGAATTGGTTAATACCATAGCTAGATGACATGTGGAAGCCCTTTGCATTGAAGACATTTTCATGCTTAAATTTAACACTAGATTGTGTTTGAAATATTCCAACTCGGCCTAAGATGATTGGCAAAGTATGACAGGTTGGACCAACCCAAAAGAAATAAAAATATAAAATGACTTATTTTCTTTTGACAAGTTGGCTCCAAAAATATATGAAAAAACTAGTATAAATAACCAGTCAATGTCTTCATTTAATGCAAGAAGAATTCAGTGGCTTTCTCTCTAAATTTTGGGTGGACTAAGGTAGAATTCGGAGGGCAGCAGTTGGAAGTAACCATAGTGTGAAGAAGTTTCTAGCTTTGCTTTTTGGGTGCCTTAGTCCACACACTGTGGCAGCCACAACATAAGATGAGGTGTGGTTAGTGGAGATGAACTGAACTTTGATCTTTGGATTTTATCTTTTGATGGAGCTGCGGTAAAATATTTTTTTTTTATCTTTGATCTTTTTTGGGTTACGGAACTGTTGCAGCAACACTCGATAACATTTTTTTTTGTCTATTTTGTTCTGATTTTCGAGTGTACTGATTACTGAGGTAGCGAACATGTGGAGAAGCTAACCTATGACATGGAAAGATATTTTGAACCTTTCATCGAAGAAAATACAGGTGTGAATATTGGGTGGAATTTTGGTGATGATTAAAGCTTCAATTTACAACCTTTCATGACATCAGAAGATTTTGTGGACATAAGCAGACCTTGACGAAATGAGTAGGAAGTGTATGAGCAGAATTTTTTTAATATACAAATATTTTGTGAGCATAAGAATACCTTCATGAAATGAGTAGACAACGTATGAGCACACCTAGTTTAATATACTAATATTTTGTGTACATAACCAGACCTTCATGAGCATACTTGCATGAAAAGACACTCTAAGGCATGAGAAAAAGACAAGCTCATAATTGATATGAAAAAGTCATATCAAACATGACAAAGCTATGATGACAAGGCAGTGAGAGGTTGATTAGAAGAAGATGGTTTGACAGAGATGATCATATTGACATGAAAATTGATATGTGAAAGGTGATGTGATATGAATTTGTATGTAATTGAAAGTTAGGCATTGAAATCCCTTTCTTAGTTGGAGCTAAGAAAAACCAAGCAGGGTCTTAGAATATAAGTTGGTGCTTCTCAGTCAGTTGGATCTGGTGTAATTGAGAAGATAACAGTCTTCCGTTGTAACCCCTCTTAACTTTGATATAATAAAGTTTATAGGTTTATCTCATGAACTGTCTCTTTTGATGTAATTGATTAATGTTGATGAACTTGTTAGTATGCAATTGATGATATTTGTTTAATCTTTAAAGAAGTGAAAATTAGTAAAAATCCCCACACATTGATTCATCCCCCCCTCTCAGTTTGACATTTTTTCTAACAAGGTCTATAATGACCCTCACACAGCTGGTCCTTCCTACCCTGTAGGAACAAATCCTTTTGATTTTATGGACTTTGTCCCAAATGTTTCCTCAAGTGGGTTGGGTATTGAGACTCAATATGTTCCCTTTAGCTCTAGTCCTTTTGCATTTGGCATGTATAATGTTTCAGCGAGTATTCCATCATCCATCCAAGGTCCTATCACGGACCCTAGTGTTGGATTGAGGGGAACATCATCCCCTTTAACTGAATATCAGTTCATAGGTGGTCATATTCCTCCTTCTACTCTGTTTGTTGGGGGTGGCCACCCCCTTCATTCAATGCTCACACTAGTGTTCATCCTATTATGAGTGGTGCTGGACATGTGAACGTTGGGTCTATGACTTACATCCCTTCTTTTATCCCATCGTCTACTACACATATTCCTTAAAATGTGTTTCTTATGATGAATCCTCCCCATATTCTAAGTGGTCCCTTCGGAGGGCATGCTTGTGTTTGTATGGGTCCCTCGTCATCAGGTATCCCCTGGTCAGAAGGTTTCACAACTCCTCATATGTCTGGGGGAAATCTGGTTCATCAGATGATTAAATTTGGTAATATTCCCCCCAACGCTGAAAGAATTCCTTACATGCAAATATCCATGCACCCTTTCTTGGGTCATATTGGAGGAGGTTATTACCCAACTGCTCAAGGTCATGGTCTTTACCAGAACCAAACTTTCATGGGGGCATGGAATCAAATGTCGCATCCTAGGATCCCTTTTTTAGCTATGTTGAATCTGCTTGACCTATCTAGACTTATGAATGAGCCGGTGTGTCATGACTCAACATGGCCTCCAGTCCATGCTAAGCTTCCTTTGAATATTCTGAAGTTCGAAGGTAAGAAGGGTGAGGATCCCAGTGATCATGTTATGACTTTCATCTGTGGTGCTCTTCGAATTCCCTAAATCATGACTCAATCTGATTAAGATTATTCCAACACACCCTTATGGGTTGAGCTGTGAAATGGTATATAGAGCTTCCTAGGGGAACTTACCGGACTTTCAATGATTTTTCCATGGTGTTCCTCAATCAATTTCAGTTGCAAGTTCACTACAATGTCAGTATCGAGCTCTTGTCGAATTTTAGGGCAAGATAAATCCATGAACATTTCCGGCCATATTTAGGAGTGGCGTAGATGAAAGCGATTGATTAAGGCCAAAATTCCAACTAAATTCATGTAGGAATGGTTCCTTAAGTCCTTTTTGTTGTATATTTCGAAGGATGTTTCAACTTCCGAGGTAGCTACTAAGGAACAAGAATTTTTTCAAGATCGGCAATTATATTTGATATATGCTCAATCTAGGCTCTTATATAATATTATTCCTAATGATCTGAGGTCAAACCATGATCTCATGTTTAAACCCAGTCCACATGCTGATGTAATTTTTGGCTCTGTGAATGCGAAATTCACATACCAAGTTATGAACCAAATGCAAAGTTTGTATGTAAACTAGTCCACTGCGCGGATAGCTAGGGAATCGTCCACCTTGACCCAATCTACGAATGATCACTCAGTGAAATCGTAGAAATAGAAGGGTAACCAGAAACTCAGATGAAATAAGAATAATAAGAAGGGTTTGAATACAAAACAAAACATCAGTTATCAAAACAATGATCAAAATGTTGGTGGGTACAAGAAGACTAACCAAAAGGTCAAATTCCCATGTAAGATTTGTGGAGGATACCATCTTATGCACTTATGCCCTAGAATTGACTATTCTTCTAAGTTTGTTGCAATGATTCCAGCTGTGCTAACCATTCCCCTTCCACACAATCAAATTATGATTTCAAGGACTATAACCATCGGAAGTGGCAGGAGTCAAACCCCGCCAGTTTCAAAAAGAGGTCACGGTTGTATCAATATGATGTCGTCTATACATGTTGTGACCCATTCATGTGACTATGGCACATAGCAATTGACCATGGGTAAAGATCCTATACCTCCAAAGATTCCTTTGAATATTGACAAGCATGAATTCATACTACGCATACCGAAGGGAGTCTTAAAGTGCTCAAGGCACAATCCTAATACCCGATCCACCCAACATTATTCTATTGTTGAGAAATTGGGATAGATTCCTTTCACGATGTCAGCTTTATAAGCACTTCATAATTGTCCCTCATAGAGGAAGGTGTTGTTGGTTTCTTTAGGGATGGCTGACCCAAATGGTCCTATGGTTGTCAGGTTTGAGACTCATGAGGTCTAACCTCACTTTCCTTGCCATGTTGATTTTCAAGTTTATGTAGAGTGTTTGAATAATACCATTAAACATACAGTTATTAATTAAGGTGATGCGACCTTCGTGATGTCCTTGTACTATTGGAAAGGCCTTAGATCTACCATATTGTCCAAATATATCACTATAATGAAAGATTTTGATGGATGTTCTTTTAGGATGCATGGTATTATTCCTTCCATTTAGGTCTAGTTGGTGGGGGGAGATCGTTCCATTCAAGGTTGAGGTGGTTGATGTACCCCTTGACTACAATCTTCTACTGGGTCAGAACTAGATTTATTCCATTAAAGTGATCGTATTGTTAGTATTTCGTGTCATGTGTTTCCCTTAAGAATATAGAATCGTGATGATCGATCAATTATCGTTTCATAATTCTAGTTCCTCTACATCTCTGGGTCCTGCTATCCTAGTTATTGATAATTTTCAGCTGACAACTAAGAATGTTCGTGTTAGAATGTATCCTTCATTGATGTGAGCCTTTAATATTTCAGTGCCAATATTGGCTATTGATTCTGCTCCGAGTGGTGTTTTGTCACCTTTGAGTCTGATCTCTTCTCATACATCATATTTGAGTGACCCATGGACTCTCCCTTCCCCAGTTAATTTGAATGAAGGTCTCACACCCACCAGCATAGAAATGCCATTGTCTACAACAAAGGTCATTTTTCAAGCTTCATATGAAAATGTTTTCGACCATGATATTTCCTCTTCAAGGACAGAGGAGGAAGATCCTGCACTACCTCCTGCTTTGACGGTCCACTCAACTTGCTCACATGATTAACTTGATGATACTCTTCCCTTGAATGAAGCGATTGTCGAGAACATGAGTTGTCCTAAAAGGCCTTGTGAGGACCTACATTACAAATCTCCTTCCCTACTAGAGCTATGATGAGAAGGAAATGAGAGGCTGATGATTAGGAGATGGTTTGATAGAGATTATCAAATTGACATGACAAGTGATATGTGAAAGGTGATGTGATAGGAATTTGTATGTAATCGCAAGTTGGGCATTGCAACCCCTTTCTTAGTTGGAGCTAAGAAAAACCAAGCAGGGTCTTGGAATACAAGTTGGTGCTTCTCAATCAGTTGGAGCTGGTGTAATCGAGAATATTACAGTCTTTTGTTGTAACCCTTCTTAAATTTGCTATAATAACGTTTATAGGTTTATCTTATGAACTGTCTCTTGTGATTTGATTGATTAATGTTGACGAACTTGTTAGTATGCAATTGATGATCTTTGTTTAATCTTTGAAGAAGTGAAAATTGGTAAAAATCCCCACACATTGATTCATACCCCCCTCTCAGTGTGACATTGTGTCTAACATGGTCTATACTGACCCTCACACAGCTGGTCCTTCCCACCCTGTAGGAATGAATCCTTTTGATTTTATGGACTTTGTCCCAAATTTTTCCTCGGGTGGGTTGGGTGTTGAGACTCAATATGTTCCCTTTAGCTCCAGTCCGTTTATGTTTGGTATATTGAGTGTTTTAGCAAGTATTCCATCATCCATCCAAGGTCCTATCGCGAACCCTATTGTTGGACTAGGGGGGGCATCATCCCCTTTAACTACATATCAGTTCATAGGTGGTCATATTCCTCCATCTACTCTATTTGTTGGGGGTGGCCACCCCCTTCATTCGGTCCTCGCACTACTGTTCATCATGTTATGAGTGGTGGTGGACATGTGAACATTGGGTCTATGACTTACATCTCTTATTTTATCCCATTGTCTACTACACCTAGTCCTTCAAATGTGTTTCTTATGACAAATCCTCCCCATATTCTGAGTGGTCCCTTGGGAGGCATATTTGTATTTGTATGGGTCCCCCATCATCAGGTATCCCCTTGTTAGGTGGCTTCATGACTCCTCATGTGTCTGAGGGAAATCTGGTTCATTAGATGATTAAATTTGTTAATATTCCCCCCAACGCCAAAGGAATTCCTTACATGAAATACCCATGCACCCTTTCATGGGTCATATGGGAGGAGGTTATTTCCCAACTCATCAAGATCATGGTATTTACCAGAACCAAAATTTCATGGGGGCATGGAATCAAATGTCACATCCTAGGATCCATTTTTTAGGTACGTTGAATCTGCCTAACCTATCTAGAATTACGAATGACCCGATGTGTCATGATCCGACATGGCCTCTAGTCCACGCTAAGCTTCCTCTAAATATTCCGGAGTTCGAATGTAAGAAGGGTGAGGATCCTGATGATCATGTTACGACTATTCATCTATGGTGCTCTTCAAATTCCCTAAGTCATGATTCAATCTCATTAAGATTATTTCAATGCCCCCTTATGGGTCGAGCTGTGAAATGGTATATATAGATTCCTAGGGGAACTTACCAGACTTTCAATGATTTGGCCATGGTGTTCCTCAATCAATTTTAGTTGCAAGTTCACTACAATGTCGGTACCAAGCTCTTGTCGACTTTCCAATAAGATAAATCCTGGAACATTTCCGACCATATTTAGGAGTGGCATAGATGAAAGTGATTGATTAAAGCCAACATTCCAATTGAATTCATGTAGGAGTGGTTCCTTAAGTCCTTGTTGTCATATATTGCGAAGGATGTTTGAACTTCCGGGGTAGCTACTGAGGAACAAGAAATTTTTCAATACCGAAAATTATATTTGATATATGCTCAATCTGGGCTCTTATATAATATTATTCTTGATGCTCTGAGGTGAAACCATGATCCTATGTTTAAACTCAGTCCACATACTGATGGAATTTTTGTCTCTGTGAGTGTGAAAGACGCAGAACAAGTTACAAACCAAATGCAAAGTTTGTCTGTTAACTAGTCCACTGCGAGGACAGCTAGGGATTCGTACACCCTGACCAAATCTATGAGTGTTCACATAGTGAAATCGTCAAACTAGAAGGGTAACCAGCAACTCGGATGGAATAAGAATAAGGGGAGACAAGAAGACTAAATAGAAGGTCAGATTCCCATGTAAGCTTTGTGGAGGAGACCATATTACACACTTGTGCCCTAGTATTGAGTATTCCTCTAAGTTTATTGCAAAGAGTCTAGTTGTGCTAACCATTCCCCTTCCACATAATTAGAATACGACTTCGAGGACTATAACCATCGAAAGTGGTGGGACTCAAACCCCTCCAGTTTTGGAAAGAGGTCATGGTCATATCAATATGATGTCATCTATACATGTTGCACCCCATTCATGTGACTATGGCATGTCACGGGATACCATGGGGAAAGAGCCTATACCTCTGGAGATTCCCTTTCCAATTGACAAGCTTGAATTCATACTACGCATACTGAAGGGAGTATTAAAGTGCTTAATGCACAATCCTAATACCCGATCCACCCAACATTATTCTATTGTTGAGAAATTGGGCTAGAATCCTTGCACGATGTCATCTTTATAAGTACTTCATACTTGTCCCTCATAGAGGAACGTGTTTTGGTTGCTTTAGGGATGGTTGACCCAAATGGTCCTACGGTTATCTGGTTCGAGACTCATGAGGTCTAACCTCGCTTTCATTACCATGTGGATTTTCAAGTTCATGTAGAGTGTTTAAATAATACCATTAAGCATACAGTTATTAATGAAGGTGATGCAACCTCTGTGATGTAATATTTCATTGGCAATCTTGGTTATTGATTCTACTCCCAGTTGTGTTTCATCACCTTTGAATCCGACCTCTTTTCATACATCATATTTGAGGGACCCATGGACTCTCCCTTCTCCAGTTAATTCGAATGAAGGTCTCACACCCACCAGCATAGAAATGTCATTGTCTGCAGCAAAGGTCATTTTTCAAGCTTCATAGGAAAATGTTGTAGACCATGATCTTTCTTGTTCGAGGACAGAGGAGGAAGATCCTACGCTACTACTAGCTTTGGTGATCCAATCAACTTTCTCACATGCTTAACTTGATGATACTTTTCCCTTGGATGAATCGATTGTCGAGACCATGACTTGTCTTGAAAGGAATTGGGAGGACCTACATTACAGACCTAATTCCCTACTAGAGCTTGAAAGGACTAAGCGTGATGAGTCTTCGTCAATAGTAGGTGAGGAAGTTGATAGTCCTATGATACCCTTGGATGGCTATGGTGTATATCTTGAAGGGAATACATAAGATATTTTTCCTACCATATCGAGGAATCCCCAAGAGCCTCCTGTCATTGAAGTTGGGAATTACTTGGACAGCCTCGTTGGGCACTCTTGTAAGAGAATAGATTATCCATTTCACTTTAGATTTGTGTTTGAAAGAGGCAAGCACCTATTTTAATTTATCATTTCAATGGAAGAAATATTGTTCAACCGTTTAAAGGTTGAGGCAATACTTCACTTGCCTCTCTCATACTCAATGATCTATGTTTGAGCCCTCGGCCTTAGATATCACTTTGTACATTAGTGTATATATTTTTGTTTTATCTACCAAGATTTTTTAGCTTCACTCTAGTCATTTATCCATATCTATATAGTTTTTTGAGATTTATGGACTAATGTTACAGTGTGAGGATTTTTTGTGGAACAATTTTTTTGGGTGGCAAGGGATTGTACCTAGTGTAAGCATGAATATTTCACCTTCTGTGGGCAGAAGTTGTTCCTCCGGTCTGAATGGTTTAGATCCAGAACAAATGAACGACAAAGGGTGAAGACCCTCCCTGGATTTCATAGATACCTGGAATGTCGCTTCGATATTAAACCTGTGTACCTACAATCAGATCAAACACGCAAACACATCAAAGCTACTAGAACATGATCTACTGATCCATGTTAGTGACTAAGGAATCTAACAACATGTACATGTGAAATCAACAACAACAGTAATGTGGGACGAAAATTAGCCTTGCATTAAGATGTATGGAGAAGTTTACAACCAATTAAGCCTTAGTGTCGACATGCATCTCCATGAAACCAACACTTCATCCCCATAAGCTCCAAATTTTCTCTCTATTCTCTCAAATGGCTTGGGCCAAGTGGTCAATCCAACAGCATAACAATACCTCTATAGTTCTCCTCCTCAACCATGGACATGAGCTTGTATTTATAAGGCTCAATGGATAGGAATGGTTGAGAGATTCGTGGATGAGGTGGCCTCTAAGATCCTATGATGAGGGATCTTGAGCTCAATTGACCCACAATGATAGGGATAAGGGAGGACATGAGTCTCATGATCTAGAAGCCTCGAGAAACTTCTCTTTTTCCCATTTTACCTAGGGTACCGCTTTTCTCCTCTTATGACAGAGTGGTTTAGGTTATAAATGCTTATGGACCAAAGGCTATAAGTGGTGGCACCGCTTATGGGTAACAAGGCACAGGCGGTGCGATCAAGGTACTGCTCATGGATAACGGGGAAAGTGCGGTGCTGATTTTTTTCATGAAAGATTGAAAAACAAGGTAGGTTTCCACTCCAAGTGCTGGGATTAAGGGAAAGTAGGTATGTCAAAGGTCTTATCACATGATGATGACAGGAATTTGGTATAACAGGATGCCCCCCAAAGCATGAGTCTTATAGGGATACGATAAACGAGAGCTTTGAAAGAACAAGTTGTCGCCATGAGGTGAGAATGTTGGCTCGATTGGAGCATATCGTCAAGTAGGCATATATAGTACATCAATATTTTTGACTCATAGACACAAGTAACCAACTCATGGCTATAGACCAATACAAGGCAGATCCATGAGAGGAATAAACAAGCATGGCTACTAGAATACAACGTAGATCCATTTGATAGAGGACTCAAACTTAGACATGACTACTAGACGTACAATGTAGATCTATGTCATACAGATGCAAATTTGAGCATAGCCATGACCATACAAATGTGGATCCATGCTAGATATACAAAAATCCATCGCAACCTGGGGAAAAGCAATGGGAACTTAAACAAATACCCAAGGTCTTCGTCTCGTCTTCCACAAAGTACGATTCTATCCATGTGATTACAATGATATGAAGTTGAACATGGTAGAAACCACTTGAATACCGGCCAATGAGAAACCATTAACAAGTGTGAGGGAGATCACCATTGATGTCAATGATTCCCAAGGTACCCTAGTACAATCTACTGAGTGTGAATAGATATTCGGATGTTGAACACTCAATCGATTCTATCGATCAAAGGTCAATGATGTGAACCTATGTCGAGAGTGAGAGAATCGGTCATTAAGGCATACAGATCTCAAGGTACTAATTTTTATTTCTAAGACTATTTCCTGGATGATGAGCTGATGTCGATGGGAATAGTCTCGTTGAAGGAGGGCCATGATGAGTCCCACATCGATGACATGAAACTCGGAACATAGTTCTTGAATGATGTGAATGTAGTAACCATATAACTGACTCAAAAGTACTAACACAAAGACTGTGTTGACTGCAAAGGTAAAATTTCTTCAAATTCCCTTTGAACATCGAGCGGCACAACAAAAGACTTGGCAGGATGAATAAACGGGACAAATACACAATGCGATAGTGGACAATGCATTCTTTTGAAAGACTCAAAGGAGTGGCATGACTCATGAAAGTGGATCGTCATGGAGATTAGCTGAATACCCAATTGACTGATATGATATGCATACAAGTGCCATGTTCAAAGGTAACGACAAACTACTGCCATTTATCTACAAAATGATTCCCTTCCCATTTTCCCCATCATGATTGATGAGTGCCTCTTTTCGGTTTTACGAGTTCAAAGAGGGTAACAAACACTTGATATAGCTTGTCGAAAGATAAGTCCAGACTCATATATTTTATGAACCTGAGAGAGAAGGGGTTCATTCCCAAAATGGGTCTCTCAATGTTTAATTTAACGAGTCTAATGAAAGAAAAATCGATATCGTTCATGTTTAGAGAGTCTGAACGATTACAGAAGAAGACTCCAAAGGGTCCTTTTTTCGTATGATTTAGTCTCTAAGGCCAGAAAAAGTGTAAAATAATACCTTAGAGAACTCTTCTAGTCATGATTGGCTAGAGTGTTCCTTTTTCATAAATAGTCCCATCCGAACTGAAAAAGAGATAACCTACCATTAGAGGGACGACTCTTTGAATGCTTTAACGAGCGTGAAGAAGACAATATCGCTTGACAATCTTTTCGTATTTAGGGAGCCTAAAAAGAGTTTAAAGAGGACTCCATGAGATTTATTTACACAATGTCACTTTTTACGAGCCTGAAAAGAATCGAAAATGGACTCGACGATCTTTTTTGGTTTAAGGATCCTGAAAAGAGGTGAAATAAGACTCCATGAGGTTTCTTTACGCAATGTTAATTTTTTACGAGCCTGGAAAGAATAAAAAACGGACTTGACGATCTTTTTGTGTTTAAGGAGCCTGAAAAGAGGTGAAAGAAGACTCCATTAGAATTTTTCATGTTTGAATCCAGAGCACAAAAAAGTAATAAACTAAGCTCAAACCACTTTTCATGTTTTAACCGGAGCATGAAAAATGAAAAGTAAGCTCAACACCATCTTACTGTTTTTAACAAGCTCGAAGATCAGTTGAAAGAATGCTCGAAGATTGGTTTCATTTTTATGCAAGCTTGAAACCAATGGGTAAACTATGCTTGAAAAATCCCATTAACATGATATATAGGGGTTGGAATCTTGCCCCCAGCATGATTGCTAGCGAAGCTTACCCTTTGCATGGTTGCCAAGGGCTTGACATGCCCCCCAAGCTTCGTTTCATCTGACGATTCTTCTTCCATACCCAACCTAAAAGCTTGGTTACTAATGTGCAAATGTTCACTAGGGGGGTAAGAAGAGCAAGAACCAGGCATGTGAAAAGAAGGTTCAAGTTCTAACACTAAAGTGAAGACTCGACTCAAGGGAAGGGGATCTGTTTCATTTTTACACAAGCTTGAGACAGAAGTTAACTATGCTTGGAACATGGTTTCATTTTTATGCAAGCTTGAAACCAAAAGGTAAACTATGCTTAAGGACACCTACTTCATTTTTTAACGAGCTTGAAATAGAAAATGAACTATGCTCAGGAATGATTTCATTTTTATGCAAGCTTGAAACCAAAAGGTAAACCATGCTTGAGGATATCCATTTCATTTTTAACGAGCTTGAAATAGAATGGGAACTTTTCTTAGGATCTGTTTCATTTTTAATGAGCTTGACACATAATGGGAACTATGCTGACCACATGGTTTCATTTTTATGCAAGCTTGAATCCAAAAGGTAAACTATGCTCTCAAACCTACTCCTACCCAACATGATATCCAGAGGTTGGTAGGTTGCCCCCATTTCATAAAAGCTAGCAGATTAGCTCCATTATGATGTCCATATACTAGAGCCATGCCCCCCATTTTACCTATGATGGGAAGAAGCTAACTAGAAGAAGGGGAAGGAACCACAAGAACATGCGGCACATTTAGGGCAGTCTGATTACTAGGAGTAATGTGATGGTCAGGTGTAACAAAGGAAAGCTGATCAATGGTCACAATATTCCCATCATGGGGAAAATGCATAACTCTAAAGAGTGTGGACACAATAGCCTTCATGGCATAAACATAATCACGTCCAAGGAGAAGATTGAAATCTAAAGGACCTTGGACCACCATAACATCAATGCAGATAGTTTTTCCTCCTAATGTAATAGGCAAATAAGGGGGGGTCCCTAAAGGTGCAGCAGGCCTTCGATTAAAAGCTATTATTTGATCGGTGGATGGCATAAGCTAAGGTGAACCTAAAGCTTTCCAAGAAGTTGAGGATAGAATACTAACAGAAGCCCCTTCATCAACAATAGTGCGAAGTATCCGCCTAGCAGTAACATTCACAAATATTTGGAAAGGAACACTCGAACGAAGACGAGACTCTGTTAGGTTACTTCAGTCAAAGGAAATAACCTCACTACTTGGAGAGGGTTCTGTCGAAATAGACAAAATTTCCTCTTGTCGAGAACAATCAGAATGAAGCATAAAAACTTCAACAGGTTTAAGTTCATTCTTTATTGTAAGAGAAGAACAAGATGAAGATTTGGTCAAAATGACTACTTCAGTCTTAACACTCTTTGATGAAAGAGTGGGATTGGGTGGAGGTAACATTGACTTGACCACTTCACCCTCCAAAGGAAGAGTGGGATCAATTATAGATGAAAATGAATTGATCACTTGGTCAACCTGCAAGGAATCGAGGGATAACTTACTGTCACTCGTTGGAATCACCTGTTGATGATTAGCAATATTTTCTAACCAACACAAAGCTTTATCCATGCTTGGACAAATAAAAGTACGATACATAGCCTTGCATATCAAACAAGGATACAAAACTTTACCCTTACGACCTTTTACCAATGGGTCACTGGTTGAGGGAGTATCGTCAACATAATGATCAGAGGTTGATGACACAAATGTTTTGGACCTTTTAGACCACTCTTCTTGTACACGGGAGAGACTGGGACACTCCTTAAGAAGGTGGTCCCCATTGCAAAGCTTACAAGGGAAGTTAGGTTTTCTGAGTGTTCTCTTAGAACGAGCACCATCAAGAGAAGATGGTTGCTGCTTTTTCTCTTTCTTATCCTTCTTCTTTTTACCCTTCCCTTTCTTCTTCTTATTACCATGACTACTAACCATAGAGCTTTGGTCAGGTGAAGAAGAAGAAAAGCATGAAGCCACAACCGACGAAGAAGGAGCAGGTTTAGGTTGAGGTAGATCCTCTCTCGGAGAAGAGGTGACATTTGAGACATTAGGTGTAACAGGAATTACCGGATTAAACATCAAGACCGGTAATCCTATAGTTAATCTAGGAAGATTTAGAGTGGTAATAAAAGGAGGACCGGTACCTTCACTTGGATGGAATACAAAAGGTACACCTTGGAAAGGGACCTCTTGAGTGGTAGTCCCAGATTGGGATGCCATCTCTAAACTCTCTAATAACCCCCTAACTACCATGCACAAGCAAGTACTACTCAAACTAAAAGCAACAAGCAAACATGTGAAAGCAGTGGATAAGAGTCAGGAACCTCACAGGACAGGCCAAAAGGATAACTCAGATGGTTTGAGGATTCCCTAAAGGGTCTCTCAATATACGCAAGGTACGTGGGAGCTCAAATAGGTAGTAGTGTTGTCTAATGCATAACCGTTCACAAGGGGCCTTCCTATATACAATTGAGTACATGAAGTACCTTTCTATATACCTCAAGGGTACGTGAAATGCCATTCGATATACTGACGGTACATGGAAGAACCGCGCGAGTCCTAGGATGTAATGCAGACAAATAAAGATAGCTCCTACGCTTAACGACGCCCGAGCACGTCTCTAGCCTATCACTCAAATTGCTAAAAGTTTTAACCTAGTATGACCGTTAATTTTATCTTGTGCGGTTAGGTGGAACCATGGAGTGAAAACTTAAAATTAAAGAAGATGCACACTGATCTATATGATAATGCAAGTTTTCCTCTTCAATGAAATTCTACCTAAGAGAGGGAGAGAGATTTAATTTTCTTCCCAAAAATGCACACCCGAATGCAAATGAAATTCTATCTTTTCAAATGAAAAGTGAAATATCAATGCACCCCAAACAATATTTAAAGCAAATAAGAAAGAGATCTAGAGAACATCAAACATAAATAAACCAAAAATGTTTCCTATCTTTTCATGCTTGAAAAAGATGCATAAAAACTTAATGGAAAGATGGTTTCACTAACGTTTCCAAACAAAACTAACTCTAATGCACGCAAAGCTGAAAACATATATTTCTTCTTAATGAAAGTAGATATAGAATTTCAAACAATCATGCAAAAAACAAGAAGAAAATCGTTCAGCAAACTTGCGAATAAAGCAAAGGAGAGAGAAAACTAAAAATTCTCTTTGAAACAGATAAGGAAACGAATAACCAATCTTTCCTACCAAGCACTGAAGCAATCGGCATACAAAAGGAAACAAGAATTGCCCCAAGCAAAGAAAGACTCAAAACAACATGGATCACTCACGCATTCCAAGTCCAAGACAAATTGAAACCTACTCATGAAAATGAAATGTATATTTCCAATTCCAATGAATAATATCTACAGGAAGGAGCAAGAGGTTTCAAGAAAAGAAAAGAATGTAAACTCCAATGCAAGAAACATAGACTCTCTTTGAATGCAGAAAGAATACAACAATCAAATACACTTCATTTTCATCAAAAAGTAAGCCAAAAACACACAAAAATGAAAATACAAAGTCTGGAACAGGGCCTACCTGGCACCGCGCTAGAGGGGTCTTGACAGAGTGGTTCTGGACCAGCACCGCTTCTGGACAACAAGACTCAGGTGGTGGCACCGCGTACTGGTAACAAGATTCAGGTGGTGGCACCGCTTCTTTCCAACAGCATAAGTGTGGTTCCCTAAATATATCCAAAACACAAAGGAGGACGAAATATCAAGTCAGAAAAAGATTAGATCAAGGTAAAAACTGTTGGATTGGAAGTAAGAAAGAGCATAAAAAGTTGAAATACTTTAGATTTGAACAGATCTGAAAGTTTCAAACTAAAATCCATTGAGTTAGATAGCAGATATGACTGATGAGAGTTGGAGATGGAGCCTGGATTTGGACAAGAGTTGAAGAACTAAGGAAGATCAGATCAACTAATATGTATATTCAATCCCCAGTGGAGTCGCCAGATTTGTAAGCAGGAATAGTTCACCTTCTGCGGTCAGAAGTTGTTCCTCTAGTCTGAATGGTTCAGATCTAGAACAAATGAACGACAAAGGGTGAAGACCCTCCCTAGATGTCGTAGATACTTGGAATGTTGCTTTGATAGTAAACCTGTGTACCTCCAATCAAATCGAACACACAAACACATCAAAGCTACCAGAACACAATCTACTGATCCATGTTAGTGACTAAGGAATCTAACAACATGTACATGTGAAATCAACAACAACAGTAATGTGGGATGGAAATCATCTTTGCATTAATATGTATGGAGAAGTTTACAACCAATTAATCCTTAGTGTCGACATGGATCTCCATGAAACCAACACTTCATCCCCATAAGCTCCAACTTTTCTCTCTATGCTCTCAAATGGCTTGGGCCAAGTGGTCAATCCAATAGCATAACAATACATCTATAGTTCTCCTCCTCAACCATGGAAATGAGCTTGTATTTATAAGGCTCAATGGATAGGAATGGTTGAGAGATTCGTGGATGAGGTGGCCTCTAAGATCCTATGATGGGGGATCTCGAGCTCAACTGACCCACAATGATAGGGATAAGGGAGGACACGATGCTCATGATCTAGAAGCCTATAGAAACTTCTTTTTTTCCCATTTTACCCAGGGTACCGCTTTTCTCCTCTTATGATAGAGCGGTTTAGGTTAGAAACGCTTATGGACCAAAGGCTATAAGCGGTGGCACCGCTTATGGGTAACAAGGCATAGGCGGTGCGATCAAGGTACTGCTCATGGATAACGAGGAAAATGTGGTGCCAAGTTTTTTCATGAAATATTGACAAACAAGGTGGGTTTCCACTCCAAGTGCTGGGATTAAGGGCAAGTAGGTATGTCAAAGGTCTTATCACATGACGATGACAGTATTTTGGTATAACACCTAGTATGCTCATGCCTTTGGCAAGAAAAAAATCAAAACTGACATATATGATAGGATCATATTCCGTGTGCATTTTTTCATTATCTTATTATTATTTTACATTAACCATAGGTATGAACCCGCTTCTTAATGTCATGGAATCATTCCATTGCTTCTAGAAGTGGCATTGTGGAAGCGGTAGAGCTTCCCCTATCATGGGTACCTTAGTTAGATCCAGTTTTGCCATCTAGTATCCATGATGAGCTTCCTCTTTAGGTTTGGGAGTCCCTTGTAGTCTTGTCATGCCTTCAAATAAATACTTCATGTTTTCTCTTATATTTGATCCTAGCTATCTCCCTTATGGACTCCCATTTTATATCAAGTTGTAAATGCATTACATGTGTTTGCTTTTGTTATTGAGCCTAATGACGACTCTCAGATTCACTCTTATGAGCCATATAGCCCGAGATCATCTCAATTCTAGACAAGAAAAGCCTCTTATTTATCCTTTACATCTTGATTACACCGTATCCAAGAGGAAACATGCCCTTGGGTTTCCTTATTCTGCATGCTTCCTTGCGTTAAGCATAGGTATGTTCCACTGGTTGGAACTAGCTTTCTTTCACGTGACACTCGTTTCCTCTTTATTGTACTATAAGCACATTTTATTATTTTTCAAGCTTTATAATATGAAAAAGAAAAAAAAGAAGAAACAATATAAAAGTCGAACAAGAAACGATATTGTCTTATATTGGCAGTTGTCGTCTCCCCTTTGAACAAAGCATAGTTCATGAGTCTATTCAACATGGGTTAGGTTTATAGCATGACCTTAGGAGTTGTACTCATTATTTAGATATTTCTCCACTGATTGGTTAAGCTCCCATTTACTATGGATCCTCTATTGATGCCTCTTGTGTCACATAGTTATCAAATATTGCACATTGAGTTTATGTTGCCTAAGTGTCTCCTTCTACCTCATGCTCTTGTTCGAAGGAAGTATTTAGCTTGAGTCGACCATTACTTAGTTATCTTGACTCTATATGTTGGCTGTTTCTGATACATAATAGAACTATGGTCCTACCTAGAACCCTGGTCCTACTTTCAACATTGGTAGGTGACCTTGAACTCAGCAGATGACATCTCATTATTACTCATTGACTAAGTGGTTTCCCATGTGTTCAGTGACAAGAAATATATTCACACATTGGGATTCGTGTCATGTCTTGGATTCCATTAGACCCTATTGGTGGTTTCCTTTCCTATGTTAGTAAGTTTCATCATTGACTGTTATTCATAGGGTTTGTTTTTCATGCTACTTGCATCCAATATGTGCAAGAGACGCACATGGTTATTGGTTCATGTATATCTTGTTTTTTTGAGTTATTCAAAATCATTCAGTCTTGTTGTGTACCTCATGTTGGTTGATGAGGGATGCCTTAATACCCTCCTTCTAGTGGATTCCAATTTTTTGACTTCATATAATCTATTCTGGAATTGGGATCTAGATTCAGTTGAGTGCCTTGAGACTTGCAGTCATCAGTGGCATGTTCTCTTGCCATTGACAAATTTGGGAATACATCAATGTCCCCTGGTTGATGGATTATTCAATTGCTCGACTTCAAAACCTATATTCGCACTTGTGGAGTGCACTCGGTACCTTGACACCCATTTTCATCATTGATGGGATGTCTCGTGTCTATTAATGGTATACATCAATGATCAGTAATCAGAGGATGTCTCATCATGTTCAACCTCAGCATATTTATTCACGTGATGGGGCATGTACCATCAATGGTTTTTGTAGAAGACCTCAGAGTATGGCGGCATTTCATATATGCGACTACCTTGATCGCTATATAATATTAGAGGAAATTTGGATGAAAAATGGGCCTCCTAAGGAAAATAATAAAAATGTCATGTAAGCAATTTTTTATACTATTTCACGTTTATCAAAGCTGTCCGGGGTTATTTCACTTTTATCAAAGCTACCTTAAATATATATTTTATATTAAAATCAATTTATGAGGACGGAGTTTGATGTAGTGTTTTTACCCAAAATACGGAAAATAAAATTAAATACACAATTCCATATTAAATGTTATTTGACTTTTATGGTGTATAAAATTATTATTATTATATATTAATTATAGTATAATAGTATTAATTATTAATATTAGTTATGATATTAGTTAAAAGTTATTAGACTCAACTTTTGACTGTTATTATAAAATATTAATTATAATATAATATTATTATATATTTGTTATAAATATTAGTTATGATATATTAGTTAAAAGTTTTTAAACCCAATTTTTTAAGCTTATTATGAAATATTAGATAATACTAATTACTTACTGTTACTATTATATATTATATATTGGTTACATATCACCTAAAATATGAAGTGTATATTAGTTATGTTGTTAGTTATTATTATAAATTAAATACATATTACATATTAGTTATAAGTTATTAGACCCAACTTGTGGCGATTATTATAAAATATTAATTATAATACAATATTATTATATTTTAGTTATAATATTAATTACTATTACTATTATATATTATTTATTGGTCACAAATTACCTAAAATATGGACGAAACTTTTGACGGTTGTTATAATAATATTAATTACAATACATTATTATTATTATATATTAGTTATAATATTAATTATTATTATTATATATTATATATTGGTCATATATAACCTAAAACATGGATGGGTATTTGACTAAGTAATATTTTTGGACCGAGTTAAAATTATTTGACCCATTAATATTTTTGGACTGAGTAATATTTTTTAATGGAGTTAAAGGTATTGGACTGAGTAATATTATTATATATTAGTTATGATATTAATTATTTTTACTATTATATATTACAAATGGGAGAGGTATTACCTAAAATGGGTTAGCATATTAATTTCATTTTCAATATCCAATGTAATTTTGGGTAGCTTGGGCACGAGGTAGACAAAATATATTATTAAAATAATTCACCTATCTCCAAATTTATATTAAAAAAATTGTTTAAGACCTATACCATATTTCAAATTTAAAGCAATTTCATTGGCTAACACATGATGACATGGAATTTGATTTAGGGTTGAAAGGCCCATTTTGAGTTGAAATTTCCTCTATTACCATACTTATGGTATTTTGGTTCTCATATCATAGTAGTGTACCTTGTTATGTACCAGATGTCTTCATTCAGTATGGAGACCAGAATCCACTGTGTATTCTATGTGGTTGTGACCATTTGTGACATATGTCTAATATGCCTACTAATGGCCATTATACTTATATGTATTCGGTACTACTATGAATACTCCAGATTTGCAGTCATGTATATAGAGTTATCATTGTATTATGCTAATGAGTGGCTAGTTCTTCCACCTAGATCTTCACTACTCCGCTTCTGGGACTATTATAATGTATTCCTGTCATTGTGTACCCCTTCGACCTCACACATTAGGGGAAATGTGTTATAGAATTATTTGTCACAATGTATCTATCATGCCTTCATGGCCTTCCCATGTCCCCATGTAGACTCACTATACCCCTTAGTATGGTCCTGATGTTTTAGTTCAACCCTTAAAAAGAAGTTTTTGAAAATACAAGTGGGTCAACAATTGTGCAGCTCGTGTATACACATCGTGTACCACTGAAACTAGTGTACATTGGATTTTATGCTAAAAAAATTAGATATTTGGAGTTTTCCTCGTCAAGTAACGAATAACTTGATCCTTGGCCTTCCATATGCTTAGAAACGCTTTGATTTGACCCTCCATTTCCCATTTGAGAGATATATATTGATCCATTGTGAAACATTGAGGGAAGGGGAAACTTGTAGAGTAAAGGAACTATAAAGAATTTTTTCCCCATTTCCATATGCTTGAGTCTACATCCCTTTGTCCTTGTTGATAGAACTATTTGTGTTCATCTCCGAAGCTCTCAATTTATTTTTGTGAGCTTGCCTTGCTATGGAGAATTGAAGTGGTGAAGGACCAGGTGGAGGAACTTGGGTTCTTGGTTTTGATGAGGTGTTGACAAAGGTTTTTATATTGTATCTTTGCTTCTTATTAATAGAAATATCTATTTCTCGTCTGAATTTCATGTGCAATTGTTTATATTCATATTCATGCGTGTAATTGCTTTATACATGTTTGTATGGATTATGTTAGTTTGAATGCTAACACTTAATATATTTCATGCTTGGATATAAATTTGTTGTTGAGGGAAAATTGCAAAGATAAGATTTTGATCGTGAGCTCAAAGGTGGTCTTCTTCGAACATCCAATTGAGGTACAGACTCTTTCCCTTAGTTGTTAGCTTCTTTAATTTATCTATCATATTTGAGAATGGATGTGATTTTTGGTGTCATCCCGTATGTTTTGTTCCACCCCAATCCATAGGATTTTTTTCTTCGTAACAGTGGATGAGATAGTGAATTCCATAAAGGGACTTGGAGAAACAATTGAAGAAGACTCGATTGTACAAAATATCTTGAGATCCCTGCCTTCATGGTTCAATTATAAGGCATTAGTCTTAGAATATAGATATAACTTGGACAAACTAACAAAAGACGAGTTGTATGGAATTCTCAGTGCTTATGAGTTGAGGACTGAACCAAAAAACGTCTACAAAAAGGAAGCAACATTTAAAGCCACTAGGAATCCCAAAAATGACAAGAATAAGTATAAGAACATATCTGACATGTCTGATGAAGAGGAAGAAAATTTTGTAAGAAAGTTAAAAAGAGGACAAGGCAAGTACAATGGGAAGTTACCCTTCAAGTGCTTTAAATGTGGTAGGGTTGGACACTTTGCTTCAAAGTGTACATATGAAGAAAACAAAGAAAGTGAGAGTGATGAAGAACTAGACTATCAAGAACAAAGGCATAAGTATCAACAAAACAAAGGCAGGGACAAAAAGAAATTTCCAAGCTAAAGGGAGAGCCTATACACTAAGGAGGATAACAAGTCATCAAAAGAAGAGGATAACAATGATTGTCAAAGAGATGTACTGTTTACGGAAATAATTTAGGATGAAAATTCAATAGAAGGAGGGAGATCTTCACCTCAAGGAAGCCCATTGAAACCATAAAATAAATGGACCTACAATGGGATTTATATGCCCTCTCCAAAATCTCATGCTGAAGAAAAGTCAAGTTGCGCTAAAGAATCCTTAATCATAAAATAAGACTAAAAGTAAATGCCCCTACAATGGAATCAGTTTATCATCTTCAAAGGTAGAAGTAAAAGAAAATGCAAACAACATGGAAGAAGGTTCTAAGTTTGAAGATGAGGAAAGTATTGAAGTTGAATGGGAAGGAGAATTGGTTAGTGCACTAGAAGAATTGAAGACGCTAAGAAAAAGCAATAAATCATTGAAGGAGCAACTAGAAAAAGAGTAAGAGTTTATCAAGAACACCAAGGACATGCAAGAAGTATTGGAAAAATAGATGAATGACAAAGAAAAAGAATTTGGAAAACAATTGGACTGCTCCTGAATCAAAATTAAAGAATTTGAGTAAAATAAGGTTGTATTGGAAAAATACTTGAAGGAATCAGAATCAACAAAAGAGGTATTGCAAAATAAATTTGTGCAAAAGGAGTTATAAATTTCACACTTGAAATATGAGATAGTTTGCGCTATCTAAAAAAAATGAAACATGTATAGATGTAGCTACTCAAGCTAAGTTCAACAATAGCTTGACAATCCTAGATGAGATTCTAAGCTTCCAAATATTTCCAGAAGATAAGACATGTATTGGATACAAATGAGTAAGTGATAATGTCTGCAATAAAGGAGGATTTGATTCAAAGCAACATAATACATCTTAGAGGAGATATAACTTTCCAACAAGAGATAAAATAACCAGGTATGCTGACTCCTTTAGTAACAAAAATTACTTCAGTTTAGTTAATTCTTGGAGATGTAACTGGGTTGGACAAATAGAATAATATTTCCACTTCGTTATATGCAATGTGTGTGATGAACTTGGGCATAAGGAATCTGATTGTTCAATGAAAGAAAAACAACCAAGAAGACTTGTCTGACATAAGATTGTGGAAGAGTATCCAGTACAAAAGAAGAGGCCGATTGTGCACCAAAAAAATCATGGGTAAAGAAGTCACCTTAGAAGCACGCAAAATAAGTAAGCAACTTCAACGCAAATCAAGCAGCAAGTAATTGTTGTGCTCCTTACTAACCAAGAAAAAGGTTAGGCAAATTCCTTGAATTCAACCAGGTATACATTAGAAATTCAAGGAATGGGTTAGTAGATTGTTGTAGTTAGAAGTTAATTAAAGTGTGTTATGAGATGTGCATCTTTATTTTATGCAAAACTGTGAGATTATCATACATAAACAGTAAAGAGATACATGTACAAGCAAATCTTGCTCGAATACACATGGATTGCGCAAATCAAATCCTTGTATCATTTTCAGAAAAGGGCATTACAAAATTGGAGCTTCAAAGCTCATATTACATCAGGCCATATATGGCATACAAATTTAAATCGAAGCCAACAAATTCGAAGCAAGGTCAGAATGTGAGCCAATGAAATCCGAAGAGGACCCATAAACAGAGCGCGAGATCTACATCTTCATCATGACTTTCAGGAATTTGTGAAAGATGCAGTTTGAGAACCATTGGATACAAATCAGTGAATTCTGGTAATTATACTGAAGGAAAGAGCTCTAGAGTGGAAGATGACGAATTGATGTAGGACTGATTGACACGTATCTAGTTCAGGAGTTAGAAGGTTTTTTGCTAATATTTCTCCAATAGATCAACCCACCTACTCAAACTGGACAGTGATTCTAAAGTATTTTGGTTAAATTGTGATAAGTGTACCAAGTCATGAAATTGGATTCCTATGCCTGGTTTTTCCAAACTCCCATATCCATCCTTAGTCTTTCAAAATAATTCTGGTAATTGTACTAAAGGAAAGAGATCCAGAGTGCAAGATGAAGAATTGACAGAGGACTGATCGACACGTATTTGGTTTAGGAGTTCGAAGGTTTGTTGCTACTATTGTTCCAAGAGATCAACTTTCCTAATCAAACTGGATAGTGATTCTAAATTATTTTGGTTAAATTGTGATTGGTGATACCAAGTCATGAAATTGGATTCCTATGCCTAGTTTTTCCAAACTCACCTATCCACCCTTAGTCTTTCAAAATATGCTTGTTGCGATTGAAGAACTGAATGAAGGATATCAAGGGAATCATTGAACCTATGAAATAAAGAAGACATGACATCGATTGAAGAAGGAAAGTTGAAGGATGAAACTTCAAAACCACCAAGACTAGAATAAGGAATGAACCAAGGTGGTGAACCAAGTGAATACACAACCAAGTTATAGAATTAGGAGATATGTCTTGACACGCTTGAACATAAATTGAAGGGACGTCGAAGTTGATGAATGCATGCATTGGGAAATCTGAGGGAGATCACGAAGATGTCAAATTTATGGCATGGAGTAATAAGTTTTGGAAAAAGGACAAAAAGCAGAAATCCAATCCATGGGACCAATTCGAAAGGAATGATGACGCCAAAAATCCCTAGTATGACAGTGACACGTGGACATGATCACTAAGGTATCAACCATATCACTTTTCACCATGCATGCAAACAGTTGGAAATATGTGTGAAAACAGGAAAATTTATTGAGTGCCATAAAAAATCCATCGTGTGTGAAATAAAAAACAATATCACTCACAGACAACATTAAATGAAACGCATACATATTTTTGATTCCGGGCAAGACATGAGAGTTTGAATTACCTAAAGTAAAAAAGGATCATTTGCAACATGANAAATTCAAGGAAGGTAAATGGACAGCGAATATGAAGGATAAATTCATGCAAAGAATAGAAGAAATAATCAAAGGTATAATCGTAGGGGGGGTATTTTGCACACCAAAGAAGAGCTCATTTTCAAGGGTGACATCAACGCCAAAGGGGGATATTGTTGAACCTTTGGTTTTCATTGATGTTAAAGGAAAATAAAGAAGATCAATGCCAATGAAGGCTTAGAACTTTTTTTTCAAAAGACAAAACGAACAAGATCCAAATTAATGTCAAAGGACAATGCAATCTCATGTGACAGAAGGGAACAAAAAGTTGTTAGTGTTTGGTAAATAATGAAAGATTCTTGAAATTTAAAACTTTACTCCACAATTACAGTGCAAATAGATCTCATCAATAATCCAAATACATAAATAAATCAAACCATAGAACACAGGATATACCCTAGGAAAACCCCCCATTGATTCGGAGGATAACAATCCCAACAAACAATCTTAGAGTATGATTGATAATTGATAGAGAATGATTACAACACAATAGTAGATTGCTTGATTAGAGAGCAGAAGAGAGCAGAGATCAAATGGAACATTGTATTGGTCTTTCCAAGTGCATAGCACTTTATTAACAAGCCAAAGTCAGGCATACAAAGAAGGTAGCTGATATATGCATGCTTCAGTAACTTGTTAACACTGATAACACTATCTCATATTCAACCATGCGCCCCCCACATACTAGGTGCCAAGTTGGCACTTCATACTTGACTCCCACAATGAAGATATGTGCCCTCCATTAATTCATTGAGTTTAACTGCCTCTAATTGAGTTGTTAATTCATTGAACTGAACTGAACTAAATGGAACTACATGTAATTGAACATAACTAAATGTAACTAAGAAAAAATAAAATGTAACTGAACAAAATTGAATGCAGTTGAATAGAAATGAATGTAACTAAAAAAAACTGAATGTAACTGAACATAAATGAATGCAACTAAATAAAACTAAATGTAATTGAACATAACTAAATGTAACTCCATCAGTGTCATTTTCAACAACCACTTGCATAAATTAAGGAGTTGATTCCTTAATTAATTGAACTTTCTTTATCATAACTAGGACTCAACTGATGTCTTATCAATTCGAGCTCACTTGGTGTCATACATGGGAAATTTGAATTCTCTCTCCATATATGTGCTCATATTAATTTTCTCTACATAGTCCATATTTGTTTTCATTAATTCCATATCATATCATACTCATAAGATTGTTTCTGAACCTATGATCATATGTATTACCCCGGTTCATATAGACACATGCTAAAGTAAAGAACTTTAGGGGTAGTTAACCCCTAAAGGAGACTTATAGCACCTGTTGACCATGATTATCCATACATCACATAGTATATCCACTTTACACAGTAAATTACACCACCTCACAACATGAGGATATTTGTAGAACTTGATATTACTCACAATTCTATTGTCTTGATATTACTCATAAGACTCAACTTGATATTATTTACAAGATTTACAATATAACCACCTCAATCATATGAGGATATTTGTAGGACTTGATATTACTCACAAGTCTACTATCTTGATATTACTCACAAGACTTAGCTTGATATTACTCACAAGCTTTACTAACTTTATATTACTCACAAGTCTACTACCTTGATATTACTCACAAGACTCAACTTGATATTACTAAAAAGTTTTAAAATATCACCACCTCAATCATATGAGGATATTTGTAGGACGATATTACTGAGAATTCTATTGTCTTGGTATTACTCACAAGACTAGATAATGACTCTTGATGTTGTAATCTAAACACTCCCTCCCAGCAAGGGAGACATTCTCTTCTATACAATGAATTCCTACCATACGAAGCTTATCTCGAAAGTGTCAGAACTTTGTCATAGATAAAGACTTGTTACAAATTTTCAATCTTCTCATTAGTAGTTATGTATTGGAATTCATTTTACTTGAACATGAATTCAATGGATTAAAAATTCATCTCAGTGTGTTTTATCATAACACACATATAGGGTTTTCCAAAAATCTTGACTATTAACACCTAATAATTGTAGGCTCAAGTCTTTCACCCTAGTAGGTAGCTTCCTAAGATACACTACGCCTCAACAAGTAGTATTATCTGTAAAAAACATTTTTCTTTTGAAGTACTCTCATACATACATCTTGCTTTTGTAGTACTAGTCGCAATACACCGCTTATCTCAGGCTAAAACAATAGTTGGATAGCACAATCAAAATAGGTCTACCATGTCTCAAATACAATAAATAGCCTATTCTAGTGTACCTTAAAGGTACTCAAACATATGCCTAGTAGTAAGCATAAAATAAAACAGGTCTTCTTAAAGACCAACCAGCTACTTACACATAGTAGCATCATCTAGATCCAATCCAGGATAAAGTTTCTCTAAACCAAAAACCATGTATTTTAAATCCATCACATACACCATTATACAACAAATGTGTAATAACATGCAAAAAGAAAGTCTCATATTTTCTTTCACTCTTCAACATTTGTTGACTTCTTGAATCTTCTATTATCTAGAGAATTTCTCTGTGAGATTACCATTCTCTGTGATTTTTCTTCAAGGCCTGATCACTTTCTCAGTGATCCTTCTCTTTATATTTCAGCACCCCAACTACCTCTCTGATAGGCTTAATTGTTCTTTGAAAGTCCATACTATAACTCTTCTTGAGTATCAATAGTCTCTAATACTTTGACCATGTTTCCGCTCATGTGGATTATCTCCACAAGGTATCATATCTCATGGATTCCTGATTCCTGTACCATGACTAACTGATGGGTGCTTTATTTGCTACCTCCTTTGAAGACACATCACTCACTACTCCCTCTTCAACTAGAGGAGTATTTACGTACCATACCAAGATTGTACTGGACAGAGGCTTAGTAAGAATGTTGGAAATGATACTCATCTATGGATATGTATCATGTATCAGATATAAATGACTAGAAACCTCATAAAGCTTTACTTCTTTTCAACATGCTCTATCTAGAGTAACACATGCAATCTTTCCTCGATCACTATACTAGTCATATTTAATATATCTTTGAAACTCTATTTCACTTACTAATAGATATTTGAGTCCACATACACTTGTACCAAGTAGGTACTACAACACATGCTATGTACAAATTGTAAAGCACATAACTGATCTTGGGACTTGTAACTAACCAGGTTCATCTCAACTAACTTTTGAGATCTTCCAAATATGATCTAAACTTCAAATTTCTATTAATGTAGATGATCATGTACTTTTAATTCAGCATCCTGAAACTTTTCAAGATATCTGCTGCACATTTTGTAATATCCCTGGATCAGATCTCAGAGATACTAACTCCAAACATAGACTTGATGCATAAAATTGTCAAACTAGGTGCTAGGAAATGACCAATTTTTACTGGAAGGACTCAAACTGAAAATGATTCTTCAAAAATGGAACTTAGAGCTCTGATACCACTGTAATGATCTGAGGTTTGATATGCATATCAGATCACTAATATTTCTGCAACTTAATTAAAAATTCTGATATGAAACTTGCAAACACTCAGTAAAATTTCAGACTATGAAAATGAGGTATTTTGCTGAGAATTTCATAAGTATGGAAACAGGAAGAGGGATGAAAAAAAATTAAGTTTCAAAATAGTGAATTCATCTTCCTTAACACATTTATATCAGGGACCATTTAGGTTTTAGATTCCGCTATGCAGAAACTTACTCCCACGCTTATGGGTCACCCAACCGTGAAACTAGGAAGACTTATTCAGTCCTTTAGACCAAGGGTTTAGGGGAAAGCACAAATATGTTCTCTAACATTTATACAGTAGAGAATAAGATTCAAGACAGTTTAAAATAATTATGGAGAGGTTGGGAGAGTTTAGGTTCATTTGGGAAAATTAGGCAATTTTGGCCTAGGGAAGTCCTACGCAATGGAGGATACCAAAACACTGTACGACCTCAACGAATTTTCGATATGAGAGTATGTATGGATGTTGTGAATATTTAAATAATATTATTATTTAGAATTAAATAGGTTATTAATTTACTAGTAAAAGGGCGTAACCCTTCACTTTGCATCTTCAAGCCTTATAAAGGCGAGCTTCATTTTAATATTGTAGCCATCACTTATCACTATATCATTATTTTATTATTCATCATGGAATTCAGATTCAAATATTAATAGTACAACCAGATATGGTTGTACCATTTGGTATCTAAGCGGATTTGCTCCTCCGGCATTGAGCTTGGATTTGGCTTGTCCACTCCCTCTTTTCCCCGCTGCTCTGTTACCTTTATCACTTTTCTCCATGCACTCTCCCACCTTCTCTCACCACTCACCATCCTCCTCACCCTGCACTCCATCAGTATTCCCTATGTTAGTCTCCCCTACCTCTCTATGTCACCCCCTTCCCTACATCCACAACTCCCTTCCCCCTCGTGCACGCTACCACCCCCGCTCCCGCATGCTAGACCATGACCACCACACCTACATCCTCTTCTCCACCTTTATACCACCACCATTGCACCACCACCTTCTCCTCTTTTCTCCATCCATTGTGTTTCCTACACTCCCACATGCAGCTTCTCCTTTTCCTTCAATCCTGCACCCCACCATGCCCCTTCCTCTACCACGTGTCTACCACTCCATCTATGTCTCCCAGCCACACCCCTTCTGCGCTTGCCTCTCCACCATGTCTCAACCTATCACTGTTGTCCGTCGTTCTTTAGCGCTCACTCGCCCTTCTACATGCCACCCTCCCTTGTGTGTTTCCTTCGTCATTGCAAATCCATCTCCCAGCCTCCACGCCCTTCGCGCTTCCATTACATTCCATTCCCGCTTGCAAAAAATATTTTTAATAAAAATCAAATATTATATATAATCATAATATTATAATATTTATTTTATTAAAAATAAATTTATTTCCCAACCTTATAATAAATAATAAAAAAATAAACTAAAATATATAATATAATAATTTTATTATTATATCTTTTTTATTTTTTTATCTTTTTATTTTTCCCTTTCACTCCATAAGCCAAAATAGCATCAAAGTACACACCTCCGCATACAAGGAGCCATGACAGAACTAAAAGACCAAATCAAAAAAATGGAGAAGGACGTCAAGTCATTTATATCAGACCCTTGATGTGATGAATTTCATAAAGGCTGAAAGACTCCAACACTCCTCCATGACTAGCAAGAAATCAAAACTCAATAACCTAGTTAATAAATAGAGTTGTGGTGAAAAAATGTCCCCCTAAAATGTGGAGAAAAGAACCATTATCAACCTGTCCAGCCACAACCTCGACACACCCTCACTTAGAATCCTTGAGAAAGGCCTCAATTTTGCAGTAGCCCCCAAAACAATCCTAAAGGAGAACTTGATTTACATCATCAAATACGCAATTAAGAACCTACCAAGTGAAGGCGCAGATGAATTAGGCAGGAGTGCACAGTTGTATTGAGCAAAGTAAATCTGCCAACCTGCAATGTAACCGATGAGGAAAGAAGTGCGCTATTAGACCTTAAAAGAAATAATAAAATAAATATACTAAAGGCGGATAAGGGAGATGCAACTGTAATTCTGGACGAGGATGCTTACCATGAAAAAATGACTGAACATTTGGCATGTGGCAACTACAAACTTATTGATAAAGATCCTAGCACCAAAATCATGAGAACGGTTACGAAGGATATAAAAGAGTCAACGTTCGATGACAACATTAAGAAAAAAGTAACCCCAAATAACTCATTCATGCCACGCATATATGGTTCTCCCAAAATACACAAGGATGGGATTCCGTTGAGACCCATAGTGAACACTATAGGCTCGCCAACTTATCTTCTAGCAAAATTCCTTGCCAAAACAATTCTACCCCTATCTAGTCATTCGTCTTCCTTCATAAAAAACTCTTTCTCTCACGTTGAGTGGATAAAAGATCAAGAGGTAAAAGAGGGTGACTTATTAGTGAGTTTTGACATCGTATCTGAAGCGAATAAAGACTTCTAAACCCACATGATTCACATTTTAACCCACAATGATTACTCAGTTGAAGAATCAACCAATGGAAAATAATTCCATATTGGAAATATTAAATAATATTAAAGATGAATGATGATATATTACAAAGTGAGTGCCATATATATATAAATTGGAAAGGCACTTTGGATACCATCCATGAAAGGATGCGTCATTTAGAATAGTTTACTAATAACTATTTATTAATTATTAATTATGAATATCAATATGTATTAATATTAATAATTCATATATATATATATATATATATATATATATATATATATATATATATTGATATTGTTTGTTGTTATTATTTAAGTTTGTTACATTGCCACTCCCTTAGAAAGGCTTTGTCCTCAAAGCCTTATAATGTGTCTACATCATTTTTTCTGGTGTCACAGCTGACGAAACATGTCGATATGAACTACTAAGAGTTGAGCACAACTTCTGATATGTGGATGAATCAATCCATCCCAAATTGATTTTTTGTGGACTATTGGCATTCCATACTGATCTATCGTTAGGATATTTGATCACATTAGTACCGCTATCCTTCGACATTTCCCACCTTTTAGAATATCTATTTTTATGGTTGGGATGTCGATATGGAATTTTCACAATGTCATTGTCTTTTACGAGTGTCATTTTTTTAGCATTGGTCTGAGTAGAAAGTTGTGTTTTCGTCTCTTGAGGTTTTAAGGTTTTGTTCTGTATCTTTTCCAACTTGTTTTCTAACTGCATGTTATCATTTTGAAACTTCTTAATCACTTCTACATGTGATTTTCTATCATCTTTAGACTTCTTAAGTTGTTCCTTAAGATCTTCATTATGCCTTCTGATACAACGATTTTCTTCTTGTTTGTCTAGAAGTTTTCCTTCAATGTCTTCTGTAGATTGTTCTGTCTTCTGACTACTTTTCAACTTCTTAATTTTTGTGACTAGTGTCTTGTTATGATTACCTAATCTGAAAATTTCTTCAGAATGGCTTGATAAAACCGTGTTGACTTTTGTTAGGTCTAACTTATGTGACTTCTTACTGTCGTCATACTGCTACTGGAGTTTTTCTTTTTGCTATTTATGATGACGTAACTCTTTTCCTTGATTTTATAACCTCATCCTGACTTGCGCCAATTCAACATCTTTTTCCATGATGAGTTTGTTTAGATTCTTTATTTCTTCTTCTAATTCATTATCGCATCCATATGGTGATTTGTTGTCATTTTTTGACTTTTTGATCTGGTCTTCTAGGTTTTGATTATGAATTTTTAAACATGACATTTCTTTATCTTGATTAGATAACATTTTCTTGTTATCTCTTATGGTTCGTTCTAGCTGTCGATTCTGATTCCATAAGCGGTGATTCCCATTGTCTTTCCACTCTTTCAACCACTTTTTCGTCTCAACCTCAGCTTGTAGGCTTTTATTGATCACCTTGTATTGTTCTAACTCATCCATTGTTGTTTGTAGTTGTGCCTTCATTTCCGAATATGTAGTAGCCATTGTTTGTCACTATGTTTCTACTTCACTTTTGTCTTTGTTTCTTCTAGAAGGGTAGATACAAAAGCTGTAATAATTCTCAATATGTCTCTTTTGGAAAAAAAAACTTTCTTCGACTATTTCTTGTTAGGTCAAATAGCCTTTTTTTTTCCAAAAATAATTATTTTTTTAATAAAATAATAATAATAATAATTATTATTATTATTTTTAAACTTAAGTTATATAAAATAATATATAACCTTCCAAATTATAGTCCTTGACTTTTATTTTTTCCAATACTTTTATAAAATTCAAGTAGATTGGGTTGTTGGGAGCAATAAGTGTTACCTTCCCCACCTAGGTTCAAATCCCACATGCTTATTTGTAGTTATTATTATGCACTTTTTATATTCAAACCCAAACCCACTTTAAGAAACCAGGCGTGGTTTCACTATTACCCTCTCTTCTTTTTTTTACTTTTATCTTTTTTAACCTTTTTTTTTTTCTTTCCCTTTTTTTTTCCCTTATTCTTTTAGTTTTTTTTCACTTTTTTTTTAACTCACTTTTTTTTTATTCTTTATTTTTCCTTCTCGTTCTTGCTCTGATACCACTTGAAGTAAATAAAGACTTATAAACCAACATGATTCACATTTTTACCCACAATGATTACTCAGTTGAAGAATCAACCAATGGAAAATAATTCCATATTGGAAATATTAAATAATATTAAAGATGAATGATGATATATTACAAAGTGAGTGCCATATATATATATATATATATTGGAAAGGCACTTTGGATACCATCCATGAAAGGATGCGTCATTTAGAATAGTTTACTAATAACTATTTATTAATTATTAATTATGAATATCAATATGTATTAAAATTAATAATTCATATTGATATATATATTGTTTGTTTGTTGTTATTAATGATGGTGATGATGATGACGATGATGATGAGGGACAAGGATGATGATGATGATGATAGGTTTAGTTGAAACTTTGCTTTGATTTTATTTTCAAGCATTTGCAATGGAATGATGATGATGAACAATGATGAGGAGGAGGAGGATGATGACAATGATGATGATGAGGATGATGACTATGATGATGAGGAGGAAGATGAGGATCATGACGATGACGAAAACGATGATGATGATGAACAATGATGGTGATGATGATGAGGAGGATGAGGATGAGAATGATGAGGATGATGACGATGATGAACAATGTTGGTGATGATGATGATGAGGATGATGACAATGATTATGATGAGGATGATGACTATGATGATGAGGATGAGGATGATGATGATGAGGATGAGGATGAGGATGATGATGACGATGACGATGACAATGATGATGAACGATGATGGTGATGATGATGATGAGGATGAGGATGAGGATGATGATGATAGGTTTAGTTGAAACTTTTCTTTGATTTTATTTTCAAGCATTTTCAAAGGAATGATGATGATGACAATGACAATGATGATGAGGATGAGGATGAGGATGAAGACGATGACAAGGATGATGAACAATGATGGTGATGATGATGATGATGATGTTGAGGAACAATGATGATGATGATAGGTTCAATGTTGGAGGCCTCCCTTACCCTCCACTAGCCATAGGCACGGAGCCTAAGACCTCATAATGACACCCATGGGCCTAAGAAGAAAGTAGTGGTGAAGACCATATTGTAAAAATACTCAAAGTAATCATGAATATGAAGTCGTTGTTGAAGAAAGTTAGTCATTAAATGAAATAAAAGTTAGTGAGTAAATGTTCTAAATGTTACGAAAGGGCGCGCGTGCGTTTGATTTTGCATGCACATCAATGCACTTGTGCGGTCTTATACACGCATGTGCATGCTTAAATACGCATGCGCGCACCTATTAGTAGGTAAAAAAATAGAGATCTGGATTATCAGGATTGCTACCAATTTTCACGGGTTTTATTTTGTTGTTTGCATGTTTTGAGCTCCTGAATTGTGCAATTTGGCTCACAATCCATCACCACTCTTTGATCTATTTGATAGAATCTCACTCTTGGAGTCTAACAAACATATTCTGTGGTCTTGGAAGTTAGTGGAAATATTCACACTACAAGTTTTCATTGCAAGAAGAGATCATTTTGAATTGGTATGGTGAATTGCAAATTATTGTTTTAATTCACAAAATTTTAGATCATCTCATTGATTTATGTTTTATGATATGCCTAAAACAATATCTCTCCCATAGACAACATTTAATTTCACAAGAATAAATCCCAACTGCACATCTAAACAAGTCTCATATTCTCCATACAAGATGAAGTATGCAATGTTAACTAAATTACATTTGCATGTGAATATATTTTGATTTCACACAATGACGGCATAGATGAAGTTATCTCTTGAGACTCTTCAATTTAAAAAAAACCTTTGAAGTAATCATGGGAGAGGGTCCATATTGAATAGTTCACCAAGTTGTCCATATTCTCTATACAAGATGAAGTATGCAATGTAGACCAATAATCATTTGCACATGAATATATTTTGATTTCACACAAGGATGGCATAGATGAGGTTCTCTATTGAGACTCTTCAATTTGTATAAAAAACTTGGAAGAAATCATGGGAGAGGGTCCATATTGAACAGTTCACCAACTTGTCCATGGTCTCCTCTTTAGGCTAGATTTATCATAACATGCCTTTGAGTTTGACAAGGATGCCTCTACCTCAATTATTTCCCCTTTTTTCGAGGGATTTGCAACCTCCTCATTTCACTCATATTATTTTGACTTCCAATACTTTTTGAACACAAAGGAAGTCATAATTTTATAGCTGTAATACCTGCAAACTTGACTATCTTTACTTGACTCAAATATAGTATAGAAATGAAACTTTGGTTCGAACATAAAGAGAAACCTTTAATCAACGTTTATGTATCAATGCCTATAATTAGCATACTAACATATCTGTAATTTACTTAATTATGTTGGAACGTGTCATGTATCTTGTATAATGGAACTAATACCTTATTTGTTACTTCTTATGTATGGGTAGACCTCATAGTTTTGATAAAGAAACTTTTGGATATTGGAAACTCACGTAATTGAGCAAGAAAAACTAGAAGGAATATTCCCATTGAAAAGGAAAATGAGGTAAGAGAAAAGGCCACGTTGGCAATGGAGAGAGTGAGACATGGTCTAGACATTTCCATTGATATTGCGATTGATCCTAACAGAGTTGATGACATAACGACCTCTAATTCAGAACCACGGGTGAAGCGGTTGTGTCCAATAGACCCAACTCAAGTTCCAACATCAACACAGTCTCCAACCAACAATCCATCAACGAGCCATGTTGAAGCTCTTGAAGACATAGGTGTATTGAGAGACGCTGAGTATGAAGCATTCGATCTAGGCTCAATGATTAATTTGCAATCTCTCCAAGAATACCACAACCATGTCAAGCACACTCCCAATATGGACTGACATGTGAATGAAGCACCACAACAAAGAATCCCTGGGATCCATGGCTCATGTCCACCTTCCCTACCTCGACTGTCTATTGCAAGAAAAAGGACTCCTAGACGTATCCATGTGGATGAAAGTTGTATGTCCGGCCTTGAAGGTAAGTTGCTCAAACGCATTATCGATTGGCAATGTAACAAATTAATGAAAGAATATTTTGAATCCAAAGGCGATGCAGGTAAATGTCAATTATTACTATGTTTGTTAAAGGAAAATTGTATGGTTTTTGTTAGGATAATTCTGGGCATAAAGATGGTTAGAAGTTCAGAGGTTAACAATCATATTGTTAGAAATCTCCAATCTTCTTTTAATGTGATTGGGAAGACGTCCCGTACTAAAGATCTTTGTGAGGCTTGTCGTGTGTTATTAGAATAGTTTGTAAGCAAGTCCACACGGCAACTTCGCCTCCTTTCACACACTTCTCAGATACTTAAATTAAATAGAAAAATTGTTTAGAAGTACTCTGTTATAAGAGAAAATATGCAGACTCCAGGTGGAAAAGATTGTTGGTCTTTTGTCACCAGGTTTCCTCGTCGAGATATGAAGCTAATTGATGTTGTTAAGGAATTAGTACAAACGTTCTGGCATGATCATACCAGACCTTCATCTAATCAAAGAGATGTCCTAAATTTGAGAAAAGGTTCTACTGAATGTGAACCCCACGTCAAACACTTCCTTGACACAACATAGACTGAACTCTATGAGAGATTCAGGAATGAGCACACACAATTGAACCTGGGCCAAAGGTCCTTTGAGAAATGTAAACCATGGTACGTTCGTATATGCATTGATTGAAATACATGTTCTTTTAGATACCATGTAGAATATGAATATTTTTATGACACGTATAAACATATATTTTGTGATTTGCATACTTACCTTTAGCAGGGCTGCAATGAATCTATAATACCAACGAATGCATCAAGAGATTTTATCGTCAGCATCATGTATCCAAGGCATGAAGGAAAAAAATACATATTTTTCATATATGCATTGATCGAAACACATATTGTTTTAGATACCATGTAGAATATGAATATTTTTATGACACGTATAAACATATATTTTGTGATTTGCATAGTTACCTTTAGTAGGGCTGCAATGAATCTGTAATACCACCAAATGCATCGAGAGATTTTATCGTCAGCATCATGTGTCCAAGGCATGAAGGAAAAAAATACTATGGAAAATCATGTCTATATGGGAATTGTTCTAGGTGCAATGGGTTTGCTCTTTTGAACCGTTGCATTCATGGAAGCGATGAGCATCAATTTGGAAATATGAGCGTGGAGATGTAGAGCTTCAAGTATGTAACCTATCAAATAGATAGTGCGAAGGAAAGTAAAAATATTGCATTGGTGAAGTAACAGGTGAAAATGATTATTGCATGTTTTTCCTCTTACATGTTTAGTTTCTACATACACATTCTTTAAAGGTCACATTCTAATATGACCCTTGTTTTCATGGCAATAGGTACGAGGCTAGTGCATGCATCAAGACCGCACTACGAAGGGAGGAGATGAGGTTTACCATAAACCCCCATATCAAAGATGTAGAATCCATAGTTCAATGGTGCTCTGCAACAATGTCAAACCAAACTAAAGTGGTAGGAAGGCCAGTCAGGAATTTTTGGCATGTGGTTGACATAGATCAATCATGTTCCTATAGTTGCGGAACAGTACAAGGAACATGTGGATTTCATTCGGTTCGAATCTTAAACAACCCCCTATTTGAAATATGGATGCAGAAACTTGCTTACTTTTGCATCCCTTGTAGCAAGTGTGAATGGGATGAATGCGAATGCATGGATTGGATTGATGATTGGGATCCTGTGTCACTTGCAGTAGACCCACATGTAGTCAGTGAAACAACCCACTTAGAGGAGGGTCAGTCAGTGATTTCGATAGACTACGACCATATCTCGGATCTTGTACAACTAGGACACATAAATGCAGTTGTTTCCTAGAAAGACAATGAATGGGACATGGATTATTGGTTGGCACGATGCATTCAAGGTAAGAAAATCCTGAACAGATCATTGATTGATGATGAAGGCAATGAATTTCCTATTTGCTCAATGAATTTCCTATTTGGTTGAGGGTGAATATCTTACACTAGATGGGAAATCAAGAAGAACTAGTGGGCATGTATTCGTGGATTATAGACCAGGTTCTGTGGTCTATCACTTCACAAACTTGATTGTTGGCATGAACATCCATATATAGACAATTCCAATGATTAACTCAACCAAGGTATGCTACTTCTTGCCTCATTCAGAGCACGGGAGATTGATGGAGGCAATTAGCAACAAAGAGGATCCAGCTGGCTATATTGAATAAGATTGGGTAATTACGCTTACACTCCACTTGGACGCTAGTTCCATGAGTGATTGAAATTGACAACTACTATTAAAAGATAAGACGATCATGATAAATTACTCTCCTTTTTATGTGAACTCTACAAAATCCTTTCCCTTTCCATCTATATCGATGTCATGTCTGAATATATAGCATGTATACATACTTATTACCAAGTATGATCTATTTTATGCACCATATTGGTAATAAGTGTTAGGATTATTAATCCTCCCTTGTCCAATTTGGTCATATGTCTAAATCAGGAGTCATGTCTAAATTGGGAGCATCCAGTCTATTTTTAGTCACTAGCACCATTGGGTCCACTTGGCCTAATTGGGGCACATGTTTCAGTTACTAAAGTGTGGGGAACACTAATTGAGGCCTACTACCACTGATTGCACTTGATTGCATCATTTTAGGATCCTCCTAGACCAATCCCTACAATTTAGGAGCCACTGAAAGTGCCAAAACCAACCAAGGTCAGTTTAGTTCAGTTGATGACTAGTCAAGCTAAGTTAGCAGTCAGTTACATTCAGTTCTAGTCCTCTACATTCAATTAACACTAGTTTACATGGTTGCACTCAGGAGGGGCACATTTCTCAGCTACCAAAGTCAGTTAGCCTTAGTAAACACCGAATGTAACACTTGAGTTGTGTTTTTAGAACTCTGATGAACTCCGATTATGGTTTAGACAAGGTCAATTAACTATTGAGTCCTACGATAGTGATTTAGACAAGGTATTAGTTACCTACAATCAAGTAGAGTCTAATCAATTCGAATTTCCTCATGTGGATTCGAATTGCATGCGGCTATTAAAGCCATTGTACTTCATTGTAATTATTATCTAATTACCTTTTTTATTAATGAAAGCATTCATAGCTGCAAGCCATTTTTGCACTGTTTCATTCTTCAATTGCTGAGTAAATTGTGTGATCTATCTTATGAGTTGTGTGTTTGTCCATAGATATATGTGCTCAATTTAATATGGTATCAGAGCCTCAATGGACAAGACACCTCTTCTCCTCAGATCTCTAGCTGGATCATTTTTTTTTAGCAAAATTGCTCCTTCCAGTACTGCACCAAAAGCAGAGAATTTACCACTTAATATCCCAAGTTAGGAAATTGTTGATCAAGCTTGCTTGATCAACTATGCTGGGTGTGAAGGAAATTCCAAAAGTGTAGACTGTCGGCCTTACTTTGTATGTTTGATTGTGTGATAGGTTATAATCTCTTCTTATAGAATTTGCTACAAGCAACCCTTTCTTCTCACTGCATTCGCTACAGTAGCTCAGTCCTTCTTACTGCATTAAAAATGGTTCATCCAGTAGATCCTCTCACTCCCTTCAACTATCACCAGTGGAAGGAAGACATGGTGGTAATGATCTGCACCAATCATCTCTTCAGACTCATAAAAGAAATAGAGACAGTGCCAGCTTTAGATAATGACAAAGAAAAGTACTTGGACAAGCTTGATGAAGCCCATGTACATTTGTTCTCCTCAGTCTCTAGACATCTTTGATTCCACATCCAAGGATTGAAGACTCCCAAGGATATTTGGGACAAGCTTGCCTCCTTATTTGATAAGCAGGATGAGATGAGGATCCATTAGCTAGAAAATGATCTGATCACTCTTAATCCATCCAACTTTGAACCACTGAATGAATTCTTCACAAAGTTCAAGAACCTAATATATATATCAGTTAAAACAATGTAAAGTGGAGAAGAATGAAGATCAGCTCATTCTTGCCATTCTCACAAAGCTCAATACAGACTACTCAGTCTTTGTATCCACCTTTCAAACAATAAGGCTCACTACTCCAAATTGGAATATTCCCACTCTTAATGCCTTCATCCAATCTCTGATTTCTAAGAATGATAAATTGATCCAAATGGGGATCATTCGATCTTCCAAAGATCTAGCTCTAGTTGCAAGAGGAGATAAGGTATTGAATGACAAAGGGAAGCAAAGAGATGAGTCTCCTATGAAGAAAGAGCAGTCAAAAGAGACTTCAGGTTTGAAGAGAAGCAAGAAGAATGGCAAAGGAAAGGTCCTCTGCGCTTACTGTGGAAGGGGCTTTCATTCAAAAAGCTCCTGTATGAGAAGACAACTTGATGAAATGGCTCTTCTTTTGAAGAAACATAACATTTATGTACCTACTAGTGCAAGGAAGGATGAATCTGAAGAAGAAGTTGAATAATACCAAAGGAAAGGCCATGCACTGAAGGCTTGTTGCACATCAGCACATGTCTTCCTCATTGATTTCGGAGCTTCCAACCATATGGTTTCATCCAGAGAATCATTCTCTTATTTTTAGTACTTTGATGGTCCTAGTATTCAGATGGGAAATAACAGTAAAGTCAAAACAAAAGGGAAGGACTATGTCAAGCTTGAACATAGAAGGTTCAAAGATGTGCTATTTGTTCCCTCCCTAGCTTCAGACCTGTTATCTGTCTATCAGATGACCCATACTGGATCTCCAAAGCGAGTGATCTTTGGTCCTGACTCAGTGGAGATCATAGATATCTCTACAGGGAGCATCATAGCGAAGGATGCTGCAAATCATGCTTCAAAAGAATATCAGTTCTCACATTTCATTCCTCCTTCAGAACCAGTGCACTCTCAGTAGCCACATGCAAGGGAAGGTAAAATCATTGCATCTACTTCTTTTACAACTTCTACTAGTATTGCAAATCCATCTTTATCAGTTTATGAGATTGATATTCAGGGTGACTTAGATCTAGATTCAGTCCCTACTTCTAAACTGTAAGCTAGGAAGATGACTAGAAACTCACCTGACACTTAGAAAAGAAAGACCCTTGCGCTATTCCATGCAATCTTACCTCCTTCAGAGAGATGCAATAGACTCCCTGTAAGATGCTATATGGAAAGGGATCAGTCTCACAACATTCAGAAGAATGGATATGATCATACACCTCTTCATCCAGCAAGAGACAAAGGTTACATTCCTCCTTCCTTCCATCATCATTTTTGGAGAAGAAGGAGAAGTCTACATGCTAGGCCCCAGAATACCTGTGCACAACACACCACGCATGCTGCTTCGCAACCTCATAGAGATGAAGATTGCAGCAACATATTTTCAAGTTTTTCAAACTTGAGACATGATTCTACCTACTTATATAGAGGGGGGATTTTTTCCCATGTGTTTTTTTCCCCAGCTCCTTGTATTAAGCAGTTACTTTATTTTACTTGATGTAATGGGTGACCTATGGTATTAGTTACTAGGGCCCACAGATTGTCCAAGTTAGCATTCAGGGGGTGTTAGGATTATTAATCCTTCCTTGTCCAATTTGGTCATATGTATAAATCTGGAGTCATTTCTAAATCGGGAGTCCATCCAGCCTATTTTTAGTCACTAGAACCATTGGGTCCACTTGGCCTAATTGGGGCACATGTTTCAGTTACTAAAGTGTGGGGAACATTCATTGAGGCCTACTGCCACTGATTGCACTTGATTGCATCAGTTTAGGATCCTCCTATACCAATCCCTATAATATAGGAGCCACTAGGAGTGCCGAAACCAACCAAGGTCAGTTCAGTTCAGTTGATGACTAGTCAAGCTAAGTTAGGAGTCAGTTACATTCAGTTCTAGTCCTCTACATTAAGTTAGTGCTAGGTTTACACGGCTGCACTCAGGAGGGACGCATTTCTCACCTACCATAGTCAATTAGCCTTATTCAACATTGAATGTAACACTTGAGTTGTGTTTTTAGAAATCTGGTGAACTTCGGTTATGGTTTAGACAAGGTCAGTTAACTATTGAGTCCTTCGATAGTGATTTAGGCAAGGTCTTAGTTACCTACAGTCAAGTAGAGTCTAATCAATTCAAATTTCCTCATGTGGATTCAAATTTCCTGTGGCTATTAAAGCGATTGTACTTCATTGTAATTATTATCTAATTACATTTTGATTAATGAAAGCATTCATAGCTGCAAGCCATTTTTGCACTGTTTCATTCTTCAATTGCTGAGTAAATTGTGTGATCTATCTTGTGAGTTGTGTGTTTGTCCATAGATCTATGTGCTCAATTTAATAATTAAGTTTTTATACATGCTATATATTTAGACATGACATCAATATAGATGGAAAGGGAAAGTCTTTTGCAGAGTTCACATAGAAAGCGGAGTAAGTTATCATGACCGTCTTGTCTTTTAATAGTAGCTGTCAATTTCAATCACTCATGGAACTGGCATCTAGATTTTGACGTGTTAGCTTGCACAAGCACATGATTCTCTACAATTGACTATTTTGACTAGAGACAATTGACTATTTTCTCCATCCCTTTCACACTACTTCTTGTTAGCCACTAAAGCTATGCAAGAATACAAATGTTCATCATTTTCATTCACAATTCCTTTTGTTCTTTTTAATTAGAGATTGAGTTATTTAAATGTAACTTTCAAGTGAAAATGTTTGATGCATGTATCTTCAATAGACACCCTTCACTGGTTTAATATTTCACCCATGTTTCTCTTACCTTTGCTACAGGGGTTTAAAATATATGCCTAATGTCATTGCTATGATAAACAATACAAGATCAATCCATAGTAGGTTTTTGGGTTTCCATTTAATATTGGAAAAAACTTCTAATGTGGTGCAAGAGGACTAAGCATGCAAGTAATAAAAATGTTGGTCAAAAGTGAGATATTATTGTAGCTAAATGAAACATGCTTATTTTTGTGGTCTTCCATTAGGCTTGTATTGCATCTTTTTAGGCTTAAAGTTTTTCCAAAATTGGAGGGAGGAAATATTGTTAGGAAACGAACATCATGTCCTTCACAGGTTTGCTAACTCCACACTTTATATTGTTATCTACATGTCTTGCCTAGTAAACCACTATCTTTGCAACTTTCTCTCCAATTTGTGTTGCATTGGGCTACTAATCAAAACATAATTGCTCTAATATTGTTAAATGGTATTTGACTTGTGCATTATGCTTTCATCTCTAAATTTTAATTGTTATTCTAGTAAATTTTTATCCTTCTTCTATTTGAGTCAATAATTAGAATTGAATGTGAAAGAAGAAGGTATAACACAGAGAAAGGTCAAAGAGTTGTTCATCATTTTCTATCATATTCCATAGCTAAATACACCCATATTAAGTCTCTAGGACAACTCAGAGTATGTCTTTCTAAGTAACATTTCTTCTATCTTTTTTTGGAGAAATACAGTTCATGCCCAATATTTGTTGTGTTGGAACCAAATCCTTCTTTTCAAATTGACTTCCCAAGTCCTTCTTCAACCTTTTAATAATGCTCTTACCATTCCCAACAATTAGCATGGCATCTCGGACCGAGAGTGACCAAGTGTCCCTGAACGACATTTTCATGCGACTTGCAACTCAACATAACTCAGCAACTGGAGGTCGGATCGATGAGCCATCGACTCCGTTGGTCTCCTAGCATGTCATTACCTCTAGAGGGCCCTCTCCACCACGTTTGCATGGCCCAGTGACTCCATTGTGCATCGGTTTTGTAAACTACGGTTTTGCTTAGTTTCCTTCAATGCAATTATTGCATTGGTGGGTCAAATCTGCAAAAACCTCCACTGTTCTAGTCTTGGTGGTGTTCCCATGTTGGCATTGGCCATACACACTTGTTGGAGCCAACTTCATGCAATATTGCTACTCCGTTTGTTTTTTCACTTTCGAACCGAGAGTGACCAAGTGTCCATGAATGACATTTTCATGCGACTTGCAACTCGACATAACTCGATGACCGGAGACCGGATCGATGAGTCGTCAATTCGGTTGGTCTCCTGGCATGCCATTACCTCTAGAGGGCCCTCTCAACCATGTTTGCATGTCCCAGTGACTCCATTGTGCATCAGTTTCGTAAACTAGGGTTTTTGTCAGTTTCCTTCAATGTAACTCTCGCATTGGTTGGTCAACTCTGCAAAACCCTCCTATGTGCTAGTATTGGTGGTGTTCCCATGTTGGCATTGGCCATACACACCTGTTGGAGCCAATGACATGAAATATTGCTGCTTTGTTTGTTTTTTCTCTCCTGGACCGAGAGTGACCAAGTGTCCCTGAACGACATTTTCATGCAACTTGCAACTCGACATAACTCAACAATCGAAGGTCGGATCGATGAGCCATCGACTCTGTTGGTCTCCTGGCATGCCATTACCTCTAGTGGGCCCTCTCCACTGCATTTGCATGGCCCAGTGACTCCATTGTGCATCGGTTTCATAAACTAGGGTTTTTCCCAGTAGATTTATTGATGTTGTGATTTGTTGTAATAAGAGGTTCTAGATATGTTATATGCTTGGAAAGAGTGCCCTAAAGGGATGTATCTTCATGGTGTTAATGTACATTTGGACAAGGGTTTATTTTGTTGGGTTTCCTTGTGATATTAGGATGAAAATAAGTGAAATATTGGACCATAGTGACCACCTTCACACACATGTTGAAGAGAATAAATGAGCATAGTAACCCCCTTGGCACACATATTGAGGATAAGCATTGCAGCATTGTAACCACCTCTGACACATATGTCTAGGAGCATTGGGAACAAGAAGATGTGGTACACAACTAGAGGAGGAATGCATTACATGATGAAACTTGGATATGCATGAGGAAACTAGGGTTTATATATGTAAGTAAACCTTGGAGAAGGAGATATAATACTAGAGGAATTGATGGTTTTCTTGCAGAATCTATAGCTCTTGTTGTCAAGGCAAAGGAGGTATAATTAGGGTTCCAACCCTATATAAGATACAAAGAAAAGAGCTAATGTCTTTGGCGATATTGCAGTCTTGTTCTTGCGTGAAACATGGAGGTTAGGGAAAGACCATGTAAAACGTAACTTGATAAGTCTTAAGCTTCTTTTGATTCCTTGATTAGAAGAAGATTTTTTTAAGTTTATTTGATTTTCCATGGAGGTCTTGGTGCTTGTGTTGATGCAATAGGCAAAGACCTAGGGTTTGAGGAATCATCCTAGGATAGATATGTTGACGTCGAAACGAGTGTTAGACTTTTCTAAAACGCCATGTGCTTCTATGATGAAAGATGATTAGGGTTTATAAACCCTAACAAGGAAAACAATGATAGTGTGGATACCTTAATGCATCCTAGGGTTTCATGAACTACAATCTCGTTGAGACTTGCATACTAGGGTTTCATGAACTACAATTGCATGCTATAACTAGGGTTGAGAAGTTATGGGATGGAAGTAGGGTTTTATGACCTCTTTACAAGTTATGAGATGGAAATAGGGATTTCTGAACTCTTTACAAGTTATGAGATGGAAGTTGAAACACATGTACATGTACAAATTGAAAACCAAGTAGGGTTTTGTGAACTACAATTTCATGCTATAACTAGGGGTGAGAAGTTATGAGATAGAACTAGGGTTTTGTGAGCTCTTTAAAAGCTATGAGATGGAAGTAGAAACACATGTACATGTACAAATTGAAAGCCAACTAGGGTTTTGTGAACTACAATTGCATGCTATTACTAATGTTGAGAAGTTATGAGATGGAACTAGGGTTTTGTGACCTCTTTAAAAGGTATGAGATGGAAGTAGAAACACGTGTACATGTACAAATCTTAAACCAACTAGGGTTTCATGAACTACAAATTGCATGCTATAACTAGGGTTGAGAAGTTATGAAATGGAAATATGGATTTATGAGCTCTTTACAAGTTATGAGATGGAAAAGAGAAACACACCTATGATTTCATGAACTACCATTGCATGCTAGGGTTTCATGAACTACAATTGCATACTAGGGTTTCATGAACTACAATTGCATGCTATAGCTTCATGATCTACAATTGTATGCTATAACTAGGGTTAAGAAGTTATGAGATGGAAGTAGGGTTTTATGACCTCTTTACAAGTTATGAGATGGAAGTAGAATGGTGTGGTATGTTATATGTTAGTATGGTATGCATTGGTATGTTAGTACATGGTATGATGTTAGTATCATAGGGTATTGTAGGGTATGTACTATGATGTTAGTATTGTGGGGTATGGTATGGTATGCTAGTATGGTATGGTATGTTAGAATGGTATGATGTTAGTATGTTATGGTATGTTATAGTAGTTGTTAGGGTTTCATTAACTCTTTACAAGTTATGAGATGGAAGTAGAAACACATGTACATGTACAAACCCTAAACCAACTAGGGTTTCATGAACTTCAATTGCATGCTATGACTTGGGTTGAAAATGGCCCTCTCTCTCATGTTTTCATGGCCCACTGTGTCTAGAGATCACCAAGAAAACACATGTTGCAGCATTAAGAAAACACTATGTGTCTAGAGATCACAGGTTATATTATTCGTGTACAAAAATATAAGCCAACAACCTGCATAATAAAACTAGGGTTCACAAATTGAGACATGGAACTACAAACTAGGGTTTTATGAACTCTTTAGGTTTGAAGATCAAATTATATTGGTTAGTATCGTTTAAGTAGAAACCAAAAGGCCATATATCCCTAGGATACACTTACAAATTGAAAACCAACTAGGGTTTCATGAACTACAAGTTATGAGATGGAACTAGGGTTTTATGACCTATTTAGGTATATATCATTAGATTGGTTAGTATCATTTAAGTAGAAACCAAAAGGACCTATACCTAGGCTATGCACATACATGAAATAATTTTATTGGGATTAATATGAACTACTTACTATTTCATATGTTCACAAATGCAAATACCAATGTGTGCAAATGCTAGGATGATTTTTAGAGAAGTTTAGGAGGCGAATCAACAATAATCAAATTATCAAATTGTTACAATTGAATTAAACCCTAGGTTATGAATTGAATTTATTTGTTATCCTAAACCCTAGCTAACATTATTGTAATTGATGAATAGTTACATGCTAGACTTGCCTAAAATGCTAACCCTAGCTAGACTTGCCTGAAATGCCATGTGCTTCTATGATGAAAGATGATTAGGGTTTATAAACCCTAACGAGGAAAACAATTATAGTGTGGAGATTTGAATTTTAGCTTATATTATCTTTATGATTGGGTAGATTCTAGCATTGGTTATGCATGCTAATTTGAGATAATTTTGGGTTGAATTTCTTAAGTAAACTTTAATGGTGTTTATTTTGTTAGATATCCTAAGTGCAGAACTTTGGATAGGTCATCATGCACTTGTGTAGGCCATCAAGACGATGGCTAAGGAAAATCCTCTGAAATAAAAGGAACTTGCTAGCCAAAATGACCCTTCAAACCATGATTGTACACCCGCAAAGAACATGTCGCTACCAAATGAAGGATCAATAGGAATGACAAGATAGGAACTGAGTGGGTAAGATATGAAGACAAGGAAGTGACCTTAGGCTATGATGGGTGGGTAAGCAGGCTATTAGGGCTACCTTAAATAGGATATTACTTGTCAAGGTTTGCTCATTGATTATAAAACCTAGGTTATGCATGATAACCTTTAAACTTCAGTTAGGGTTTCCTCATTATGGGATGTTTTCATTTCAATTATGCATGTGGTTGAAGCATGTTAGTGGTGTTGATGGGACGTTATCATCATATCATACAAAGTCAACCTCTTTTGCAACTGACATAAAATTATTTCTAGCCAAGCATTTAGCATTATGACAGTCATATATTTCACTTTTTACTTTGTCAAGACAAAGGTACAACATTTTTAAGTAAACATCAGTGATAAACAATTTTCTAAGTGACAAGTTTCCAAGCCAATGGGACTGTTAAACCAAATCAAATTTCCAGTCAAGTAGGAATGATAAGAAGTATATTCACTTGGATTTTGATGACACAATGACTTGTAAGCAATTCAAGGCCTTTTCTAGTATTTTTCCAAGTTATGGTTGTTTATATACCACTGTCAAATTTGTTTAAGTATGGATGGGAATGATTGTTTACATACAATCCCTTTAGGGTGTCTTTGTGCCACTTTAAATTGGGTTATGGACAAGTTTTAGGTGAGGCGTTAGTGAGTGGGTAAGATAGGAAGGCAAGGAAGTGACCTTAGGATATGATAGATGGATAAGAAGGTTATTAGGGATTCCCTAAATAGGATATTACAGTGAAGAAGTTAGGGAAGCTTAGGATGAGTTAGTGGTGTTCAAGGGCTGTCCAAAGTGGATATTACAGTTAGAGATATAGGGAGAGTCGTGTGGTTTTAAGTAGTGTGGAAATGAAAGGAAAAAGCCTTGCTTTAGATAGAGGGAAAGGTAGGAGTCTAGGACAAGGTTTTTAGCAAGGGTTAGGCTAGAATAGAATGGTTTAGGTGTGTCTTATGGCTTTGTAATAGGTATTATTATAGTCTAGTTTGATAGACAGTCCTAGGGTTAGTCAATGTTAGAAAATGGAGTAGAAGGCCAAAGGTTAGAATTACTATGTAAGTACCAAAGGCAAACAAGTGCTTTCTATTGCAATTTGGACAATGAATAAGATTGTAGGAGTTAGTATGTTGGTTCAATATAAGTTAGGGTTATATAGGAGTTAGAGTTCAATTATCATTGTTATTGTACATGTTTATGCATTTGTGTATTTTTTTGTTAACTAAACTAGAGTGTTAATTTTTTTTATGCATTTTATTGTGAACATACTGACTTTATTGCTTCGTCAACAATAAGTATTGCAAGTGCATAAACTATAAACTACTACTGCATTCGACATAATGTATGAAAATATGTCATAAAAGGCAAAGTAATATAAAGAAGTACAAAATGATATATTAATATACAAAAATTTCCAATCATATACAAAATATGGCAACTTGTGTCGTATACAAAATATGGCAACTCGTGCCCTATACAAAATATGGCAACTCATGCCAAAATGCCACATCATGGCTAGTGTACATAGGAGGGTCTCTCAATCCTCTTGCCCACCCCTAGAGCTCCCAGGTGTAACACCAAAATTGATCTTCCTCTTCTTCAAGCTAGAGGAAGCTCATTCCTTTTGGCCGCTTTAACCACCTACCCTTGGGCTTTGAAACGACAACAATCAAATGTCAACTCCTATAGGCAATTATACAAGTATAAAACACAATTTAAATATCAAAATTACGTTTTCAAATTTTAAATAGCTCACTTGAGACAAGAACGTAAGTGGTGAGAGGGATACCCTCCTCCGTGATCCAAGTCTCTTGATGTTATAGCTCAAAATGACACATCTCTACCTGTGACCACTTTCCCATGATTTTGTTGCATGTCGATACTTCATGAAAGTCACTAAAAAGACACCTAACTTGGAGGACCCATATCTTGAGTTATGTAACTCCATTTGACCTCATGTTTGCACTGTTAGAAAGGTATCTGTGTTAGCTAAAACTTTCCATAGGACACCAGAGTCTGAAAATGCCCAGAAGTACCCTAAAAATGAGTTTTTTGATGTGTACACGAGTTTCCTTAAGGAAACCCACATACGTACGCGACTTGCTATATATAATACTTGCGTATGCCTTAAATATGTGACTTTTTGCATTGCAACCCACGTATACCTCCTCGTGTATGCGAACGTTGTCTCTGCAACCCGCGTATGCCTCCTAAAAATGTAAAAAAAAATACGTATTTTTAAATTTGGGTAGTTGGGTAGTTATGCAACTAACTCCTTCAGTTGTAACTGCTTTGTCTTCAACCCTAACTCTTCATTAAGCATATAAATAGAGGTAGGGAGTTCCATGAGAGAGGACTTGAACTTTTGCATTGTCATGCTAGAGGAAGTTGGAGCTCTCTTTGCCCACACCTTTGCCCTAGAAGCTTTCTCCTTGTGTTGCAGAGCTTGGAGGCTGAGTTCCTTGGAGAAGAGAAGCAGTAGAACCAGATCAAAGTTTCGTGAGGTGTCAAACTTGAAGAGAAGGTATATTTGTACTTGTTTTCAAGATTAATAAAGATGTGATGTCCTTCTTCTTCCCAAAGCATTGTTCAATGTGTGATTGAATCTCTGTTTATGATCATATGATGATGTTAGTCAGATCATTGTTTCATGTTTATTTGATTGTCATTTCTTTATATGTGGTCACAATGGTTTGAGGAAGGTATAATTCATTTTGCAAATCTCTTGGAGCAAGAGGAGCAAGAAGAGGATTGAAGGGTGGCTTGGATCAACTTTCGTTTGTCAAGGTATGAACCATTCTAATCTTTGAAACTTGCTTATATATGCTTGCTGAACATTATACATCCACCTTTCAACCCTAGTACATTGATGGCCTCTTAAACCCTAGCCATAGGAAACATTCCTTTATAACAGAACTAGCGACTCCACTAGGGAGAGCCTTGTTTGTTTGTGGTTTCTTTGTCTTTCTTTCAGTCTTTTGCATTGGTTTCAGATCCTTCTTGCCACTTAGGAACAACTTCTTAGTCTGATAGAACACCTCCCCTTCCTTCCTAAGGCATTTTTTTGACTTTTTGGGGGATTTTTTCCACCCATACGTGAGTTGTAGACCGAACAGTCGCGTGTTTGGTTTGATACACGTGACTTTCTATACTGTCAACCCACGTACAATACGCGACATTTCAGTAATACAACCTGCATGTGCTTGTACATGCAACTTGCTGTACTATCAACCCATGTATGAAACACGACTTGTCGGTAGTACAACCTGTCTATGCCCCTAAAATAGTGTTTTTTCCTCATTTTTGTGGTTTTTTCTGCTGTTGTGGGCCGTTTGGTAGGTATTTTGGTGTCTTCTATAGGTGCATGACTCCAAGGAGTTAGTGTCATCCCTTTTGGTTGTTCTTTATCTATGTGGTAAGCCTTTTTATAGTATTAGTGTTTGCTCTTTGCTCTTTCCCCCCACCCCCTTTGCTTGGCATGATTTTTGGCTTATGTTTCTGGTCAACCTTTATTAGTGATCTTTGTCTGAGTTCAGAAGCTTGGTGGTCTTTGTTTCCTTCTTATTTTGTTGGTTAACTTCACCAAGCCAAAATTGTTGACTTTTCGTTTATGCAAGCCTTCCTTCCAAGTAGGGTTTATACTAACTTTAGGTCATTTTAGAGTTTGTTTGGTGGTTGTATAGCAGAGTTCCTTTTTCTTTGTTCTTATCATCTGCATACTTTTGTTTGTAGGTAGTTTTTCTTTTGCATTTGAAAAAGAAAAATAAAAAAAAACACATGTTTGCTTTATATGCATGTAGATTAGTTTTTTAGTCTAGATTGCATGGCATATGATTGTTTTTGAAATAAATAAAAAGAAATTTTTTTTTTGTGGCTTTCAAGTTTATATTTGAAAAGAAAGAGAATAGTTTTTTCTTTTTACATTTCATTTCTCTTTGCTTAGTCATTTTTTTTCAACTTTGAGTCAAAATACCACAGAAGTTTCACGCCATTTACCCTCTGACTAAAAATAGCCCTTAAAATAAATGATATAATTTAAAATTTATTAGTAAGTTTTATTTTATAGGGTCATACACCAACTAGCTCAGGCTAGACTTATGGGATAGGGAGTTTGAACTCCCCACAAGTGTTAAAATTCAGACGTAGTTGGCCAATCACTAGGTAAACTCTTTTCTATGTTGATTGTATCTGGGAATCTCCTCTCAAACGGGAGTTAAGCACGAGGCCGCGTGGAGACTTGGATTGAGGAGATAACCCTCTGATTCCTTATCAAAGCATAGACCAAGTTTTTTGCGCATCTAAGGATTCTGTCTTAGACAAGGTTTCGGGCTTTGCTACCCTGCCCATGTGTACGAACTAGGCTTGCGACTGTCCCCCTAGACTATCAATATAGTTAAGGTAGCCTTTAGTCTCTTTGACATCTAGGGTTCATACATAGGTACACAGGAAGGCTATTTATGGTTGACCTTGGATGGGCTTGGAAGGTAACCCCAGTAGAAGGTATGGGAGGGAGGTGGGTGATTCCTCTACTTGTGCCTAGGAACATCTATAAGGACGCCAAGTAACTGCCTATCATCTTTCTTCTAGAAAGCATATCTTATATCTGTTTGTCTGTTTGGATTGAGGAATTTTTTAGTGAGTGCTGTGTGGTTTGTTTATACTTAGTTTGCCTTCAGGTGTGTGCTTTGTACTTTTGGTTTCCGGTCAACCTCAGACTTTGTCTTGTTGTTTGAAACTATGTCTAACACCCCTTCAAACACCAACCAAGAGACCCCCATGCTAGGAACTCCTTGTACTATTCCTCTCACAGGGAATGTTGGTGTTCCTTTGATGGCCACGTTAAATCTTCCTGGATTCACCCTAGGGCTACCGGTGTGGTTTTTTTCCACTCCAACTGCTCTGAATACTCCTGATGATTCTCAAGTAAGCTCCTTATATCAAGGGCATCAAAACACTGCTTCCCCTTCACCTGTAGTTGATTCTCCTTCTCTTTCTACCTCATGCGGTGAAAGTACTGATACTGGTAACCAACAGTCTAAAAGGAGTAAAATAAGGAGGAATAGGAATAAGGCATATAAGAAAGGGGGCACCCATTCAACCTCTACAGGTCAAGTTGAACCTCACCACCTAGCTACTGTAGTTCATGATGGGGGCACCTATCCAACCTTTGCAAGGTTATGTTGGTTCTAAGCACTCAACCTCTGTAATTCAAGTTGATCTTCACCATCCAGTCTCTATTCATCATGCTGGTGGGATCCTTCCAACCTTTCCAAGTCATGTTGGATCTAGTCACTCAGCCTCTGTGGTTCATGCTGAGGGCACCCGTTCAACCTCTATATGTCAAGTTGAACCTCCCCATCCAGCCTCCGCAAGTCATGTCAGATCCATCCACCCAGCCTCTATTGTTCATGATGGGGGCACACACTCAATTGTTGCAAAGCATGTTGATTGTAACCATTCAGCCTTTGTTGTTCATGTTGGTGGCTCCCGTCCAATCTCTGCAAGTCGTGTTGAACCTGGTTTCTTAGCCTCTGCAAGTCATGCTGGGGGCAGTCTCTCAACCTCTATGGTTCATGCTGAAGACAATCTGTCAGCCACTATAAGTCATGTTGAAACTATTGAAAAGACTAACCGTTTAAAACACAAGCCCAAGTTTCCTTCTAAGCTTTGTGAGGGAGACCACCTTACTTATAAATGCCCTTCTATCATGGAGGTGCGAAGAGTTTGGTTTCATGGTTATCCTGTTTTTTAACATTCTGAGGTTTTTCAACAACCAGCCTCTCTCATTCAGGTTGGACCCAGTCACCCAGCCTCTGATGGTCATGCTAGGGGCAAACTCTCAGCCTCTATAGGTCATGTTGAGAGAAAATAGTCAGCCACTGCTAATCATGTTGACACCGTTGAGAAAACTGGTCATTCAAAGTGTAAACTTAAGTTCCCTTGTAATCTATGTGAGGGAGATCATCTTACTCACCAGTGCCTTGCTATAGTAGAGGTGCAAAGAGTGTGGTTCAAGACTCAAGAATTTCCTTCTTCTTAACAACCTATAGTTTCTCAACAACCTACTCAACCTTTGGTTGATCAAGTGGTTGAACCAATCTCATCTTTGGTCGATCTCACTCTTCTTTCGGAGAGTGATCCTAATGTGATTGAACCAATGTCATATTTGGTCAATCCCACTCTCCCTTCGGAGAGTGACTTTCATGAAGCAGTTGAATCGATTCCATTGCCGATCAATCCCACTCTTCCTTTGGAGAGTGAAGTGTCTGCTAGTCACATTTTCTTCACTAGCAGTTTAGAACTTACTAAACAAGGGGGCACTGAATTCGCTTCGGATGAACCCCCACCAAGCTCTCGGATTGCTTCCTTTGATTGGGATAGCCTAGTTGAGCCGCGCCTTCCTTCTAATGCACCTTTCGAGATAAAGGTCAAAGTTGAACCATACACGATTGCTCGTTGTATTGTTGATGAAGGAGCATCAGTTAGTATTTTGTCTGCTCATGCTTGGTGAGGCATGGGATCTCACAGCCTTGTGTCGACTGCTAGTCAGTTACTGGAATTTGATAGAAGAACTTGTATAGCCTTGGGAAATCTTTCTCAAACACCTATTACTTTGGGTGGGAATATCGTCTTAGTTGACTTCATGGTGATAGAAGACCCCTTGGACTTCAATATGCTCCATGGATGTGATTATGTCTATGCCATGCAAGCTATGGTGTCAACATTCTTTCGTGTGATGTATTTTAATCATGGCGAAGAAATTGTCAATATCAATTAGTTGGATTTTCTTGATCCATCTCCTGGCCCAACTAGAGACCAGGTCTTTCCTTTATTGATTCCAAGTGTTTCTATGGACACTACCCCACTGCAGGTGAACTATGTGGCCTCATGTCCTTTGCGTTCAATTGCTACTGAGAAGCAACCTCTGTTTTTATGCTTATTTTCTTAGGACTTGGTCCCAGCAGTTGACCAGGTGAGTCGTCATATATAGACTATGGAGCCTGCTCTCCACTCTGTCGATCCATTTGAAAGTTTAGACATGTGCCCTATCTCGGATGGTCTCCTTCCTTTGGATGAAGTCTTCCTAGAGTCCTTGATATAGTCTGACCTTCTTATGGATGTCGATTCAGCTGTGCCTAAGTCTAACCCTGACTTGCTTAATAAGCTTGATCTTTCTATTGATCAATCCCCTTCTATTGGTCTTGTTGAGTCTTCGAACTCTCCCTTTGATCAACAAGTCAGTGATCCTGATGAGTTTGATTTTTCTTATGAATTTTTCAACTCCCATGATACTGAGTTTGTTCCTATGGAATCTATCTCCCTTGTTGATTTTTTCTATCCTTTTGAGGGTGATATTACTGATTATAAACCCTCAAGCCTTGGTGCTATAGAATCTTCTTCAGTCAATTCTACCTTGAATTTCCCTTTTGTAAAAGATAGCAAAGTCACATGTGTTTTTTCCAAAGTGACCCGCATCGGATCTTTTCTTCTGAATATGACCCTAATGCTGTTGTTTCTTGGAGACAATATTCTTAGTTAGATTCACAGTTGTTTACTGGCCTCACCTTGTTGTTCAAATTGTAACTGCATTTGCATGTGCCCTACTCGTGCTTATGAGCCTGATGTCAGTTTCCATGCTTTTTGCTCGTTGTATAATCCCTCATCTTTGTTCTCATCATCGCTAAGCCTTGTATCATTTTTCCTTTGCAACTTGGCACCTTTTACCCTGAGGAGACGTTCCTCGAGTGTCCTTATTTTGCTCATTTTCCTTGCATTATGCATAGGTTTGTTCCTTGCGCTTGGAACTAGTTTCTGCTGTCTATGACACTCGTCTCCTCGCATTTAGAGCATTCTTTCTGCTCTCCTTTGAGCTCGTTAAAAATAGTAAGGAGGTCGCGAGTTGAATTTTCTGGACTCGTTAAAACTTCACAGGAAAGATATCGAGTATCTTTAGGCCTAGGTCTAACTCCTCCAAATAGACTTGACTACCAAGTAAACTTGTCCATTCATGATCGTTAAGAATATGTGAACGGGCATCCACATTGGTGGTAGGTGATCACTTTCTCAGACCATGTGGAATAATATGAGAAAGGAACACTCCCTTTTCTTCAGAATTGAGAAGAGTATTCTCAAGCATAGGCTTATCACTTTTCTGAACCTGAGGGACTAAACTTACGGAAAAGGAGCCCCCGGTATGAGCTTATTTTTCTCTTTTTCGTACTCTGGACCTAAACATGAAAAATATTCTAAGTGTACTTTATGTATTTGTCATGCTTGTTAAACCCTAAAGAACAAAGCATCGAGTTTATTGTTGTAATCCCCATTTCTCGTAATCAAATGGAACTTTGCGAGTGATCTTGCCTTCCTTCACACTCGTAAAACTCAGGCTATATGCTGCTTTTTAAGGAGCGTTGGGTAGGTGGTAATTTAACCTTTTTCAGACCTTCTTGACTAAATATGAAAAAGGTGCACCTTACTTCTTCGGAAGCTAAGAGAGTTTTTCTGTGGTTTGTTTTATACTTTTCCGGCCTTGGGAGACTAAATTGTACGAAAAAGCACCCCCTTGGAGTCTTCTTTGGAGTTTTCAGACTCTCTAAACTATGAAAACACCGTTGAGCATGTACTAGTTCAGGCTCGTAAAATCCATGAATTAGTGCTTTATCAAGCATTCTTCTGTCTCTTCTTTGAGCTTGCCAAAAATGAAGAAGGTCTTGAGTTTTCTTTCTTGGACTCGTTAAACCTTTACAAGAAATAGGGGAAGGGAAGTTCATTCACATGTTTTTTATATCATGGCAGAAAGTCTTGTTTCTTTGAACAAAGCACTAGTTTTGAGTCTATCAATAGTTGGATCCTATTATTTTGACCTTATCCTGATTCATAGTTTCTTACTCCTCCGGTTGGTTTGTTTTCCAATTATATGGGGAATCTATCAATGTCTCCTACATTGCAGATTTGTGTCGTTGGTCCTTTTTGTGTCAAAAGCTACCTAAGTCACTTTTTGTGTCATGCTCACTGTTCAAGGATTAAATCTTTGTCGGCCATTCTACAGTTTCCTTGACCTTTTGTGCCATCCATTCCCTGGTATCAGTTCATTACATCATGTCTTCAGTGATCCTTGTCGTGAAATTTAGTACCAATTCCAGAACCAATTAGTCTTTGACTTACCTCATGTTGGATGATGAAGGATGTCTTAATTCCTTCCTTCCAATGGATCTCTTCCTATCAACTGCAACACCTCTTGCTTTGGGAATGAGATTTAGAGTTTTATGACAGTACCTTGGGGATTGCAATCATCAGTGGCAATTTCCCTCGCTATTGGGTAGTGGGAATACTTTAATGTCTCCTACTCAATGGATTATTCAAGTGTTCGACTTCAAGTCCTTGTACTCACACTTGTTAGAATGTACTAGGTACCTTGGGGGCCATTTTCATTAATGGTGGTTTCCCTCGCATTTGTTAACAGTTCTCATCATTGACCGGTAATCAAATGGTTTCCTCCACGTTCAACTTCAGCTCCTTTATTCGCATGGTTAGGATTTGTACCTTTGGGAGGTTTGGATTGAAGACCTTGGGCCGACAGTAGCATCGTCATTTTGCTATTTCCCAAGTTGCGCAAGACCTTATTACACTTTATATGAAATTTTGCTGAGACATAGATCCACCTTGTATTTTTGTGACTATGATCGATTGTCGAGTATGGATCCACCTTGTTCATTTGTGGCCATGACTCCTTTAGATTTGATATGGCACCTTTTTTCATATTGAGCGACCATGATAGTTTCATCAATTATACATATGTTGGATCCACCTGTATCTTTATGGCGATGTTTTGTATATGGACTTGTATGTCCCAGAGACCAGTTTTGTTTGACATTTATCTCTCTTTCAGGTACCTTTGTTCGAGCCTTTTGATCTTGGATTCTCTGCTCTCTCCATACTCAACTGTTTCCTTTATAATGTATTTTGTCTATCGTCTTCCCCTCTAACCTCATACATTAGGGGGCATTTGTTATAGCTCAAAATGACACATTTCTACATGTGACCACTTTTCCATGATTTCATCGCATGCTGACACTTCCATGATGACACTTCATGAAATTCACTGAAAAAACACCTAACTTGGAGGACCCATATCTTGAGTTTTGTAACTCTGTTTGACCTCATCTCTATAGCGTTGGAAAGGTATCTGTTTTAGTTAAAAAAAATTCAGAAGACACCAAAGTTTGAAAATGCCTAGAAGTATTGCTATGTTAATTTTCCTTTACAACACTCACCAATGCCACCCTACAACATTTAAACAGTAAGATAACTCATACAATTTACTACTATGTTAATTTTCATTAATATTGCACGAGATTTTCATAAACTAATCAATCTTACCGTGAACACAATAGGTTGGTCCTGGGGGTTGGCAAGTGGAGCAATCGACTGGTCCTCAAGGGTGGTAGGTGGAGCAATGAGATGTACAACCTACTATGATGCTAGGGTGGATGGCATAGCGGAGGATGTAGCCACATCGACGTTGGCTACAACACTATGCGGCACAGTGGGAGAGGGTGTGGAATGGAGTGGGTGAAGTGGTGATGTACAACGATAAATGCCAACTGGATGTAGAATGGAATGGGCCACCCTGGGAGAGGAAACGAGGGTGGTGGGGGAATATGGGGGAGGGGGATGAGGTCTAGGATGGGGTGGAGGGATGGGTGAATGTGGATGGATGGTGTAATGTGGTCGAAGGGGGGAGGGTGGAAACATGGGAAACTACAAGGGAAGGGGGGAGGGGGGGAGGATCTGGATGGAAGTATGGTGGTGGGTGGAAGGCAAGGGATGGATGGAACGGGATGGGGAGGGATGCAGGGAAAGAGACATGTATGCCAGGGGCTACACCTGGCATATATGGTGGGAAAAAGGCATTCGGTGGAGATATAGTGACACCGACGTGCCTATGTAGTGGGACCTGCATACATATTCATGGCATCATGTATTAGTACATAAAAAATATAACTATACAAATCTAAGACATCAAAACTAAAATTAAATTTATACTTTATTACAAAATACTTGCTCATGAGGGGATTTGCTGATCTCGGGTGGGGATGGCTGGTCACTCAATCCTGCGGACACCTGTTCATTTGCACAAAAATATTTAGATTCAGTTAGTAAATATTATCTAAATATGGGCCAACAATTTAAATAAATATGCGACGATTAACAAGAACTCATTTAGTGATACAATAGAAGTCACAAATCAATCAAGCAACATAACATCAATGATATGATAGTGATAATAACAGTCCCAAACTTGCATAATAATTTTTCTTTTAATTTATGACTTTGAGGGATGTTACATTTTTCTCTATTTTAGAGAGACACATATCCACAAATTTTGGATATACCAGTGCTATAATGCTCTCTCATTCGAGCCCTATATTTGCTCAAACTGTTTATCTCATTGTGGGCAATGTTGATAGGTTCTATAATGTTTTGTATTGATGTGGCGAGGGAAACCCAAGAGGGTTCCCTCGTGTTCTTCAATTCATCACTCAAAATTATTAATTGGTTTAAATCCCCGTGTAATTCATCTTCGGGGCTTTCTTCTTAGTTTAATTCGGGGTTTGGGTCCTCTATTTTGTTTGTTTCATTCCTTTCTTGGGATGGTTCTGTTGAGGCCTGGAAGTTTGTAGGCGGCAATAGTAAAGGATTCTCCCCAATCAATGTTCCCAACTATCCCGTTGACTGTTTGGTATAGGGAATCCATCCGGTTTGCGGTCCGGCCACCGTAGGTCAAAGTTACAAAACAAAGGGTTTTACCGGTTGCGGCCCGGTCCACCGAGTTTTTGTATTTTTTTGACTTAATGAATGCCATGCAAATGCCTAACTAACAATGAAAGGTGATAAAGATGCAAGGAACTACACAATGTGATGTGCAGGTTCTTACCTCTCATCTTAGGCTCACCGGCACCTGAATCACACATGCATTAATGAAAAGAACTAACTATCTATCTATCTATCTACCTATCCTCGGGGAGCAAGAATGTGATTTATGTATGAGTAATGTGTATGTGCACGCATAATAAAAAGCAATTACAAATAGCTGATATTCCTTATTACATGCATGAGTAATTAAAGATATTTCAACAACCAGATAGTTAATTGTTGTATAAATAGCGTACATTACTCATGGTGGTCATTTTAGAAAATAAATCAGAAATCATTTAAACAAAGACAGAGGTCGTAAAGTTAGAACGATCTCACGATTCATGGACACAATGCTGAAAAACAAAATAGTTCATCTTTCAATTGTCCACTGCACAACATTTGAAATCCCACCAATCTTTCTTCAACAGGCAAACCAAATACTTTATTGCAAAGAGAAGTAGTTCTTCTTACAATAACCTTTCCATTCTAATTGGGAAAAAATTCCTCTTTTCTTCTACATCCTCTATATTTATACAAAAAGGTTAAATGGTTGGGCTGCCCAAAGGAACCTTTGGGCTTCCCAACGCTTAACATTTTCTCAAAAGTTTTTTTTTCTTTTTTTTTTCTTTTTCAAAACTATTACAAATGCAAAATGTGTCCCATCCTTCACATGGAGGGACCCACTTGGGCTTCTACAAACTTTTTCCACGCTAAATCCTTAGCAGCGATGCCTTCAAATGTGCCAGGCTCCAAGAAGAAGTGAATATTGATTTCAAATTTTTCCACTTGTTTCTTCATGGCCTCGATCTTGGCGGGGCTCAACTGGAGCTGATATTCCAAGAACTGCAAACTAACGGCTGAGTGACCTACTTAATTCCTCAGAATTTGATCGTCAATGGCCTTAAGCTGTTGCGTTCTGGCCTCTACATCCTGATATCTCCTGTGCAATATTTTTGTGAAGTTTTTATGGTCTGGGAACTCATCGAGCCTGAGTTTAGCCTCTGTCTGACACCGGGTGTACATGTTAAGGAGCCTTCTGAAGTATTCTGAGCATGCTCCCTGCACCCTTTTGACAGTCTTCTTGAAGTCTTCAACTGTGCTGACAGCGAACTCTACTAGGTCATGATCTCTCTGGAGGGCTTGATGGTCCCTTGACGGTAGTTCTGCTGGAGTCTCTGCATTGCCTTCCAGCCTCGCCATTCTGGCATTTAGGACCTCAAGAACATCTTGGGCTCTATCCACGAAGTATGAGGAAGTTTCCATGATTTCCTCTAACCGGCCATCGATCTGAAGGAATTTGCACCTTTCCTCCTCCAGAGCAGTCTGTAACTGCAGCATCCTAGCTTTATGGGCCAAGATATGCTCTTTAAATGGCTGGATATTAACCTGCTGTTCTCTCGCCAGTTCCAAAGCAGTGGTCAACGAAGAAATATGCTCCTGATGCTCCTTTTTCAGTTCTTGGGAGTGCAGATCATTGGCCTGCAAGAGGATCCTCAACTGCTCTTCCAACTCATCCACCTTTGTCAGTAACTGTCCCTTCTCACTCTTTAGATCTTGGCATTCCTGTTGTACTTTCTCTAGGGCCTCCTGTGCTGTTTCCTTGGCTTGCATTTCTACTTGGAGGGCCTGTACTTCATCCTTTGAGGATTCCAGTTCCCTTTGCATGTATTCATATTTCCTCTTGAGTCTGTTACCCTCTTCTCTCTCCTTCCTCAGTGTATCTTTCAGCTGAGCGGAGGTTTTCTTAGATGACTCCAGTTCAGTCATCACCCTGTTTATGTTATCTTCTGAGGAATCGATCATTGCAGCCCCGGCTCTCAGCGTGAACCTAGGATCCAGGTCTGTCCCTAACATGACAGATGTATCTGTTACCATCCTTCTTGGTAGATCTTCCGCTTCAACTTTCTTTTCCGTCCTTCTCATTATTCTCTTGGTGGCCCTATCATAATAGACAGTATTGAAGTCAGGGACTTCTTCTCCCTTTTTCTGGATGAAAGGCACTAGCTGGAGCGTAGGGGCCATAGGGGTGCTGGCAGCAGGTAGTTGAGAGGTCTACACCTCGAGGTTTTCCTCCTCCTGGGTCTGCCCTGTTTCTATTTTAGAAACTGGCCGCTGTGTCAGCTTTATTCTTTCAGCTTCCTGCTTTTGGAGCTCCTCATCGAGCTTTCTCTTTGCTTCTTCAGCTGCTTGTCTAGTTGCTTCTTCTGTTTCTTTGGCTGCCTCTTTTGCTTTCTCGGCTGCTTCTTGGGCAGCTTTTCTTTTTCCTTCTCATTAGCATTGTCATGTTAGGTGCATTTCGGAAGACAGATTCTTCCTTATCAAAGTGGTGAGTATACTCAAAATGTACTTTGTGTTCTTTACAATGCTCCACCACTTTACCGTGAGCATCATTCCTTCGGAAAGGCATCTCACCAAAATGGAATTTCCCCAATTCCTCTATGAATTCAGCAGCTTGTTTCACCTTGGTGAATTTGTAGCTACCTAGCTTGAATGGCAAAGGAGGGTATGCAGTCTTCTTCTGTTCAAATAGGAAATTACCTATTCCATCAATGAACACCTGCCTGACTGCCTCTTTGTGAATAATATAATCCGTTACGTATTGGGGCAGCAGTAAGGGGCATTTCGTGCCACCAAACATTCTGAAATGCATGCCATTGTCAGTCAAGTAATAGTCTGCATGTTCTCCTATTACCTGCATGGCCTCCTCTGACATACAGTCACATTCCTTCCAGAAAATGAGTGTGTAGAGTGGCATAATGAATTGCTCGCAGACCTCCCTGTAATGGCTATGGTACTGGTGAGCCCACAATGGTCTATAAGCGGCATACACAGGAATTCTTTCCCTATCCCAGATGCACTTGAGACCGGGGAAAGGCTGGTTGCACAGTATGCAGTCTATCAATATTGAACTCATATAGAATTTGGATCTTTTCTGGGCTTCTTCTCCCAAGGCTGCAACCAAGCAAGAAGAAAGACTGCTTGATACAAGGCTGGCCCAATTGAAGACTGTTCCTTGGGTTGCCACATGAAAAATAATGGGTATCCATTCAAATTTGAAGAGTCTGCCATGAGCTCTCCCAAAGATCCTATTAAGCATCAGAGCTATAAATCTGTAAGGAGCCCTCAAGCTCGTTGTATCATACTCACCGGTTGGTCTGTATCGGTAAAGCTTTCTCTGCAAGAGCATTTTCTTAAGAGTTTCCACCAGGTCCATCCTGATGTTGTCCATCCAATCATCAGATAAGAAAACCTGGGCTTCTGGTAGGTGATAAGCCAACGCCACATATTCGGGGCTAAATGCAGCATAGCCCTGTCCTTCAACATTTCCTATGATCATTGTGGTTGTATCTGCCTGGGGCAGAATCCAGCCAATTACCTCAGAGCATGGGAACAACTCTGGTCTAGTGGCAACTTTCATGATAGAAGATTTCTCTATGTTAGCATAGATGGGTTCTTCTTCGAGACCCATGTCAGGAACCTCCCTGCGGGAAATTAATCTATATATTTCACCCCATTTGTACTCGGGTTCAACGCCAGAAACACATTAAGTGTCTCCATATATGTATTCGATCTTCGTGACAACCTCCACCTCTGGCCCTTCTTCGACCACAAGGGCCTTCTTCTTCTGCCTTTTGGACATGGTGGATTCGAATTCTTCCTGCCATATATAACATTGTCATATTGAGAAATACAAGATGCAAACCTTTATATGAAAATGTGCAATGTTTTACTTCGTTTATGTGTATCTTGACAGCATTTTGTAGAAAAAAAATATGTGGGTATGGATAGCCTGAAATGGCCTAACTAATCAGGACAGTTAAAACCAAAGTGCATCATTCAAATGACCTTGTCTATATCTAGCATGGTGCAAAACATTGCTGTATGATATTAAATCATTCCATCAACCATCCCCTAGACTGCAACAAAGCTACATCCATGTGAAATGTGCCATTTTCATGTGTTTAATGTGATAGCAGGTAGAGAAACAAATGCATGTACGTCAAATGCAGGGTGCAGTATTTATCAATTTGGTCTAATGCACAGCAAACAAAGAAAAGGGTTAAATGTATCAAGATCGCGCTCGTTGCCTATGTTTTCCAAAATCAAACATTTTAACAATAAAACCCGGCAGACATAAAACTGATGAAGACTCATGTGGTTTGCAGCAGAATAGTTACATTAACTCGACTACACATTTCGCTCTCTGCGGGGATTATTGTCACTTTTCTGCACATGACGCTTCCATTAAAACCACTACCCACAAGGTTCCCACTTAACAAACTAAAACAATGCATATCCCTTTAAACCATCTAGGGTTTTAGGAGACTAAGCATAAATGGGCTGCGCGAGTTTGCAAGGGAAGCTACATGCGACAGCAATGGTGCTTATGCCCATGCGCTCACGGCTATCAACTACAAACTGCGGCGGATCCCTTCCAACCGGCTAAGGTGTCAAACCATGATGCACAGAACAGAGCGGCAAAATAAGAGCTCGAGGAAGCAGGTAAAATGAAGGCTACACTCGCGATGAGAAACAACAGGTACTACAGAAAACGCATATACACCCCCCCCTTCCTGCACAATCATCACTATCCAGGAAAGCTTGGTGCAGACGACGTAACGGTCGTCTGCACCAAACCCCCGTGTCTACGCGCGGGGTTTGCAAACAAGGCCGCGGGCCTAAATAATCATTCTGTGGGTTAAAAAAAATGCCCCACTGATAGTCAAAATATACACCCCCCCCCCCCCCCCCACCTATATAGGTGTTAAAAAACGGAGTAGGAAAACAGCTGGGGAAAAACTACCGCAACCAAAACTGTCCATATAAAACTTTATCAAATGCTTCAACGGAATAGGAGAAGGTGAATATAACCTACCTGGCACGGATGTATCCGACGTGGAGAGGATTGGCAAGTTTCCTGGTGGAGACACCTATACTGAGCGTACCGCAACGAAGGACCGGCCAAGCGCGACAGCACGACAATGACGAGCGCAGCAGTTAAAAAAAAACAATAGAATAATAACTTGCCCTCCCCTCGTATATATAGACTGATCCGCACGTGCGATGTAACATATCGGACGGGAGCCCATTTTGAATCGAAAGGTAAGAACGCGAATCCCTCCGCAACGGTGGAAGGCCGTAACGTCAATCCGTCCACAGCGGTGGGTAAGGCGGGAAAACTCATGATCGGAAGTCGGAGGACTTAGAATCGGAGGACGAAAGCTTAAACCTTTCCGCAACGGCGGAAGAAAAGATCGTAAAGGCTTCCGCTTGGGTTAAACATCGAGTAGCAATTTAAAAATCGGCCGTCGGATGGATTTAGAATCGGAGGACGAAAGCTTAAACCTTTCCGCAACGGGGAAGACTTACATGAAAAAGGTTCCGACTCAAACTCAAAAGCAGTCGAACAAATCGCTCGAACCAGGAGAAAAACGAAAGTCGAAATTGAAAACCTATCCGCAATGACGGAAGGAAAGATCATAAAGGCCTCCGATACCAAACAAAAAGCATCCAACGTGGAAAACCCAACGGGTCGGAAGTCGGAGGGTTCTCTCTTCGCAAAGCAAAAAACCATCCATAACTATGGAAGACTAAAGCTGGGATCCATCCGCAACATTAGAAAATAAAAACAGAACATCTTCTGATTCCAGCATGTTTTCAAATACGCTTAAGGGCAGTGATAGGATTCGAACAAAAAACGGATGACTTAAGGCATCAAAGGAAGAAATCAAAACAATGGGTAGCTCAATCCAAGCATAAGCAAAGTCTTCCTGAAAAGTTCTTAGACCAATTTCAAACAAACAATCAAACTAATCCAAGCAAAGGAGGGTCCTAAAAATTTTTAGAATTTTGGGAAAATGTTGCAGCTGCAACAGGTTCATTGGTATTTGTCATTGTGGTTAGGTTATTTGTACCTGCGGTATTAAATTTTGCCCATTTCAATTGATTTTCATTTTTTTTAATTTTGTATTTTATTTTAAAAACAATAAAAACAATGAAATAAACAAAAAAAATTGCATTCCTTCTCTATTTACCTTACTCCAACATCGTTTTAGGCAATTTGCACAAGTCCGTTGGGCTCCTTGGGGGTCGATTTCGTCTCCTTGGGGGTCATTGTCTCCTCCTTGCATGCTCACGGGTGGCTATAAAACAAAAAGCAATGCCCGTTTTTTTGTTTTTGTTTTGTTTTTTAAAACACAGGGACGTGCGCGTGTCCCTGTTTGCGATCGCACCCAACACGCACGCACGTCCACATGTGCGTGGGCGCATATGCATACGAGCGCGTCCACATGCATGTGCGCACTCCTATTGCCTATGCTGGAAATACAGCGTGGAGGTTCACCATTGCCAAAGCGGGAGCACATGCGTGCATCTAGGAGGTGCGTGCATGTTGTCGATTAGGTCTGCTCGTGCGCTCCCATTGCATTATATTTGGGTAGTAGGTTCTTGCGGGTGCTCTTGTATCATCCATGTCTGTAGTTGCATACTAAAATCATTGTAAAAACAATTATGCAGTAATAGAAAGTGTTGGTGGTTTTCCCTATTGGGTTTCCACGATAAATTTTTGTTTTGTGTGTTTTGTTGATCATGCGTGTCTAATATTCCAACAAAATTATATTTACCAAATCCAACTGGAAGCGGGCTCCAACCCCCTGTAGGTATTTTCCAGCTCCAACCCCCTAATTATATTTACCAGCTGCGACTGAAAAGAGGATCCAACGCCTGTAGGTATTTTCCATCTCCAACTACAAGGAGGATACAATCCCCTAATACTTGCCCCTTCTAACCTACATCATAAGAAATAAGTGTGTATTAGATAACTAGAGAATATGAATTACCTTACGTTCGATGTATGTCTTCACCAAACTGCAACTGCAGTAAAACTTCTGGTTTATGTCTTGTCTTTGATTATCTGCGACAAGAAAGCCAATTTCCATATCTGCAATTTGTGATAATCACTGTGACACAGTCTACAAGCACTGGACTATTTCCACAATATGTGATCTTTGTTTCTGTGTTGATCAGTGTTCCAAACTTAGTCACTTCCGTGTGTCCATGATTTGCATCATATACTGAGTAAAACTTTGCACATCCTCAATGTGGGTATCCTACTATTTGGTGCACTTCTTTCTGTACATCATCTGCTGTTTTGTGCAATTTTAGCTTTGTGATACAAATTCCTTTGTGATAATCGAGCCATTGATACCCCAAATAAATCCAATTTTCATTCCACACTTTTACATCAACATATCTACCTCTTACTTATTTTTACTCTTTTCTAGTGGAAGAAATGTGTCCGCAAGTTGAAATTCATTTTAGTTGAATGATGCCCCAGAATGTTTGCGTCTTTCCTTAATCTGACTTTAAAATTCTTCGTATGTGTTTCTTCGAGTGACTTTCAATGCCCTTTTGTCACATGAGATTGTGTTGTCTTTTGACATCAATCTGGATCGTGTTCGTTTTGTCATTTGACAACACAATTCTAAACCTTCATTATTCATTGACATTTTGACATCAATTACAACTAAAGGTTCACCATGCTGAGAAAATAATAGACGACCATCTTATCATGGTAGCTACACCCTCCATTGAAGGTCTCAGAAAAATCATGTTAAAGGTTTCGTGAATGTGCTGGTACGCATCCAAAAAAATATTATAATAAATATATATTCAGTGAGCGTGTGTCTTCTAATTATGTAATGGACATTAAAGCTGATGATAATTGTGACAACTCAGACTCTCTTTAGATGGCTCTCACGTATATTTGCAAATGACATGTAATACTTGGTGCTCTGGACATTGAGAGACACCCATGTGGATTCAAATATTTGAAATGCTAGCCATTGAGTCGTCTAAGATTGAACCCAAGCAAGGCATGGCCAAGTAATATAACATCATATGGTTTTGGTTTGATTTGTGCTCAAGCAGCGTTTCAACATATTTTGTGAAGGAAATGATCTGTTATCGTACCTTTAGCAGAGAAAAATGAAGAATGTGTACAAATTATAAATTGTTTGGCACTGGCCACGATCGATTACCAAGCTCTCTTTTTTGGAAGTCATGAGAAAAGAGGAGATACCATAAATCAGTTCGTAGCCTTTTAATTTCATTACAAAATTACAAGAAGAAAGTGGTTTCCTATCAGCTATCAATTCGTAGCCTTTTAATTTCATTACACAATTACAAGAAGAAAGTGGATTCGTATCAGCTATTATTACGGTACATTCAAGCCATCCAACTGACCAACAGTGAAGTCAATAATTGACTTCGCTATTGGTTTGTTGGATAGTTTGCTATTGATTAGTTGGATGGCCTGAACTTACATGTTTTTTAAACTCAGGTTTAGGCTACAACTAATTAGAAATTGATAAATTTGTTCCTATGAAGTTTTAAATGACTTATCGACACTTTTACGGTAGAGGATGAGGAATTTGAAACAAATTTTTATATTCTCTACAAAATCAAAATAATAATTTAAGAAGGAAGAGCTTTCAGTGCCATGACCTAGCTTCCAGTTGTCAAAAGTCAATGGAACTCATATTCTTTTTATGTGTTTTTGGTCTATCTAAGAAAAATTTCGTCAAAAGCCTTTCCTCATATTTAGTTGATGCAGTGAACAACAACATTATTTTCAATCCTCATCCAAGTTTATTCTCATTGAAGTCCTTCAATGAAGCAGGGCCAGGATTACAAGGTCTTTTGATTAATAAATCATCCAGATCGATAAAAATACAGTCTTGGGATAAAAATACTTAGAAATTCCCATGCCATGGAGAGACTGTAGGAACAAATCAAATCCATGGTCGTAAAAATTCAGATGTTGCAAACGTGAAATACTTCCAATGTGTGGCGAGGGGAATTGCGATTATACCCAACGACGCCTCTAAAATGTTCCCATGAATCTGCAGAGACTATGACAACAGGAGGAGGATACCATACACCTAATATGCTGATTTGTGCCATGTTCCCTTCGTTGCAGCATTGTGCCCATCTGCCAGTTAGAGATTTGTTATTTTAATTTTTTTATGTTAAACTAAAACTATGTTGGTCTCTCCCATGTTCTGAAGTATATTGTCAATAGTGATGGTCTATAGTTACCGTAATTACGAAATGCTTATATATTTAATTAAAAATGCTTTGCATCTTTAACTTCACATCGCTTTTTCTTTACATTAGTTTCTCTCACAACTTATGAGCGCGACTCCCGTCTGGGATAGGACAAGTGGGAGCCTTGGTGGGGCTATTATTTGTCATGTCGACCAAATTGATTACGCTGGAGAATGACCTCCTTTTTATCATTTTTTAAGAACATGTCTCCTTATTTCGCTAGTCTCTAGGGGTAGCTGGTATTGGCTATATTTCACACACAAAAATGTTGTAACCCAATTTTATAGCTTAAATACAAGTATAATTTGGACTCTATTCACAGGGGTGGGGTATTAACCTTGGAAGTGTGTAATCTGGACTCTATTCACGGGGGTGGGGGTATTAACCCTGGAAGTGTGTAATCTAGACTCTGTAAATTCATACAAGGGTGATCTTTAACTTTTCAATATCTTGGTGACAATATGGGGTTAGGGTTTGTGCTGGTGTAGTAGAACCATAGAGGCTAGCTTACAACAGAAATTTCAATGCCCTCCATACCATTGCTCGTGGCGTCTGGACTCCCTGAGCTTCGTTATGTATTAGCCACCTATCTTTTCATTTCCTTTGTTTGGAGCGTGGTATTGGCTAACTTGGTGCTTTCCCTATTCTGTGCCTACCTTCACGAGATTATGTCACCCTTTTGGTGATTTTGGATTCTGCATGGAACCTTTGGAATTGGCGTTCTATGCTCCACCACCTTTAACCATTTGACCAACATTAAGGCCAATGAATTTTCGGCTCGGAGGACCAAGAGTCTTCACTGGACCTGATTTTTCAGAGTACTTTGATTCCTGGCACTACTGAATATCTTCAGGCTTGACATTTGAGGTATTTCTTGTTGCCCCTGTTATAGTTTGTTATTTCCTTGGATTAAGGAACATTGGGGGTTTTACTGTAGATGACTTTGTATGTTGGCATTTTTACTACATGGAGTTCACCCTCTCTCGAGAGTTAGTACCAACCATATAAAAAAAGTGGGAAGCATATTTATATTGTTTATCCTCTGGGTATTTGGGTAGACTATCGGTCCTCCATCTGGGATCTCTTCTTTTTTACTGTAGGGTTTGTCGGTTTGGCCTTTGGTTTCTTGGGTCCTTTCTTGCTCTATATCTGCAGCTGAATTAGCGACGGCCTTGTTTACTATTGGGGTTGTCGATATGGAGTCATCGGAGCTTTATCCCCCCAGTGGTCCTTCTAGAGAATCTGACTGATCCTCACAGTATTCCCTGCGTAGAAAAGACAAACAAATGAAATCCTTGGATTCCAAGTGTCGTTTTGTGTTGGGTAAGGACGTCATGATAGATAGGGTTTCAGAACTTTGTCGTCAGGCCTTGATCGGGTGGCTAGAATATGTTAATATGAACAAGGATGAGTGAGTAGCCAGGGCCACTGTCCATTGGAAACCTATCCTAAACTATGTCTGACCATTAGTCTCCTTGCAAATAAGTGGCTGGTCATTGTCTTTATCAAATATGTGGATTCTTCTCGCATATTGAACTCTCTTTGGACCATAGAAAACAACTCTCTGGTTCTCAGTCGTTGGCACACCAGAGTTGACCCTTTCGAGGAAAGAGTCGTTAAGCATGATCTCTGGGTTCTATTTCTTGCCCTGCCCTTCCCTCTATGGCATAACGACTTCCTGATAGGATTGGCTAATACCTTGGGTATATTTGTGGCTCTGGAAAAGGATTTTCACCTCCTTTTCAATAAATGAATGGCCAAAGTCTTGGTAGAACTGGATGTATCCAAAGGGCTCTTACCCGAGATTGAAATCGACTGTGGTAGCTCCATTCTTGTTTAGAGATTGGATTATTTGAATGTACCTTTTCGTTGTAGTTATTGCTGGGAAATGGTACATTTAAAGAAGAATTGTACTTCTCTTCGACATGGTAGGCCATTACATCTTGGCTTTACTGACAATGAACCTTCTTCTGACTCATAGAGGGATGTTTCTCCTCTTGCCAATTCCTCTGATGCTCCTACCGCCCAGGTCCCTATGACTCTATGACTATCTTTGGAGATATTACTAGTGTGGGCCTACACGTTATCCAGGATATTGAAAACCAAGCAAGAGCTTCTTCAGTCCTAACTCCTAGCCTTGCACCTTCACCTTCCTTAACCTCTTCCCCTGTACCCTTAGCATTACCTACTCAACCTTCATATGATTCTCCTGCAAGGTCTTCACCTACTCCACAACCTCCTTTGATCCATACTTCGATTGCCTCTCCTAAGTCTCCCCCACCCTTCACTTTGGAGGAGTTCCCCCCCTTCAATGCACCTTTTCACCTTTCATTTCATATGCTCCTCTTACTCTAACTTCCTCACATGCTTTTATGGATCCCTCTCTTCTAAAAAGACATTTTTTTAGATAAATCTCCCATCTCCCCTTCTACTTTGCCTCTGGAATCTATCAGGTTTGAAAATGTTACTATCAGGAAATCAAGAAAAAATAAGCCCTCTGAAGCCTCTGGACCCTCTAGCCTATATACTCCTCTCTCTGCTAGAATCAAAGCAGTGGCTAGAACCCTTAACTCTCCTTAGGTACTTAGAGCACAATCACCTACCTCCCCGGTTGACCCATGAGGATTATATCTATGAACATTCGTGCGTTTGGGGGACCCACCAAACTAAGAGCCCTCACTTCTCTCTTCTCTGCTCTGAAAGATGATATGATACTGCTACAAGAAACTATGTGTGATCACATCTCTACTCTTCTAAAATTTTCTAAGATGAAGCCTGGTTGGGAATTATGTGCTCTGGATTCCCAAGGCCTCTTTGGAGGTCTACTTACTAGCTGGAACCCTCACTTAACTCGTTGTAATGCCTATCACTCCTTTGTTGGTATATTAATTAAAGCTAGGTTCAAAGGCACTGATTTTGTCTTTTCCATTTTGAATTGCTATGGACCCTATACTAACAGGGTTTTATTATGGGACAATGTTGTTGCGAGTGGATTATTAGACTACCCAACCGAATCCTTGCTGGGGACCTGAATTTCACTCTCTCAGATGCAAAGATTTGGGGAAGGAAAGCACGTATGGACCCACTGGTTCATTATTTTACTAGTCTTATGGCTAACTCTAATCTGGTGGACTTGGCTCCACTTTACCCTGGTCCTACTTGGAGAAATGGAAGGTCAGGCACAGATGGTGTCAGTAAACGCATTGATATATTCCTGGCTTCTATGCAGGCTATACCTATTCTTTATAACTATAAGTCTTGGATTCACCCCTCAGAAATCTCTGACCATTATCCTATCTGCCTTGAATGGATCACTGTTCCTCGATGTCACCTACACCCTTTAAAATTCAATAGGGCTTGGCTTTTGGAAAAAAAATTATCTGTGATTGTCCATACATCTTGGAACACCCCTCTCCGTTCCCTTTTGGACCCTATGTATGCACTTACTTTTAATCTCAAAAAACTGAAGGAGACAGTCAAGGCTTGGGAAAAAAACATGAACCAGACTAGAGATATTGAATCTCGGGAAGTTGACCTTGCCATTCACTCTCTACTTACTTCTCATTCCTATGGCATCTTGTCTGCTTTTGAAACCACACAGCTGTCCCTTTTGAAAGCTAGAAAGGATTCTCTGTTGACCCATCAGATTCTAACTTGGAAACTTGAAAGCAAAATTGATTGGATTAATGAAGGGGATGCAAATACTAAATTCTTCCACACTTATGCCTCCACTAGAAGGAATTCAAATTCCATTTGGGGTTTAAAGAACTAGTTTGGTGAGATGATTGAGGATGATACATAGCTCAAACACCTTAGTGTCAGTCACTTCACTAAACTTTTCTCTGATGATGGGTTAACCAATATTGAAGATCAACTTAAGGTTGTTAGGCTGTTTCCATCTATGGTCCTTGAGGAGGAAAAAGAATCTTTCCTGTCAGATTTATCACTTTTATAGATTGAAGGTGTTCTTAGGGGATTCAAAAAGGACAAAAGTCTTGGTCCAGATGGTTGGCCTATATAATTCCACCTGTATTTTTTCGAACTTGTTGGTTAGGACATCATCCAGGCTGTTAAGCAGTCTCGTATTGAAGGTAGGGTTACTAGTTCACTTAATGCAACTTTCATCACACTTATTCTCAAATGTGATAAGCCTACCACCTTTGCAAAGTTTAGGCCTATTTCTCTTTCCAATCTGGTTTATAAGGTGATTTCAAAACTTGCAGCCATCAGACTTAAGCCTATTCCTGACAGAGCCATTTCTTGGAATCAGTTTGGCTTCCTTCACAACAGGCAGATTGTTGAGCCTATTGGCATTACCCAAGAAGTAATGCATACTATCAATTTGGAAAAAAGGCATGTTTTTATCCTTAAGCTTGACCTTGTCAAGGCTTTTGATAGGGTTAACTGGACTTTCCTTAGACTGGTACTTCTCCATATCGGTATTCCTATCATATGTGTTAACTAGATCATGGGTTGTGTGGAATATTGCAATTTTGCGGTACTTGTTAATGGCGCCCCCTCAAAATTATTCCAGGGTTCGAGAGGCATTAGATAGGGATGTCCCCTCTCTGCTCTCCTTTTTATTCTGATTATTGAAATCCTAATCCTTCTGATCACCCATGCTCACCATACTGGATATATTGTGGGTATTAAAGTTTCCTCTACTCTGAATCTCACACATCTGTTATTTGTAGACGATGTTATATTGTTTGGGATGGGGACAGTTGAGGAATGGCAACACTTTAAAGCACTTTTAGATCTCTTCTGCTCTATTACTGGGATGAAAATTAGCGAGGATAAATCATCTTTTTTGTACAATGAAAGTTGATGTACTTACCAGAACAAATGTTGAAGCTTTTCTTCCATTCAAAATGGAACCTTTGTCAATTGGTTTTAAGTATCTGGGCTATTATTTGAAACCTTCGGGTTATCATGTTAATGACTGGCGTTGGCTCATAAACAAATTTGAAAAATAATAATTAGTCACTGGGCTTACAGACTCTTATCCCTTGGAGGTAGATTGATTCTGGTGAAAGCAGTTTGATGGGGTTGGATGTATATTGGCTTACATTGGCAAGGATGCCTAAAACTATTTTGAACTACCTAAGGCGTGCTATCTTCAACTTTATTTGGGGAAATTCACAAGGCAAAACAAGGTGTCACTTGGTGGATTGGCAAGTGATCTCCAGACCATATGATCGAGGTGGTTGGAATATCTTGAATCTTCAGTGGTTCAGTTTGGAACTCAGACTCAAATGTTTTTGGATGGTATTTGGTCCCACATCATCAAATTTAAATATCTTAAAAGCAGGCCTGTTGTGGAGTGGATCCATTCACAAACATTTTCTGTACAAGGAACTTCTTACATTTGGAACAGCTTCATTAGATCTCTGTCATGGATCACACGATATTTGGGTTAGAGGGTGGGTAATGGTAAAGATATTAAGATTGGGGTTGATCCCATAGTTGGGTTAAACTCAGACTTTGTATTACCGGAGGAACTTAGGACCTACCTGGAGGAATTTGGTATTTCCTCTCTTGTTGATGCACACTACTGGGGTATTGATCTCATTGACCATCAGTATTGGCTTACTACTGAGGACCTTGACCTAGGGGGCTCATGGAAAGTATTGTGGACAAACTACATAGAAGGGCTTTCCCATGGCTGCATACGACTGAGTAATCAACCTGACTCTCAGGCATGGATGCATAACAAGCATCTGGGGTAGGTCACTGCTCGGTTAGCATATGAATCTATTGCCACTAATCATTGCCTCGATACTTTAGAAAATATCATGGTTGTTATCTAGAAATTTAACTTATCTCTAAAAGTGATCTGTTTTCTTTGGCTGTGCATAGCCAATCGGATAAACTCTTGGGATAACCTACAAAAAAAGGGTTGGATTGGTTCAAATTATTGCAGCTTGTGCTCAGGGGATGCAAAATCTGCCAATCACTTATTTGTTCCCTGCAGGTTTACCAAGGAAGTCATTGATGGACTTAGTATAGCACTCCAATGTGTCACCATTTGGTATGAGCCTTCTATTAAAGATAATCTAGCTCAATGGACTGGCAAGGAAAAATATTTGCAGTAAATTCCCCTCATTATCACATGGCAGCTCTGGCTCTTGCGTAACAGAGTTATTTTTTAAAATTGCAAGTCTTCATCGAAGCACACAATTCACCTCATTCTGGATTAGCTTTAGAGATATAAAGTGAGGATAGTTGAAAGACCTCACAGGAATTTAATTGGAAAGGCACCAATATATGAATTTCCAGTCGATTTTTTTGATGGAGCCTCAGGAATTAGAACTGGAGGCATTGGTGTACTTATTATGTTAAGAAATGAACATCATTTTCATTTGAAATTAGGCTGTGGACAAACTACAAATACATGGTTTGAACTTTTTTCCCTTTGGGTTCTTTTGGTCTTCTCTAAAATTATTGGACTTCCTTATCTACATATCAGAGGGGACTTTGCAGTATTCATTAATTGGTTTAATGGGAAGGCTTCCCTTGAAGCCCTGGAGCTGATAGGATGGTATCTTGAGATTTTGGCTCTTCGATCTTTCTTTATCCATCTCGAATAATCTCATGTCTACAAAGAATTCAATGTCCGAGAAGACAGCCTATCTAAGGAGGCACTTCTTTTGACATTTGGGATCTTATATTTCATGGAATTTATTGAAGAAGTATGCCATTTTTATGGCTTTGTTCAGCTCTTTTGAATTTTGACATTCCTCCCTTCACTTCTGGGGGATTGATTTTGAGCTATCATCCTTGGATGATCTGGGGGGCTGGTTCTCGCCTTTTTTGTGTTGTATTATCCCAGTAGTGTCTTCTTAGATTCGTTGGTCACCATAGACATGAATCCAGTTAGCTGAGTTGATTCGAGATGGAGATTGGAAGATTGCTAGATTTCCACTTCCTATGGAGATGCTTCCTTAGATATCTTCTATTTGCATAATCTGGAGCTGTGAATGAGCTTTTGTACTTGGTTGTAAAATGAACTTGTTCCTTTGATGGAACTCCATGTTCCTTCTCGGTTGATGCTTCCTTCAGGCTTGCCATTCTATACTTGAGATGTGGTTGAGCACCTGCTCCTGGCTACTGGCCTGTCTTTCTATTGTATCTGTACTCTTATGGCAGCACAAAGGTTACCTTTGATTTAGATGAATAACAAGGAACTGTTATTTTTTCCCTAGAAAAAAAATTCATACCAGGGGTTTTTAATTTTCAAGTCTATAAGTAGTAGATCGAACATGTCAACTCTTGTGCATGCAGCTGAGCGACATAGAAATCCCTTCCTTTGACTAATTCATTTCTTTTCAACTGCATTAGATTGAATTTATTTAACCCCGGCTTCACTTTCGCTTATGAATGCATTATCGCCTCTACTTAACCATCGTGGTGTATCAACTATTCACATTCCATTAATCTTTGTCATCTAACTGCCCATTTTCATATTGGTTATATATATTTGATTTTCATGTATGTTAACTACCCATTTTCATATCGGTTATATATATTTGATTTTCATGTATGTTTTTTTTTTTTTGACAATAACATAGGGGTAGTATATTGGGATCCGGTAAAACAGCTACCGGGTACTGTGATACACACATACAGTGATGAAACACTGGATTCGATACCTCGGGGAATTCTTGGTATCTATTAGAATAGTGCCTTCTAGTTCTGGCATATTACAAAAATTAAAGAGAATGGCTATTTCAGCGAGTTTGTGCAGCTTCGTGTCATTACCTCCTTTCTGGATTGAATGATTTTTTTCCTTTTTGAGACTGTCTGCCACTCTGAGCTTTGCTCAATGGACTGAGGGCCTAACGAGCCTTTCTGGTCTTCATCTTCCGCGATATCGGCCCAGCTTGACCCCTGCTGGGCTAGCACTGGTGGCTTTGGAAGGATTTCAAGTGTTGGTGCCTCTTCCTTGGATGGGTCTTGAGCTGAGGTCGAGGCTGTCTCTGCAGATTCCGAGACTTTCTCCTTTTGCATTTCAGAGGTTTTTTCAGATTCCACTTCTTCTGAAGCCAGAGGTTCTTTTCTTTGCAGACCATGGACAGATTCTTCCCACCAAGTAGGATGATGGCTCCTGGTTGGTATTTTTTTCCCCAGGGACTTCTCGCAATTACGGGCTATGTGCCCTGTTTCAAAACATTTCCTGCACCTAAAACATAGGTTTTCATAGTCGAGCTTCTGATTTCTTGAGTAGTCTTTGCCCTGCAAAATGACTTCTGCAGGAAACCCTTTGCTAAAGTCCATTTCAACGTAGATCCACGCGAAGGTAGAGAAGGCTGGCTTAAATTCTGGGCTACTGCAAAGGAATCTGCCGAGACCGTTTCCTATTGCCCGAAGAGATTCGTCCCCCCAGAAGTGCAGGGGTAAATACGGAAGCCTGACCCAAATCGGAGCTGAAGAGAGGGATTCCGTTGAGGGATCGAAGGAGGGGGACCATGGCTGCATGGACAGACCGGCTCTGCCCCAAAACCAAGGCCCTGAGATGAGAACCTTTTCCTTGTCTCTTGAAGAGCCGAAAACCGCTACAAAAAACCCTTTGGCACAAGGGCAAGTAATAACTTTAGCATCGAGGAGAGGCACCCATTCAGAGGCAATCCAGGAATGGAGATCGGCGAGGGAAGGCCAGAAGCCATTGAACCTGCAGATTAGGGCAGCCGATCTGTAGTGGGAGGCATGGGCCAGAGCCTCTGGAGGGATCGGGACCACAATTGATGGGGCTTCCAGGACAGCAGTTGACTTGGGCAGCCCACCTTGACTAGAGACAATCTCTTTGAAGGAGGTCAGAACTGTTGTATCAGGGTGACCACCAGCTGAAGGCTTCACCAGGGGATTAGCAGAGAGAGGAAGAATCGAAGCATGGGAAGGGCTGCCACCGAGGAGAAAGCGAGGAGATTCGGCGGAGGCAGAGCTTAACAGAGGAGCCCCGGTGGAAATGGGCGCTGCAAGGGCACAACCAGGACGAGCTGGAGCCGCTGAGAAGACCCCAAGGAGGCCAGACCCGTCGACGGAGGGAGGAGAGGAGGTGGGGGCAGCTGCCATAGCCGACGCAGAGCTGGAGTCCTCGAGGGTTCCGTCGATCAACTAGTGGAACCAAGGTGATTTTCATGTATGTTAATGCTAGCTTTAGGTTGATTTTGAGGTTTTCTAAATTTGAAGGATGGAAGTCCTCTTCCTTCTTTTGTTTAGAATTTCAAAGGTCAATGCTATTCTTAAATATAGCTTAATTGTTTAATATAATTTTTAACTTGTTATGGTATCTTTATCTAAATATTCTCTCTAGCTTTTAGTTATCATTAGTTTTTCATTTTTTTTAATAAAAGCTCTTTTTATTACAACATAAATGAAAAAAACAATTAGTGTATTTTTTTAGTAAATGTTCTTATTTACCATGCAGGTATAATTATAGGAGCATAATTTGAGTACAAATATAGATATGAATATGATTAGATACGAAAAATACCTATAAAATATAAAAGTATACTGTTTATCTATAATAATTTTAAGTAAATATTCACAAATACTATAAATGTACATTTATATAATAAAATACAGAAATATATTTAAAAAAACTATAAAATCTAAACAACCTTAAATATGACCACTCTCTACAACTAGTTATTAATATTATTTTAATAAAAAAATATGACATTCCAAGGTATTTCACTTTATAGTATTTAAATAATTACAAGTTTTTTTTTTTTAAATTAGTTTTCAAAATATAATTGTCTACTAATAAAAATCTTTATCATTATTACACGTACACCAAATATTCTAAGAATTTGATTTTGTTCCCAATGATGAACATAAAAATACCAATACGATCGAGTTATGCTACTATGAATATAACCATGCAATTTAAGAAAAAAAAATCAACAAACTATGTTTTGGAATAGCTACAAGATCAAATAAGTTATTTTAAGCATTTTATATTTCATTGAATCCATCAAATCCATTTATATTTTTCTAACAAATAACACATAGTATCTATTTTATTTTATATGTTGTAAACACATTGAATTTAAAATATTGTTATGATTAATTTTTTTGGATCGTAATGAATGAAGATGTTACCATCATTTGCATTGAATTTGATTAAATATTTTTTCAGCTTAATGAATGAAGGATTAATTTAATCAATTATTGTATTGATATGCTTTTAAGAATATTGAGGGTTTTGGTTTCGCTTCAAATATTTCCTGGTTTTGCATTATGTGTAATCAGTGTAAGGATTATTGTATCTTAAATTTAAATGTTATTCAAATCAATATATAAATGAACAAAATTATCCATGATTATTAGTAAAAAAAAAAGATTTCCATGATTATTAAGAAACATCACAAGGAAATGAAGACTCACATGAGGAAATTTATAGGAAAGATATGAATCCAATGCCATCTACGTTAACAATTTTCTAAATTTATAAGCTAAACTTGGTTGCTACTTAAATTAAAGTAGCAATATTTTATGGATCACTTATATAAATCAAATAATGATACAAATAGTTTTTCACAATTTCTTAGCTTTCATGCATTTAAAGGCCGTGACATATAACCTTGGAAATAAATTTGATGTAAGTTATAATTAAATGAAGTAATAAAAGTAATTATCTATGAAACAAATATGCAAACTCATATATGTTAATACCAAGTAATTACATGAGTAATGGTCCCCAAAACAAATCTGCTCACCATAGATTTTGCATACATGCTCTTTTAAGTTATATAGTTACAATGATATACATGTATTCAACAAATTAAGTATTTATTACATAACGTACATCTATATAATGCTGGTTTGTTTGTTTATATATATATAAACAAAAAATACTGTATAAACTTGGTGGGTTAGTTTATTGATAGCCTACATCAATATAATACTTGGTGGGTTACTGATAAACTTGGTGGGTTTGTTTGTTTATTACATAAGGTACACTCAAATTACATATATAAACTTGGTGGGTTAGTTTATTGACTCTATTTTAAAATGAAGGAAGAAAAATATATGAATGTTTTGAACAATGTGTATTCTAATATATGTGTTAATTGAGGCTAAGTTAAATAGTTAAAATGAGAAGTTGTTATAATTTGTGTTATTTTATTATTATGACACATATATGTAAAGTAAAATATGTGTTAATTATGGCTAAGCTGAATAGTTAAAATGAGAAGTTATTATAATTTGTGTTATTTTATTATTATGACACATATATATGTAAAGTAAATTTTTGTTATCAAATGATTATATACAAACATATGGAATATTTTTGTTTTGGCTTTGGTAATCAAGAGGAGTTGTTATCCTTCCCACCAATATATAAATTTTGATGTTTCTAAATATTTTATACCAAAAGAGTTAACTTATGAATGGTTATCAATATTTTTATAATTAATGATTCTTAACGATTATTAACATAAGTTAGTTGAGGATATATGTGTGTGCGTATCTATAAAAATTCTATCTTTACTTATTATTCATATTCATCATAGGTCCGCGGGGGCTTCACTTGTTGACCAATATACTATCACGTTAGTTCATATTGTGGGTTTTAAAATTATAAAAAATCGAACCAATATATTACAGGTATTGGGGGGATGAGGGGTTTAAGGTGGGGCCGGGTAGGGTGGTTTATAACGATTGAGCTATAAAAAGGGGTGCAGAGGAGGTTTTAAGTATTGGGAGGGGGTTTCAACAAAAAGAGTTTGGGTCAATATCTCTCGAAATTAAGGGTATTATTTAATATCCCATGATCACACATGCTATGTGAGAGGTTCACTAAGTGAAGTCCCCATGCATAGGTCGAATTTGGAAGAAATTGTAACTTGCATGGGAAAGGAAGAGTCAATTTGGAGCTAGTGAGACACTTGGACTAGATTCCCTAGCTCTATGACAACAATGATTAAGATTCTATGACACCTATGACACAAATCAGATTTGAAGGCTGACATATGACATATCTAACATGTCAGGTCGAAATAGAGCATCCAAGAGGGCGCTCATGTGAGTTGGGGAGGCTCAATGGGTTCCTACTCGAATTGGGGGAAGATGGAAGGCTAGGAAAGGGAGGACACATGGAAAATCTTGATCACACACCCTAATTTGAATTGGATTGAGTTTTTGGATGGATTGGTAACCTTAGAAGGCTAAGGATGTTTATAAAATATAGGGATCAACCAAGAGAGGAGCTTTTGATCATTTGATAAATTTGCATTTGTGAATTGAAAGAGCTAGTGGATGACTAGTTCTTGCCTTAGCTAATTTCAACGGTGAAAGATTCCCATCCAAGTTGGTGTTTGGAGAGGCCACTGAGGTATTTCATGGATCTTTAATGGAGTTGTAGTTGTAGTTGTAAGCTACAAGGAAGCTCGTGGTTCCTTCTTCTGCATCACTTTATCTCAACCATTTCTAGTTTTTATTGCATCTTCTTGCTCAAAGATGGATTGCGCTTTGGGTGAGCTATTATACTCTTTGGGAGAGCTTCTCCTGGTCTATTTATGATTGTAATAAGTTCAATATGCTATGTTCTTAATTCTCAAAAAATATCAAGTCAAAATACCCAAGATTTGTATGTAAAAATGACTATTAATGAGCAAGCAATGACTATTTCCCCACTATATTGATGTATGCCATGGTAATGCTGATTATTTCGAATGGAAGAATGTCTCTATGATATATTTATGATGAATGAACTGTAATTTATGTCTATTACAAGTTTCATTTTCAAAAATTAAGCATTTGAATCGTTTTTACTAAGTTTAATTGCATTTGGAGAAGATTTGGTGCCTTTTCCCCAAGGGTTGAATTAGTGATTTTGTAGTTGTTTGAGAGAGGGTCATAAAAGTATGTATAAACTAAATAATGATGCATATGAGACCTTAAAAGTGTCCCTTAAAAAACCTCTGCCTCTGTTCATAAATTCAAGTGGGTTTGGGAGTATTTGAGAAGCCATTTCCAGCATTTATCCAGGGGGAATTGAAACCCCAATTTGCTAGTAAAGACTCCTACTTTGACCAGAATATTAAACAAGTTTGCAGAATTAATTGGAGGTTAATAAATCATCCATGAACATCATATTCAATTATTAATATCATTCATACACCTTATTAGAATATATGGGAGCATTTGGGCCAATTTGGAGACATAGACATCAAAACTAGTGAAAGGTCGATATAGGGAAAAAAGTGAAAAATTGGTCATTGTAATAAAATTTCAAAAAAGGGAAATTACACATAGAAATTTGGATCTATATTCTGACGCCCATTTAGTTTCAAGGAGTATTGCTTGTAAGGTTGTGGACGAAGAAAAACCTTCCTAGATTTTAAAGGAGGATTGCAAAATTTTCTTCATAATCAATTCCTTCATATTGAGAAAAACCTTTAACACCAAGTCTTATTTTGTACTTTCCAATTTTACCATCAGGATTGTACTTTATTCGACAAACCCATTTTCAACCTATGGGTTTAACATCAAGTGGAAAATTAACTAAGTTCCAAGTCCCATTTGAAAGTACTTCATTATATTCATTAACTATTACTTCTTGTCATTTTTTTATGTTCACCCGCTTCCTCAAAAGTAGCAATTTTTGATGAGCCATGGGTGAATAATGCAACATCATCTTGTGACATGAGAGAACAATTAGTCCCTATTTTTTAATTTTCATCGAGACAAATGTTTTTAAGTTGTGTCCCACTTTGGCCTATGATATTGTCAATTGAAGGTTTTGTACTTGGCCTAACCTATGAAGAATCTAGAGCTAGAGAAGAATCATGTAATGTGGAAACTTCATTCTTTGAAGGACTGCTTGATGAAGAACAATTTTTTGAAAAAACAAAATCTTTTTCAAACTAATATGGTTTCGATGGTTTCATTTTGAACTTATATTTGTACTTAGTGTTTTTTTTCTATAAACAACTAAGGAGATGATTAATTCATTGGAATTTTGACTTTTAGTTTCATCAAAAATGATATCCATGTTGATTTACCATTAGAGAGAAACTGATACCCTTTCATTTCATTAAAGTATCCAATGAAAATACACTTCATAGTTCGATTTCTTAACTTGTCATTTTTTCTTTAGGTACTAAGGCATAACATGTAGAGTGTGAGGAACCTCCTGCAATAAACAATGAAAGTACATGATATAACAAAAATAGCACAGAACATAAGATATTTTATTGATAGTAGGCCACTTCGAGGGGGAACCCTCCTTTGAGAAAGCTCGATACAAAATAACTCGTGGATTCCTTCATTGGCCTCAACACATACTTATACACAAAATCCAATCTAAACAATTGTTACTCCCCATGTATGCGGCATAATACAATATACTCACGGGACGACTTACAAAGCATATGCATCCAACAAAATATACTAACCAAATGAAGAGGAGAGTTGAAACGGGTTCTTAACATCCTCTCCCTCTTAGAAAATCTTTGTACTCAAAGCTTTAGATATGGAAATTGCTTTTGAATTTGAAGGAGTGGTTCCCAAGTAGAATCCTCTGGTTGCATGCCATGCCACTAAATTAAGACCTTCATGATGGACCAAGAGAGAAGCTGATCAGTACGTTTATTGAGGATGGGCTCCAAATCCAAAATGATGGATCCTGCATTATCCAGTTTTGGTAAAACACTTTGTGATCGTATGTTGGTGCCAATCACTTTCTTAAGACAAGAGACATGAAATACTTGGTGAATGTGAGAAGAAGGAGGAAGTTCCAATTTATAAGCAACAAACCCAATCTTCTGAAGAACCTTATATGGACCATAGAAATTTGGATCCAGCTTCTAAATCCCTTTGATTTTCAAGGAGGATTGCTTGTAAGGATGTAGACGAATAAAAAACATATCATCGACTTGAAAAGTGCACTCAGAATGGTATTGATTGACCTATTGTTTCATGCGGTTTGTTTCCATGTGAATATTTTCCTACATAATGCAAAGAATCTAATCTCGGTTTATGAGAACGATGTCAATTGCCTAAACTAGTGAACTGCTGGGGGTGTATTGAAGGAGCAATGGCGGTGCCTGACCATAAACTTCTTCATATGGAGTCATTTTAGATGCAGTATGGTAGGAAGTATTGTACCACCATTTAGTGAGAGGGAGCCACTCTTCCCATTGATCTTGTAGTTCAAAGGTGAAGCAACGAAGATAAGTTTCCAAACATTTGTTGATGACTTCAGTATAACCATCTGTTTTTGGGTGATATACTGAAATCATATTCAGTTTGGTGTCAATGATGCGAAATAGTTCTATCCAAAAACGATTTGTGAAAGTTGCATCACGGTCTGAGAAATGGAAGAAGGGATTCCATGAAGACGGAATATCTGGTCCATGAAAATGTGTGTGACATAGGAGGTAGTAAATGGATGGATGAGAGCACAAAAATGAATATATTTGGAGATCTGCTCAACCACAACCAAGATTACAGTCTTCCCTCCATATTTAGGGAGCCCTTCAATGAAATCATTTGAAATATCTGTCCAAATCCTTGTAGAGATGGACAAGGGTTCAAGCAATTTGGGAAGAAGTTTTATTTCACCCTTGTGGCACTGACAGGTATCACATTCGTCCACCATCTATTGAATTTCCCATTTCATTCCCTTCCAAAAGAATTTACATCATGCCCACTCATATGTTTTGAGGAACCCAAAGTACCCTACCGATGGAGAAGCATGGAGTTCATAAAAGAAAGCTTGTTGAAGATATGTGCTCTGGGGAAGCACCAGACGACCCTTGTATCTCAGAGAAGATCCATCCCAAGAGTAATGCGATACAATGGAATGGTTACTAGCCAACTATTGGATGATTTCAAATTATGAAGAGTCATCGACATAGACTTGTTGAACAGATTGTAACCAAATTGGAATTGGCATAAAAATAGTTGAAAGAGAAACGTAGTCAGCAAATGTTCGAGAAAGAGCATCCACCACAAGATTTTCCTTATCCTTCTTGTACGTGATATCATAGTCATAACCCATGATTTTCCTAACCCATTTATGTTGTGTTGGGGATGAGACTCGTTTTTCGAGGAAATATTTCAGACTCTGGTGATCAATCTTGATGTAAAAATGATTCCTAATAGGTATGTCCTCCACTTCTATACTGCATGCAAAATAGCCATCATTTCCTTCTCATATGTAGAGGTGGCTAAATTGTTACCGGAAAGGGATTTTCCGGTGAACGCAATGGGATGTTCATCTTGAGGGAGAATAACACCAAGTCCATTGTCACAAGCATCACTCTCAATAGTGAATGGCTTGGAAAAATCAGGCATAGTTAGAACAAGTGTGGTACACATAGCTTGTTTCAGTTTGTCAAATGCACACTCAAGAGCATGTGTCCATGTAAAAGAATCCTTTTTCAGTAGAGTTGTTAAAGGAGCTACAATATTCCCATAATCCTTGACAAACTTGCGGCAGTAGCCATTTAGTCCCAAAAACACATGAAGGCTCCTAAATGTTTGAGGATGCGACCAATTTTTCATGGCATCTATTTTGGAAGGATCTAAGCAAACTCCTTGTGCTGAAACAATATGCCCGAGATACTCTACTTCCTTTTTCCCAAAAAAAATTTAGACTGTTTGGCATGGAGATGATGGTCACAGAAAATTCATAGTACTAGATCCAGATGTTAGAGATACTCAACCCATGTTTTACTATAGATGAGGATATCATTAAAGAAGACTAGAATGAAGTTTCACAAGAAGGGCCGAAATATTTTATTGATCAATGCTTGGAATGTGGAAGGATTATTTGTGAGGCCAAATGGAATGACCAAAAACTCATAGTGGCCATCATGCGTGTGGAAATTTGTTTTAGGGATATCATCCTCATGAACCCGAATATGGTGATACCCAGAATGAAGATCCAACTTGGAGAAAAAATGAGCACCATGAAGCTCATCAACAATAGGAATTGGAAACTTATCCTTGATTTTGATGTGATAAAGTGCTCCAAAGCCAATGCAGAGGTTCCATGACCCATCTTTTTTTTCGAACAAGAAGAACTGGTGAAGAGAAGGAACTAGTACTAGGGTGAATAATACCTTGCTTGAGTAAGTCCCAAACAAGCATCTCAGTCTCTATTTTGTGGTGAGACAGGTAGTGATAGGGAATGGTGTTGGGAGGGATGCTTCCAGGAAGGAGTGAAATACAAGGTCCTTTGGTCTTAAAGGTGGAAATTCCACTGGCTCAGAAAAAACACATGCATATCGATCCAAAATTTGTTGTAGATCCACGGGAGTAGTTGAGACCACTAAAGGTCACATCTGAATGGAATGGAGTTGAGAAATAACACCATGTGAATTATTCTTAAGGATATTTTCCATGCGATGTGAACTGATGATGCTGAGATACCCTGGTTGTAAGCCCTTCAATGTGTGTTTTTTCCCTTTGACTGAAAACTCAATCCAAAGTTCAACAAAATCCCATAAAATGGGTCCAAGTGTGCGTAAACATTGAGCTCCCAAAACCACATCACATCCTCCTAAGGGAAAGGCAAACATTTCAGAGCGCAAGTTATAATCTCCAATAGAGATTCACACATTACGACACTTCCCTTTTCAAGGTAAAGTGCCCCCATTGGAAATCATGACTTCAATGTTGGAGCAAGGATGGACAAAACAATTATCCTGTTTTGCGATCCTAGGGTCAATGAAGTTATGAGTGCTTCCTGAATCAATAAGTATTGTAAGAGGGATATTTTTGAAGAAACCCTTGACCCGCATGGTTTATGGGGTGGTGACTTTGACTAATGCATAGAGAGATATATCTGGATGGTCATCCTGAGTAGGAGGGTCAACAAGTAGCTGCTAAATGTCATCCTCATCATCTATTGGATCCTAAGTATTATAAAACATTTTAGGTGCAAGTGAAGAATCCACATCCAAGAGATAGATTTTTTTCTCAGGAGATTGATGTCCATGGGTGAATTTCTCATCACAATTATAAAAAGCCCTTTTTCTGTACATTCCCACATCTCGGCTTCAAAAAAATGCCTGATAGGAGTGGTTCTAAGAGCTAATGGGATTGGAGGTATTTGGGGAACCGTATTTCTGAATGGAACAAAAGTGGATTTGGCTCATTGTTGAGCCATGATATTGTCCTCCACAACCTTATCCAACTCGAGGGATTCCATCATTGTGTTGGGACAGAACATTTTAAACTCATATCGAATTGCATCCTTCATACCATTGATAAAAAAACTCTTGTATAATGCATCAAAAAATCCTTCTGTGTGATTAACCAGTTTCTCAAAATCTGTATGATACTCCCTCATAGTGCCAATTTGGCGAATTTTGGTGAGTGCTCCTGTGAAGTCATCAAAAGAACTAGGTCCAAATCGTTGTAAAAGGAGTAGGCAAAGATCTATCAGGTTTGGCTCTTCATGAGCCTTGATGTACCAATGAAACCATTGAATGGATTCATGTTCCAAATGAAAGGATGCACGTAAAACTTTATTGACATCAAAAGTGTTATGCAAACTGAAATATTATTCTACCCTGTAAATCCATCGAGTCAAATCGTCACCATTGAAGCAAAGGAAGTCAAGCTTCGGCCAACTAAAATTGTTGGAAGAAGAGAACCCAGTGTTTGCAGAAGACTCGGGTTGTCATCAGTTTCTCATGGTTAAATAATAAAGATAGAGGCTGAGAAATTTTTCATCCAGATCTTGGAGTTTGGCCTTGAGGGTGGCAATTTATTCTTCCATTTGTTTATTTTCTCCTACGCGGGTGACAACCATAACCATGAGTTTTTTTTCCCTTGGGGAATGGGTAGAAAACAAAAACATGAATTCTTCTTCAATAGATATGTTAGAAGGGAAATATTATGGGCGTAATTCTTCACAAATCTTCGATAGTGTCCTATTAAGCCTAGAAATCGTCTTAATTTCGAAATGTTATCTAGTTTGGGTCACTCAATTATTTCCTTGATCTTACTTTGATCAACTTTGACTCCTTCTTTTGATATTATATGGCCAAGATAGTCCACTTCTTCTTTTCCAAAAGTTCATTTTGACATCTTTGCAAAAAATTGATGTTCGTCCAAGATGGTGAGTACTTGATCTAAATGTTGTACATGCTCTCTCCAAATTTTTCTATATATGAGGATATCATCAAAAAGTACTAATATGAACTTTCACAAATATGGTTGGAACAATTCATTCATTGCGGCTTGGAAAGCGGATGGAGCGTTAGGTAAACCGAAGGGCATTACCTTTAACTCCTAATGGCCCTCATGGGTAAGAAAGTTCCTTTTTGCTGCATCTTTTAATCTAAACTTGATTTGGTAATACCCTAATCTCAAGTCTAATTTCAAGAAGTACATAGCTCCATGAAGTTCATCCATCATCTCATTGATGAATGGAAGAGGAAATTTATTCTTAATTACTACCTTGTTGAGACCTTTATAATCTATGCACAGCCTGAAAGATCCATCCTTCTTTTGAACTAGCAATATTGGAGATGCATAAGAGCTTCTTCTCTTTGAAATGACTCTAGATTTTAACAAATCTTGGGTTAACCTTTAAATCTCTATTTTATGGTGATGTGTATATCTATATGGTTTGATATTGATAAGTTTTTCCCCTAGCTCTATCTCAATCATGTGCTCAATCTTCCTGTTTGGTGGGACCTCCATCGAAAGCTCTTGGAACACCTTGTGGTGTTTTTGGATTATCTCTTGTATCTCTGGTGTTTTGTAGTCATCTCCCTCACATGTTAACAACTACATCTCTTAACATTGAATTATGTAAACATGCACTCCCTTTCAAATTAGCCTTTCCATCTAATGTGATGTAACCACTTGAATTTGGAGTGGTTGGAAAACGTACAATTTGTACTTTTTTCCTAGCCACTTGAACTTGATTAAATTCTCTTGAAGGTTAGAGGAGTCACAGTACCCAATGTTTGCAACCATTGGATTCCCAATACAACTTCTATTCCTTCAAGAGGTACAACAAAGAAGTCAGATTCTAGATTATACTCTTGCATTTGTAATTTAACCTTATGACTTTTTCCCACATTTTCAATTGTCTTGCCATCTTTTACCATAACCTTCATGTTAGGAATTAGGAAAATAAATAATTTGAATATCTTATCAAGATTAACATTAATAAAGTTATGGGTACTACTAGTATCTATGAGAATCAAGACATTGTTGTTTCTGATATGTCCCTTTAGCTTCAGTTTTTATGGTTGGTATATCCCTGTAATGGTGGATAAAGATATCTTCAATGTATCATCTTCTAGTTATGAGTGGAAATCATTTGATTTCATGTATCCTCCTCATCTGACTCTTCACTTTTCGAGAATTTTTCTTTTTCATCGACTTTGCAAGCATACAACTTTTGGGGGTTTCTCCTTTGCAAACACCTATGATTAGGATCCCATTTATCTCCACAATATTTGCACTTTCCCTCCTTCATCCTCCGAGCTTCTAAACTAGGTTTTTGCTCCTTCCTTTATTTTTCTTATATTTACCTAATTATTTATATATAACAGAGGTGGAGGAGTTGGAGGAGATGGTTCCTGGTCAAATCGGTGAGGTGAAGGAGGAGTTGGAGGAGGAGTTAGATGAGATGGTGCTTGGTCAACTTGGTGAGATGAAGGAGGATGTGGAGAAGAAGGATGACCACTCTCTTTGGATGGAGAAGACAAAGTCTTAATGCCACAACTGGTCCATCAAATGTTTCATGTCTCTAGCAGTAGGCCTGCATCACATGTCAGGTCTCGGCAACTCAAGAATATGACTCACTGGCCCAACCTCATCAATATCAATGTTAGCAGGTTAGGGAGGCAGGCCCCCAGCAAAGGTACCAATATATGAAAAATATTAAATACACAATAATAATTAGACAATTTCAAAAAACAACTTAATAAAAAAATTAAATAAAGTTCCAGAATTAATTTTATTTGCATTAAGACAATAAAATGAAAATATACTAATTTAAACATAATAATAATATTACCTCGAGCATCTGGTGGCTCGTCTAGGGTGAAGAATATGTTCAAACATCCTCACCAATCCAGCCCTGCATAAGGACATGACACCATGCCTAAACTGTGTTCATCCTCATTGGCTAGTAGGTCCATTGTCTCATATGTGATCCTAGCAAGGAATGTTGATTAACCCCTCTTAGGAAGCATCTATCCCCACATATGCATATGTTCCTCAATCATCGTCCTAAGAGGGAGATGGTCAAACGAAGGCCTTGTGATTGGAAACCTCTCAAAAAATAAATAATAATATGAAGCAAAAGGGAAGTTGGCTCTTCCCTCAAAATTTGCACGCTATCTGTCAAGAAAAAAACAGAACGACCACAAAAACATTATAGGCCACCAAATTCATATTGGCCTTTTATATAAAGAATCAACATACTAATGCACTTCCCATCTGTGGTGTGGTGTGCAATGGTAATCACCAACAATGAGAGGCACCTAGCCTCCTCTCTATCGAAATTAATAGTTGCGTAGTTGTCCATTGAAAACATGAAAATATCTTGGATCAAGGATGCCATCACTAATATATCTCAAAAAGTAGTAAAGATGACTCTCTGAAACTCCTACATCGGTTGGGACATCAGGGAATGAAGGAAAATCCTCCCCTTTACTGGATAATAGTGTGATAAAATATATATCCTCCTTAGTGGGTTGGAACCCCTAATCAAGACCAATGAAAAATTCCTATCATAGGTGAAACCATTGACAAATAAACTACACCAAAAATGTCAAGTTCCCCTTCATGGATGTATCCTCTTCATAGAACTTGAGGATGCATACTTCCCTTAAGAGGACTCATGTCTATGTTGTAATGGGGTGAGGGTATAATTCTCTCTCCCTCTCTCGCCCCCATGCCCATAAAAAATTGTATGGCTTAACTCACTGTTGTTACTGCTAATGCTCCTCTATGTGCTGAGGTCTCTAATTAACATATAAATAACATCAACATATTATATAAATCATAAAGTAAATAAATTTAAAAGATAATTTTATTTATAAATATGAAATATATAATTTTTCAAAAACACTTGAATTTCCAAACTGGTGTGCTTGAAAAATAGTCAAGCACTACATGCGATGCATAGTAATACATATGCATAAGACAGAGTATGCTACCTATATGTAACACACCTATTACACTAACTATTTTTAATATAAGATTGACATGGTGTGTTGTATACATACAAGACATCCATACATTCAACACATGACTAGCATCAACACAGTGCATATATAATAATAGTACGCACTTCCAGAATACTACTAGAGAGTCTCAGGATGGTGTTGGTGCTTCCCTAAGAAATGGAAGGACCGGTGCATGTGTTAAATGTTTCAACACCTCTAATAGGGTGCCCAAAAACCAACAATGCACCGCTATTGGTGCATGCATTTGTGAAATAGTGAGGAGCACCATCTTTTTTCCAAGCTTCGTTGTGTGTTTACATTAAACTAACATCATTAGCAATGTGTACCGACCAATACAACACACCAGTGTATTGTAAAATTAACACACTAAAATAAAAAATTTAGGTTTAAATTAATATATTATGGTGCGCTTGGAAAAATTAGCACATCGTAACTGTATGTTGTGATTTGGGTTAAAATGGAGCACATGTATCCATGTGGCTCATGTAATCAATTGCACCGATGAGATCTATAACATGAATGCACTAGGTAGTTTTTATTTTAAAAAAATTAATATGTGATCAATGCATTAAGTTTTTTCTGCACTAGTGCATCCACACTTAAACCACACTATTGTGTTTTACGTTTACAAAAGCACTGGTTAAAAACCTCCGCTAAAACCTCAGCCTGCTAGCCTCTGCTAGACACCTCTGCTATAAATATATATTTAGGATTTTTTTTAGGGGATTCCATTATAACCTCTGATAGAGAGCGTTCTCCTTATAGTGAGAGTTAGAGGTTGTACAAATAATATTTGGGTGAGTGAAAAGGAAGATGAATCCATCAGTAGTGTCATCTAAGAAACAAAGGAAGTGGAACTGATAGAGGCAGGGGATTTGGAAGAGGAAAATATAAGAATGTGATTACTTATTATATATGTGGGGTTAAAGGACATAAAGCATCTCAATGCATAGAGAAACAAAATTCAATTAAACAAGGTGAGGACATGACACAAGTCATGCTAGAAGATGAGGCATTAGTGGGTGACAAAAATGTGAATGTGCTTCAATAGGAGCAAGGAAATCATAATTCCCTACAATTTTTTTTTTGTTGTGTGTTGGAATTCACAAGGCATTATGAGTTTTGAGGGCTTCAATTTAATAAACAAGTAAAAATCAAAATTTGACCATCACTTTTATCCAAAAAGTGTTACCTGTCACATCCCCACCCCTCTACCAAAGAGAGGACGCGACTATGCCGCTAGAAGTCTAGGCACACCCGAATTGAGCCAATATATTTTCTTCAAGGAAATCCATGATCACATGTTCAGTGGCTCTCCTGGTAGGAATGGCTTCTATCCACTTAGTAAAATAGTCTGTAGCTGTCAAAATCCACCTGTGCTGACCTGATGAATTGGGGTTTATTTCACCAATAAAATCCAAACCCCATTGCTGGAAAGGAACTTCTACTGTTATTGGATTCAAAGGGAGAGGCAATACTTTTCTCTTACCGTCAAAAATTTGGCATTGATGACATCTGCTGGTCTCTTTATATACATCTGAGAATAATGTAGGCCAATAATAACCAGCTCTCAGGATTTTGTTACCAGTCACCTTCCAAGAATGATGTCCTCCGCAGTCTCCCTTGTGAAATTCTCTTGCAATTTGCTGAGCCTTATCTTCCAAAAGAAAATTTAGCAGAACCCCTCCAGGATCTTTCCAATAAAGATATTTATTTATGATACAAAATTTAGCAGATTTCAACTTCACAGATCTTTCTCTTGATTCACTTAATCCCTCTGGTGCTTGCAAATTTCAGAGAACAGATACAATATCAGCATACCATGGAGAAGTCACAAAATCAATCATCACTTCCACTTCTGCGTCCAACTGATCAGATTGGTGAGACAAGAAATTTATTTGCAACGATTCACAATTTTAGTTTGTCATCATTTTAGCCAATCCTTTCCCTTTGACCAGCTTCGTGGGTTTTATTTCTAGGTCATATTCCAATAAGGTAGCTATCCATTTCGCTCTCCTGCCTTCTGGATCTGGTTGAGTTAAAATTGCTTTCACAGCAGCGGTCGGAACATGTGCAATTACATGTGAATGTAGAACATATACTCTGAAATCCTTTAATGCTTTAACTAAAGCATAGGCCTGTTTTTCCATGATGTCATATTTCAATTCCCCATCCCGTAGAATTTTACTGAAAAAGGCTATGGGTTGTTCTAGATTTTCCTCATTTTTATGCAATAATACCGCTGCTATAATATGTTCCGAGGCATATGAGAATACTGAAAACTCTTTGGAAAAATTTGGACTTACCAAAACAGGGGCTTCCTAAATTGCTTTCTTGATTCCCCAAAATGACTCCTTAGCTTCTTCACTCCACTTTATTTCATGACCCTTTTTCAACATATTTGTAATATTCATCAAAATCTCAGCAAAGCTTGGTACAAATCTCCTCAAGAAATTCACCTGCCCCAGAAATGACTGTATCTCCTTTTTACTTCTGGGTTCTCCCACCTTTAGGATTGCACTTACTCTTTCAGGATCAATTTTTATGCCATCTTTGGATATTATATGGCCTAGCAGCTTTCCTTCTTCTAATGCAAAATTAGACTTCTTAGGGTTCAAAGATATGCCATACTTCCTACACTTGGTGAAAACCCTCTCCAGATGACGCAGATGTTCTTTGTCATATTTTGAGTAGACTGTGATGTCATCCATATAAATTACCACAAAATTTCCAATTTCTCATGCAAAGGCAATGTCCATAGCTCGCTGGAAAGTGGCGCCTGCATTCATCAAACCAAAAGGCATCTTCGCATACATGAAAGTGCCCCATGGTGTAGTAAAGGCAGTTTTCTCTTGATCTTCTGGTAGTACTTTGATCTGATTATACCCGGAAAATCCATCCAGCATCGAAATCCTTTCAGCTCCCACCACTTGCTGCAATATATGATCCATCTTGGGTAGAGGATAGTTGTCTTTCATGGAGACCTTATTCAAATTGCGGAAATCTATGCACAGTCTTATTTCCCCATTCTTTTTTCTGACAGGGACCAAATTTGCAACCCATTTAGAAAATCTGAGTGTTACAATGATCTTGGCATCAAATAACTTCTTTATTTCCTTCTCAATGACAGGGAGCAGCTTAGGATTGATCCTCCTGAGTTTCTGTTTAAAAGGCTTCTCCCCAGACTTTATAGGAATAGTGTGTTGTATGATAGATGTATCATACTCTTTGAGGTCTTCATAGCTCCAAGCAAACACATCTGTGTACTTTTTCATCAACTTTACATATTCCTCTTTCTCCCTTTTAGGCAGCTTCTTGGATAGTTTTATGATTTTAGGATTTTCTTTAGTACCAATATTCTTATCTTCAACCGCATCACCAACAGGTTTCACTTTGGTGTTCTTGGCAACATCATTCTGATCAAAGATCTTTTCTAAAGGAATCAAGCCTCTTGGTATAAAATTATTTTTCAGCTGGATGATATCTTTACCTCCCAAGGTTTTCCTCAACTTTTTAGCATCTTCTTCTTCTGTTTCAGTTTCTTCATCATTTTCAGGGGCCTCATCGTTATCCTTTTCATTGTCAAATTGAGTATTCACAAACTCTCCTGATAATTCCAAAAATCTTCGGATCTGCATATCATCTTCAAACACCTGCCAATATTTGGAATTGTCAGGAATATAGGGCCTGTTCATAATTTCCACCAGGTATTCTTTCTGACCGGCCATAGGGGTATCAAATTTTCCAGCGGCCACGGCCAAAGAATCAGCTACCAAATTATCAAGTCTAGCGACTACCTGGACAGTATGCTCTGTAAAGAAGTTTCCCAACATATCCCATACTTCATTTCTGTAAGCCCTCATTCGAGGGTGCTTGGTTTGGTAACTGTCATTTACTTGATTTATTACTAACTCAGAATCTCCAAGGACTTTTATCTTCTGAGCTCCCAATTCCTTCAAAGCATGTAGACCCAACAATAGAGCTTCATATTCTGCTACATTGTTTGTACATTCAAACATCAGTTTGTATGATAAAGCTTTGAAATCATGAATAGGGGAAATTATGTATACCCCAGCTCCGGCACCGGTTTTAGCAACTGACACATCAAAATACATAGTCCACTGGCCTTCCTTTTTCTGCTTTACTTCCCAAGCGTCTTGTCCCAAAACTTCCTTTTCTTTATTCTCCTCAGACTTCTCCTGCTCTTCATATTTCTTTTGCAATGCGGTTTCTAAATCATGTGGGACAGCATCATTAAAGAAAATCATAAGACCCCAAATCAATATCAACAGCATATATATGATGAACTTCAAGTTTATCTTGACTGCTAACTACATATGGGGTTCTCGATTCACTGTATAACCTTTTGCTCCCATCTGGGACTGGGATAGTAGCATATGACATATCCATTTGCAAGCTACCTTTCAGCTTGGAAGTCCAAGATCTTGACAGCAGTACCCCAAATTTGGGTGGGATGTCTGCCACTACCACATCCATGACTATAGTTTTAGAAGGCAGTTTGTTCAGGGTTACCACCATGTCCTTGATTAATCCAAGGCATTTTACCCTTTTGGAATCAAAAGAGTACAGGTCTTTATAAGGTCTTGTTACTTCTAACCCCAAACTTTCTACCACTCCTTTGGGCATTAGATTGTGTGATGCCCCAGAATCCAACATAGCGTTATGGACCACTTTGTCCAGCACATTTAGACTTAAATAGAAAGGAGGAACCTCTTCACCCTCCAAATTTTCAACTTTCGGTCCAAATGAAATAGCAGGATTATCATCATTCAAATTCAAAATGTCAGACTGCCATTCACCTTGGTTTTTTATCATTTTGGCGATAGTATCTTTGTACTCAGTGTTTCTCAATAACTCATTAAATGGAACAAAGATCTTTAGTTTTGAGAGCTCGTTTTGTAAGTTAAAACCAGCAACAGTCTTTTCCACATCAATTGGAGTCGCCTTCTTTATTATTTTATCTCTTTGTACCTCATTTTCAACCTCTCTACTCACAAAGGGCTCTTTTGGTATTTCCTTCCCTTTTTCTACATTCAAAGAACTAGAGGAAGGCTGATTTGGGTTTGCCTTCCCTTTATTTATAGGGACATCTCTATTCCTCAGTCTCATTTTAATTTGAACATCATCCATTGCATGTAAATAACCCCTTTGATATAGTTCATTTTCAAATTCTTCATTTACATCCTCTTGCCCAAACATATTATGCTCCTCTTCCGTAAGATATATTTCTAAATCCTGCTCCCCAAACAGATGAATCTCATTTTCAGGGGGATGTTCTTCATCACCAACATAATTTTCAGGGAAAGGCGGACGGATGGGCTGTTCTTCTGGGTTTCTTGGATTTCTCTGGTCTCTCTGTCTATGTTGGGGGGGAACAGGGGGATTTGGTCTTCTGAAATTTGGATTCCTGATCTGGGGATCCCCCTGTTCTCTATTGAAAGGCCTAGCATCCATGGTTAGCTTATCCATCAACTTCTCCATAGTCTTCAACATCATCTTGAATTTAACATCTGCGGAAAAACATGAAGTAGAGGGTACATTTTCTTCTTTTCTCCTCCTATCCATATCTCTATGTTTGATCTTTCCACTAGCCATCATGTTAGCTTCCACTTCTAGGGCATCAGTAAAAATGGCAGCAAGAGTTGCCGATTTCCTTTCCCGTAATGAAAATTCAAAATCATTATCAAAAGCTCCAGCATAATGCAGTTTAGCAGCTGCAGGGGAAGGTTTTATATCTTCCAGAATGGAGTTGTAAGCCCTCATGAATCTACCTGAAAATTCATGAACAGACTCAAAACCCCCCTTCTTGAGACCATTGTACTGAGATAAAAGCTGCAGAGGGTTCTGTTTATCGTCCCACCTATCCAGAAAAGCATTTTTAAAGGCTTGAAAATTTTCTATAGATCCATTAGGAAAGTCCTTAAACCACTTTTTTGCCTCCCCAGGCAAACTTTGTGCAAATAACCGCATTTTAACATCAGGATAGTCCACTTCTTCCAAGTCAATAAAGTCTTCAAACTTGGCAACATGTTGTTTTGCAGTCACATCGCCTTCTCCATCAAATAAAGAGATTCTCTGAGAATAATTTTGGGGAAGATCATGTAATACAACAGGCAAACACAAGGGGGCAAATCTAGCAGCCATCGGCCTGGGTGGGTTCACAGGAACTGAAGTACTTTGAGAATGCTCAGAGGCAGATGTTTCAGCTTTAGAGGTTTTTTGTAAGTCCTTCCAGAGGGAGTCTAACAAATAGGATTCTAACCTATGAGTATTGAACTCAGTATCTTTGAGGTCAGATTCAGATCTAGTTCTCAACAGGGTCTGCGCAGAATTTACTTCCCCTTCTGGATCAGTATGAGAATCTGGTGATGATGAGGGGCCGAACAAAGGAAAATCTAACTTCTCTTTATTTTTTCTCTTAAACAACTTTTCTGGATCCTCAAAACTTTTCAAAACTTCGGTATCAGAGTTACCTCGTGTGTGTCTTCTTGAAGCCAGAATGTCGTTCTTGAATCCTGAAACAATTTCACAGTGAAGTCGCCAGGGCAAATATACAACCTCCTTTTCTTTTCGAAATTCCTGTTTGCCCACAGGAATCTTTCTTAATCTTTGTCGTTCTCCTGGGGCAGATATGCACTTTCGTCCCCTGCAACGGCGCCAGTTTGTTAGCACTCAGAATGTACCCAGGTTGTAAAAGATACACCCCGAGGTAACAGCAAAACCACTTTAGGAAGAAATTGGTATTCTCTTCCAGAGAGGGATCTCTCAATACAAACTTTACAAGACCAGATGGTGAACAATATTTAAAGATTTATTTGTTTGGCTGAAACAATCACATATCCATTGGGCATGGAGTCATATACATATAAAAGATCACAAAGATGTTTACACAAGATTTATCAAAGGCAAGGTAATCACATCATTACAGTCATTCCATTTATCAAGGTGAAACAGAAAAAGACGAGTGAACAGCCCATCAATACAGAGCATCTAAGACGAATTCCATATCAAATTTAGTAGAAAAAATCATATAATACCTGAAACGATGAATAGAGCATAAGCATATGAATTCTAATCATCAAACACTATGTTCCAGATATGAAGAAGAAACAGAATGGAGCGTTACACAGGGGAAATACAATCACATAAAGAAAGAAAACACAGACTGCAACATCAATGATACATGAATCTCTGAAAAAACTCTCATGCATTCATTTTGGTATTCTCAACAAAACAGATATGTTCTCCACAAATCACTTCCTTCGATGGGTTCCAACCCCCATCTCATAAAAAGATACAAATTTATAGATAAAACAATAAGTCTGCCCCCAGCAGATCAATAACAGAATGATCGGCGTAAATTAGAGTTGGTAACTGAATTCCTACACCACTAGGAAGTTGTTACAACTCCATTCCTAACAGATCACAAAGTACAAATCAACTGGATAACAAAATTTCACCCAATAGTTCCACGTCTTTGCCCCATTAGCTCCATGTCTTTGCCCCATCAACTCCATGTATTTGCCCCATCAGCTCCATGTCTTTGCCCCATCAGCTCTTCAGTACCTGACACCTGTTCCTAGGGGGGAAGAATATACTTTGTTTTCCCAAACCGCTCTACAGCTTTCCACTGCTTCTAACTTGGGGTGTCACACTCCATCATCTCCCAAATGCTTACTTCGAGCTCCATATATGTTTCATAGGACTTCCTGGGCAATCTGGCTCTGATAATTGCGAACTTCTGCAGAATTTCGAAATCTTCTGTTAACATGTCCACAATGGTTTGTCCTGTCAGGCTCTTCTCCAACTTATTAAATTTTGAGTCGTCCATGCGAGCCCGGACAAGCAGGTGATGATAATGTTCCAGCAGGAGCATCCGACCTTCTTCGTCCCAGAAGAACGGCAATCCATCTTCGAACAGCTCTTTAAACTCTTGTTTGAACTTATTGACCTGCACAAGCAATTCTTCTGAATTGTCTTGGACAATATTCATTAAATGGTGTTTGTGGATGATCTTCTTCGCCCACAACACTATTGAGATCCTGTCCTTTATGCCCATGTCGTGCAACTTCTGGTATGTCAGTGAATTCAGAAAATTTAATGTGTTCTGAGCTGTAGTGAGGGGTCTTTTTGCCATGTGTTCATTTACCAGTTTCAGTCTTTGTTGAGCCAAATCTGTCAGTATACTCAAATCATCAATAAAATTCAGGTAGTGCCGGAACTTGGTAATCTCTATGTCAGGGTATCCCAAATGATATGTTTTTCCCCCTGAAGAGGGCCTTTCCCAATGCATTTTTCTTTTAGCTCATCGAGTTTTTTCTGTAATTGATTCCTGTCCTGCAAGATCTGTTTTTTGCTTTCACTTATTTTGGTTAATTCGGCCTTTACTTTTTCATTCTCGGCTTTCAACTCTTTGATTGCCTCATCCTTTAAACTCACCTGGGACATGGGCACCAACAAATCGTCAGCAGAAAAATTATCCAATGGCTTGTCTATGTTTACAATGGACAGATCCTCGTCAGTGGGGATTTGACTCATTAGCTCCTCCATGATTTCCTTCTCGTCGTTTTGGTCCTTTTTCATTGAGGAGATTTGAGATAGTAGTTCATTCTACTTGGCCTCCCACTTGTCCTTTTCTTCCTGTAATTCGACTGCTTTTCCTTTATAGTCCATCATCTCTTGATGGACTTTATCCTTTTCCTCTTGTAAAGCAATTAACTCAGCTGACTGGACGTGTTTTGAACCTGGGATCTTCAGCTTCTTCTTCAGGACCTGGAGTGCATTATCCTTCTCCTCTAGCATCCTTTTGACCGCCTGGGTGCTGTCTGAACTAGCAACGTCTGTTTGCAGTTTTCTGATATGAATGACATTTGCTTTATTCTCGACTTTCTCATGCTTCAACTGAACTTCTAGTTTGTCTATCAATATCTGCAATTTATTTATCTTTACCATGGCTTGTAGTAAGTCGGAGTAGATGATGTCGCTGGTTTGTTTGTGCAGTTGAATCTTGTCCAGAGTGTTGATTCTGTCTAACCGGATCTCCATTTCGGACATCTTCTTGTCATTCACTATAGCCATTTTAAAAGTATTTTTCTCAGCATCTCTAGCAGAAAATAGAGATGTTTTTGAACTGTGCAAGTTTCTCACCCTCGGGAGCAGATTTCTCGTTTCTTCTAGGGACTGCTTCCTCTTTTCCATGTAGCTGGCCTTAAGCTCTTCTTTCGACTTAAATAAGGGACTGGATTCAGAACTGTCTACCTCACCTTCTAAATCCTTAAAAGAGAATTGATTGACTTGCACGGTCTTCATGGGGACTAAGGAAACTTTTTTGAAAACATCAGACACTTCCTCATCTACAATCTCACCACCTTCGAGCAGCTTTTCCTTTTTATGGAACGCCTCTTCATCCACTTCCATACTCTCGGCATCAGACAAAATCTTCTTAACCGCAACACTAACACCTTCTGTGATTTGGATTGCTGTGCAAGGTGCAGGATGTGTCTCTTCATTAGACTTTGATCTGTCAGTAAACTGCAGTAAATTAGCCATTTCAGCTAACCCCTCAACAGCTTGATGCTCAAATGGTTTATTCTTGTTGGCTTGTTTTCTCAATGAGATCACATGGTGGGGGTCGTAATTCACATTTGACTCTTTTATGAAATCCATACTTTTCAGCAACTTTTCTACAAAAACCAAGGCACCCTTGCTTTTAAAAATGAAGGTGCCAACCTTAAACGGAAACTTTATGTTCGAAGACTTCTTGAAAGCACAAAAATTTTCCTCCTCAGACAGCAATCTTTGTCTCATGAATTCCAGTGCGAAGATCCTCGGGGTTAAAAAGGAGGGTAGCCTATAAGGCTGACCGGTGAACCCATATATTCTCAACACAGTATAATATTTGTACAAAAACCAATCTCCAACCCGATCCTCTGGTGAAGACTGCATTAAGCTTTTCATTTCATCCAGGACACGGGGCAATTCTTCATCAAACAGCATTTTGTAGATCTCAGACATGATCGAATTGGCAAATTCGAACATGTTGATTTGTTTAGGTAAATCAGAAGAGCACAGAGTACTCAGAAACTTCAACTCAGAGATATTGGAACACAGTAGCATATTAAGCAAGTAAGTCTGGAACCTGAAAAACCGGACCTTTGGGAACTCGCTTAGATGAAGATGGATTGCTTCAGCCAGGTATTCATCTAGACTAAAAACTGGGGTTGACTGGGACTGAAAAACAGAGGAACTTATTCTCAACAAAAATTCGAGAACGACCTCGCCCACACGACAATCCTCATCTAGACCTAGTACTTGACACACTAAAGAAATGACTAATTGAACTTCACTCTTGAAAATATGTACAGGGTAGGGCATGAATATACCATCTAAAGACTGGCCATCCTTTAAAACGCTCGACAAGAATTTACAGCGGGTTTCGGCTTCACACTTCTTGTACAATTCGACCAGGATTGACTCATTTACTACTTCACGACTATCTGGGTAATTTTCAGGCAAACTAAGGTTTTCTCAGATGACCGCAGCATCGACTCTACACAGTATTTTGGACGCAGACCGACTGACAATAATTCTCTGAGACGAAGAATAATTTATAGCACACCACTCCGCGAACTCTGGGAAATGGAGGGTTTGCTCAATGGCGAAGTAGTACAGGAAAGACTTGCACACATTCAACACATCGTTCCCTCACGAATGGTAATACCATAATTTCTCTTTGCTGACAGACACACTCCCTACAGAGAGGAAGGGGTCGCACACACTCCTATCCCTGTCTACTAAGAACTCTTCTCTATCATCTACGACCTGACTAGACACTTGAATTTATTTTCCCTGGTCCATTACCGAATTCACAATGGTAATTTAGAGGGAGGAATTATAGAATTATTGGGTTTCAGCTTTACCTGGTTTACTGTGGAGGCGTGTGCCCGGAGCGTGTCTGCACTTGAAGAATGGAAGCTGGACACTGACAAATGGAAGCCGACAGATAGACCAGTCCTTTTCACCGTTCCCAATGAATAAAATAAAAATGATGTGGGTCATCATTACTTTTATAGGCCACTTTTATCCCTGGAGCCTACCACAATTTGCCACGTGGACGACCATTTATTGTCCGCAACCACCATCTATTCCTATCTGTCGTGCACCTTTCTCCTCTGGATCCGTTTCACACCGTTGATCTGATTCTTTGCAAATTTTTAGCCCTCGGATCGCATGCCACGTATCTCTTTTCGTCGGGCGTCTTGGTATTAATCAATGTGCAACTTCATGGCCCGAAAACGCTCACAACCGTTGATGTGCCGTACCTTCCATTTTTCACCATTGGATCAAACACCACGTCCCACATTCCGCTAGGCTTTCTGGCTTTTACCATCGTGCAGATTTAATCTCCAGAATCATCCACAGCCCTCGATCTGATATACCTTTATTGGCGAGCCGTTGGATCACTTGCCGCCTACCAAATTCCGCTGGGCTCCTTCCCTTTATCCAATGTGCAAGTTTGGGCTTCGGAATTATTTTCAGCCGTTGATTTAATTCACTTTAATTCTCCGCCATTGGATTGCACGGCATGTACCTGATTCCACCGGCCATTTCAGGATTATCCACCGCACAGGTTCGTCCTCCAGAATCTTTTTCAGCCGTTGATGTGATCGCCCAGCATTCATCAGCCGTCAGATCTGTCGACATCTACCCAATTCCGCTGGGAGTCTGGGACTTATCCTCCGTGCAATTTCACTCCCCGAAACTTATAATAGCCGTTGATTTGATTCACACTGATCTTCAACCGTCAGATCGATCACCGGATAACAAATTCCGCTGAGCGCTTCAGATTTATCGGTCGTGCATGTTCTGGTTCCGGAATTAATCTCAGTCATTGATTTGATCTGATTTTGCCCCTCTGCCGTCGGATCTATAGGATTATACATGATTCCGCCAGACTCCATTTCCTTAACCAACTCGTGCTTTCACAAGGCGTATTTGATGTGAACCGTGGATCTGCCCAGGACAACTTTATAACCTTTGATCTATGCAGCTGGTTAAAATCCCGAACATGTCTTATCTTCCTCGCATGTTTTGCGGAGCGGAGGGGATACCATCCATTGATTTTCTCCCTTCTTCCTTCACGGCTTAGGATCTTCGGCAAATCAATCGATCTTTCGACTATCACCCCACTCATACACTATATCTTTCAACCAAAGTACCTAAACAACATTATCTTGTTTCCACCATGGTCTTATTTCTCCCTGGTTAAATAAGGTGTTAACACCTGGCACTGCTGAATATCTTTGGGCTCAACATTTGAGGTATTTCTGTTATAGTTTGTTATTTCCTTGGATTGAGGAACATTGGGGCTTTTACTGTAGATGACTCTGTATGTTGGCATTTTTACTACACGGAATTCACCCTCTCTCAAGGGTTATTACCAACCATATAAAAAAAAGTGGGAAGCATATTTATATTGTTTATTCTCTAGGTATTTGGGTAGACTGTCGGTCCTCCATCTGGGATCTCTTCTTTTTTACTATAGGGTTTTTCGGTTGGTCCTTTGGTTTCTTGGGTCCTTTCTTGCTCTATATCTGCAGCTGACTTAGCGACAATCTTGTTTACTATTAGGGTTGGCAGTATGGAGTCATCGGAGCTTTATCCCCCCAGTGGTCTTTCTAGAGAATCTGACCGATCCTCACGGTATTCCCTGCGTAGAAAAGACAAACAAATGAAAGCCATGGATTCTAAGTGTCATTTTGTGCTGGGTAAGGACGTCATGATAGATAGGGTTTCAGAACCTTGTCATCAGGCCTTGATCGGGCGGCTAGAATATGTTAATATGAACATGGATGAGTGGGTAGCCTGGGCGACTATCCACTGGAAACCTATCCTCAACTATGTCCGACCATTAGTCTCCTTGCAAATAAGTGGCTGGTCATTGTCTTTATCAAAGATGTGGATGCTTCTCACATCTTGAACTCTCTGTGGACCATAGAAAATGACTATCCAGTTCTCAGTCGTTGGCACACCAGAGTTGACCCTCTCAAGGAAAGAATTGTTAAGCGTCATCTTTGGGTTCTATTTCCTTCCCTACCCTTCCCTCTGTGGCATAAGGACTTCCTGATAGGATTGGCTAATACCTTGGGCAGATTTGTGGCTCTAGAAAAGGATTTTCACCTCCTTTTCAATAAACGAATGGCCAAAGTCTTGGTAGAACTGGATGTATCCAAAGGGCTCTTACCTGAGATTGAAATCGACTATGGTAGCTCCATTATTGTTTAGAGACTGGATTATTTGAATGTACCTTTTTGTTGTAGTTACTGCTGGGAAACAGGACATTTAAAGAAGAATTGTACTTCTCTTCGACATGGTTGGCCATTACATCTTGGCTTTACTCACAATGAACCTTCTTCTGATTCATAGAGGGATGTTTCTCCTCTTGCCGATTCCTCTGATGCTCCTACCCCCCAGGTCCCTATGACTCTTTGACTATCTTTGGAGATATTACTAGTGTGGACCTACAAGTTATCTAGAATATTGAAAACCAAGCAAGAGCTTCTTCAATCCTAACTCCTAACCTTGCACCTTCACCTTCCTTAACCTCTTCCCCTGTACCCTCAGCATTACCTACTCAACCTTCATATGATTCTCTTGTGAGGTCTTCACCTACTCCATAACCTCCTTTGATCCATACTTTGATTGCCTCTCCTAAGTCTCCCCCACCCTTCACTTTGGAGGAGTTCCCCCCCTTCAATGCACCTTTTCACCTTTCATTTCAGATGCTCCTCTTACTCCAACTTCCTCACATGCTTTTATGGATCCCTCTCTTCTAAAAAGACATTTTTTCAGATAAATCTCCCATCTCCCATTCTACTTTGCCTTTGGAATCTATCAAGTTTGAAAATGTTACTATCAGGAAACCAAGAAAAAATAATCCCTCTGAAGCCTCTGGACCCTCTAGCCTATATACTCCTCTCTCTGCTAGAATCAAAGCAGCGGCTATAACCCTTACTCTCCTTAGGTACTTAGAGCATAGTCACCTGCCTCCCAGGTTGACCCATGAGGATTATATCTATGAACATCTGTGCGTTTGGGGGACCCACCAAACTAAGAGCCCTCACTTCTCTCTTCTTTGCTCTGAAAGCTGATATGATACTGCTACAAGAAACTATGTGTGATCACATCTCTGCTCTTCTAAAATTTTCTAAGATGAAGCCTGGTTGGGAATTATGTGCTCTAGATTCCCAAGGCCTCTCTGGAGGTCTACTTACTGGCTGAAACCCTCACTTAACTTGTTGTAAGGCCTATCACTCCTTTGCTGGTATATTAATTAAAGCTAGGTTCAAAGGCACTGATTTTGTCTTTTCCATTTTGAACTGCTATGGACCCTATACTAACAGGGTTTTATTCTGGGACAATGTTGTTGTGGGTGGATTATTAGACTACCCCAACCCGATCCTTGTTGGGGACCTGAATTTCACTCTCTCAGATGCATAGATTTGGGGAAGGAAAGCACGTATGGACCCACTGGTTAATTATTTTACTAGTCTTATGGATAACTCTAATCTGGTGGACTTGGCTCCACTTTACCCTAGTCCTACTTGGAGAAATGGAAGGTCAGGCACAGATGGTGTCAGTAAATGCATTGATATATTCCTGGCTTCTATGCAGACTGCACCTATTCTTTATAACTATAAGTCTTGGATTCACCCCTCAGAAATCTCTGATCATTATCCTAACTTCCTCGAATGGATCACTGCTCCTCGATGTCACCTATACCCTTTAAAATTCAATAGGGCTTGGATTTTGGAAAAAAAATTCTCTGTGATTGTCCATACATCTTGGAACACCCCTCTCCCTTCCCTTCTGGACCCTATGTATGCACTTAATTTTAAGCTCAAAAAACTGAAGGAGATGGTCAAGGCTTGGGAAAAAAACATGAACCAGACTAGAGCTATTGAAGCTCGGGAAGTTGACCTTGCCATTCACTCTCTACTTACTTCCCAGTCCTCTGGCATCTTGTCTGCTTTCGAAACCACATAGCTATCCCTTTTGAAAGCTAGAAAGGATTCTCTGTTGACCCATCAGATTCTAACTTGGAAACTTAAAAGCAAAACTGATTGGATTAATGAAGGGGATGCAAATACTAAATTCTTCCATACTTATGCCTCTGCTAGAAGGAATTCAAATTCCATTTGGGGTTTAAAGAACCAGTTTGGTGAGATGATTGAGGATGATACATAGCTCAAACACCTTAGTGTCACTCACTTCACTGAACTTTTCTCTGATGATGGGTTAACCAATATTGAAGATCAACTTAAGGTTGTTAGGCTGTTTCCATCTATGGTCCTTGAGGAGGAAAAAGAATCTTTCTTGTCAGATTTATCACTTTTAGAGATTGAAGGTGTTCTTAGAGGATTCAAAAAGGACAAAAGTCTTGGTCCAAAATGTTGGCCTGTAGAATTCTACTTATATTTTTTTGAACTTCTTGGTCAGAAAATCGTTCAGGCTGTTAATCAGTCTCGTATTGAAGGCAGGGTTACTGGTTCACTTAATGCAACTTTCATCACACTTATTCTCAAATGTGATAAGCCTACCACCTTTGCAAAGTTTAGGCCTATTTCTCTTTCCAATCTAGTTTATAAGGTGATTTTGAAACTTGCAACCATCAGACTTAAGCCTATTCCTAACAAAGCCATCTCTTGGAATTAATTTGGCTTCCTTCACAACAGGCAGATTGTTGAGCCTATTGGCAATACCCAACAAGTAATGCATACTATCAATTTCAAAAAAAGGCATGTTTTTATCCTTAAGCTTGACCTTGTCAAGGCTTTTGATAGGGTTAACTGGACTTTCCTTAGATTGGTACTTCTCCAGATCGGTATTCCTATCATAGGTGTTAACTAGATCATGGGTTGTGTGGAATCTTGCAATTTTGCGGTACTTGTTGATGGCACCCCCTCAAAATTCTTCCAGGGTTCGAGAGGCATTAGACAGGGATGTCCCCTCTCCGCTCTCCTTTTTATTCTGATTATTGAAATCCTAATCCTTCTGATCACCCATGCTCACCATACTGGATACATTGTGGGTATTAAAGTTTCCTCTACTCTGAATCTCACAGAGTCTGTTATTTGTAGACGATGTTATATTGTTTGGGATGGGGATAGTTGAGGAATGGCAACACTTTAAAGCATTTTTAGATATCTTCTACTCTGCTACTGGGATGAAAATTAGCGAGGATAAATCATCTTTTTTGTACAATGAAAGTTGATGTACTTACCAGAACAAATGTTGAAGCTTTTCTTCCATTCAAAATGGAACCTTTGTCAATTGGTTTTAAGTATCTGGGCTATTATCTGAAACCTTCGGGTTATCATGTTAATGACTGGCATTGGCTCTTAAACAAATTTGAAAAAAAAATAATTAGTCACTAGGCTTACAGAATCTTATCCCTTGGAGGTAGATTGATTCTGGTGAAAGCAGTTTTGATGGGGTTGGCTTTATATTGGCTTACATTGGCAAGGATGCCTAAAACTATTTTGAACTACCTAAGGCATGATATCTTCAACTTTATTTGGGGAAAGTCACAAGGAAAAACAAGGTGTCACTTGGTGGATTGGCAAGTGATCTCCAGACCATATGATCAGGGTGGTTGGAATATCTTGAATCTTGAGTGGTTCAGTTTGGCACTCAGACTCAAATGTTTCTGGATGGTATTATTTGGAAATGGTATTTGGTCCCACATCATCAAATTTAAATATCTTAAAAGCAGGCTTGTTGTGGAGTAGATCCATTCACACACATTTTCTGTACATGGAACTTCTTACATTTGGAACGGCTTCATTAGATCTATGTCATGGATCACACGATATTTGGGTTGGAGGGTGGGTAATGGTAAAGATATTAATATTGGGGTTGATCCCATAGTTGGGTTAAACTCAGACTTTGTATTACCGGAGGAAATCAGGACCTACCTGGAGGACTTTGGTATTTCCTCTCTTGTTGATGCACACTACTGGGGTATTGATCTCATTGACCATCCGTATTGGCTTACTGCTAAGGACCTTGACCTAGGGGGCTCGTGGAAAGTATTGTGGACAAACTACATAGAAGGGATTTCCCATGGCTGCATACGACTGAGTAATTGGCCTGACTCTCAGGCATGGATGTATAACAAGCGTCTGGGGCAGGTCACTACTCGGTTAGCATATGAATCTATTGCCACTAATCATTGCCCTGATACTTTAGAAAATATCATGGTTGTTATCTGGAAATTTAACTTATCTCTAAAAGTGATCTGTTTTCTTTGGCTGTGCATAGCCAATCGGATAAACTCTTGGGATAACCTACAAAAAAAGGGTTGGATCGGTTCAAATTATTGCAGCTTGTACTCAGGGGATGCAAAATCTGTCAATCACTTATTTGTTGGTTGCAGGTTTACCAAGGAAGTCATTGATGGACTCAGTATAGCACTCCAACATGTCATCATTTGGTATGAGTCGTCTATTAAAGATAATTTGGCTCAATGGACTGGCAAGGAAAAATATCTGCAGTATCTTCCCCTCATTATAACAAGCGTCTAGGGCAAGTCATTGCTCGGTTAGCATATGAATCTATTGCCACTAATCATTGCCCTGATACTTTAGAAAATATCATGGTTGTTATCTGGAAATTTAACTTATCTCTAAAAGTGATCTGTTTTCTTTGGCTGTGCATAGCCAATCGAATAAACTCTTGGGATAACCTACAAAAAAAGGGTTGGATCGGTTCAAATTATTGCAGCTTGTTCTCAGGGGATGCAAAATCTGTCAATCACTTATTTGTTGGCTGCAGGTTTACCAAGGAAATCATTGATGGACTCAGTATAGCACTCCAACGTGTCATCATTTGGTATGAGTCATATATTAAAGATAATCTGGCTCAATGGACTGGCAAGGAAAAATATCTGCAGTATCTTCCCCTCATTATCACATGGTAGCTCTAGCTCTTGCGTAACAGACTTATTTTTTAAAATTGCAGGCCTTCATCGAAGCACACAATTCACCTCATTCTGGATTAGCTTTAGAGATATAAAGTGAGGATAGCTGCAAGACCTCACAGGAATTTAATTGGAAAGGCACCAATATATGAATTTCCATTCGATTTTTTTTATGGAGCCTCAGGAATTAGAACTGGAGGCATTGGTGTACTTATTATGTTAAGAAATGAACATCATTTTCATTTGAAATTAGGCTATGGACAAACTACAAATACACGGTTTGAACTTCTTGCCCTTTGGGTTCTTTTGGTCTCCTCTAAAATTATTGGACTTCCTTATCTACATATCAGAGGGGACTCTACAGTAATCATTAATTGGTTTAATGGGAAGGCTTCCCTTGAATCCTTGGAGCTGACAGGATGGTGTCATGAGATTTTGGCTCTTCGATCTTTCTTTATCCATCTCGAATCATCTCAGTTTCTACAAGGAATTCAATGTCCAGGATGACAACCTATCTAAGGAGGCACTTCTTTTGACATTTGGGATCTTATATTTCATGGAATTTATTGAAGAAGTATGCCATTTTCATGGCTTTGTTCAGCTCTTTTGAATTTTGACATTTCTCCCTTCACTTCTGGGGGATTGATTTTGAGCTATCATCCTTGGATGATCTGGGGGGATGGTTCCCACCTTTTTTGTGTTGTATTATCCCAGTAGTGTCTTCTTAGATTCGCTGGTCACCATAGACATGAATTCAGTTAGCTAAGTTGATTCGAGATGGAGATTGGAAGATTTCTAGATTTCAACTTCCTATGGAGATGCTTCCTTAGATATCTTCTATTTGCATAATATGGAGCTGTGAATGAGCTTTTGTACTTGGTTGTAAAATGAACTTGTTCCTTTGATGGAACTCCATGTTCCTTCTCAGTTGATGCTTCCTTCAAGCTTGCCATTGTATACTTGAGATGTGGTTGAGCACCTACTCCTGGCTGCTGGCCTGTCTTTCTATTGTATATGTACTCCTGTGGCAGCACAAAGGTTACCTTTGATTCAAATGAATAACAAGGAACTGTTATTTTTTCCCTGGAAAAAAAATTCATACCAGGGGTTTTTAATTTTCAAGTCTATAAGTAGTAGATCGAACATGTCAAGTCTTGTTCATGCAGCTGAGCGACATAGAAATCCCTTCCTTTGACTAATTCATTTCTTTTCAACTGCATTAGATTGAATTTATTTAACCCCTGCTTCACTTTCGCTTATGAATGCATTATCGCCTCTACTTAACCATCGTAGTGTATCAACTATTCACATTCTATTAATCTTTGTCATCTAACTGCCCATTTTCATATCGGTTATATATATTTGATTTTCATGTATGTTAACTGCCCATTTTCATATCGGTTATATATATTTGATTTTCATGTATGTTAACGCCACCTTTAGGTTGATTTTGAGGTTTTCTAAATTTGAAGGATGGAAGTCCTCTTCCTTCTTTTGTTTAGAATTTCAAAGGTTAATGCTATTCTTAAATATAGCTTAATTGTTTAATATAATTTTTAACTTGTTATGGTATCTTTATCTAAATATTCTCTCTAGCTTTTAGTTATCATTATTTTATTTTTTTCTATAAAATCTCTTTTTATTACAACATAAATAAAAAATATAATTAGTGTATTTATTTAGTAAATGTTATTATTTACCATACAGGTATAACTATAAGAGCATAATTTGAGTACAAATATAGATATAAATATGATTAGATACGAAAAAATACCTAATCAAAAAAATCTAGTGCATATAAAATATAAAAGTATACTGTTTATATATAATAATTTTAAGTAAATATTCACAAATACTATAAATGTACATTTATATAATGTAATACAAAAATATATTTAAAAAAACTATAAAATCTAAACAACCTTT